>JBAMCD010000123.1:0-84735 GCA_037075365.1 Drosophila emarginata
CTACCTTTCGAAAACGTAGCTCTACATCCACGGTATCTCATTAGATTAACCATAATTTGAAATATTTTCCCTATTAGTTTCATTCAAATCGTTAGACCAGTTTTCGAGAAACTCGAATTTTTATATTTTGATGTGGGTATCGGAAGATAATGGGATCTCAAAATAATGTGATACACGACTTGTTTACAAAAAATCGTCGCTACCTTTAAAAACATGGCTCTATATCCACGGTATCTCATTAGATTAACCATAATTTGAAATGTTTTCCCTATTAGTTTCATTCAAATCGTTAGACCAGTTTTCGAAAAACTCTCATTTTTATATTTTGATGTGGGTATCGGAAGATAATGGGATCGCAAAATAATGTGATACACGACTTGGTTACAAGAAATCGTCGCTACCTTTCGAAAACGTAGCTCTACATCCACGGTATCTCATTAGATTAACCATAATTTAAAATATTTTCCCTATTAGTTTCATTCAAATCGTTAGACCAGTTTTCGAGAAACTCTCATTTTTATATTTTGATGTGGGTATCGGAAGACAATGGGATCGCAAAATAATGTGATACACGACTTGGTTACAAGAAATCGTCGCTAACTTTCAAAAACGTAGCTCTACATCCACAGTATCTCATTAGATTAACCATAATTTAAAATATTTTCCCTATTAGTTTCATTCAAATCGTTAGACCAGTTTTCGAGAAACTCTCATTTTTATATTTTGATGTGGGTATCGGAAGATAATGGAATCACAAATCAATGTGAGACACGCCTTTGTAACACCAAAGCGTCTCTTACTTTTTAAAAACGTAGCTCTACATGCACGGTATCTCATTATATTAACCATAATTTAAAATATTGTCCTTATTAGTTTCATTCAAATCGTTAGACCAGTTTTCGAGAAGCTCTCATTTTTACATTTTGATGTGGGTATCGGAAGATAATGGGATCAAAAACTAACGTGATACTTGCCTTTGTAACACCAAATCGTCTCTTACTTTTCAAAAACGCGGCTTAACATGCACGGTATCTCATTAGATTAACCATAATTTGAAATGTTTGCCCTATTAGTTTCATTCAAATCGTTAGACCAGTTTTCGAGAAACTCTCATTTTTATATTTTGATGTGGGTATCGGAAGATAATGGGATCGCAAAATAATGTGATACACGACTTGGTTACAAGAAATCGTCGCTACCTTTCGAAAACGTAGCTCTACATCCACGGTATCTCATTAGATTAACCATAATTTGAAATATTTTCCCTATTAGTTTCATTCAAATCGTTAGACCAGTTTTCGAGAAACTCTCATTTTTATATTTTGATGTGGGTATCGGAAGACAATGGGATCGCAAAATAATGTGATACACGACTTGGTTACAAGAAATCGTCGCTAACTTTCAAAAACGTATCTCTACATCCACAGTATCTCATTAGATTAACCATAATTTAAAATATTTTCCCTATTAGTTTCATTCAAATCGTTAGACCAGTTTTCGAGAAACTCTCATTTTTATATTTTGATGTGGGTATCGGAAGATAATGGGATCGCAAAATAATGTGATACACGACTTGGTTACAAGAAATCGTCGCTACCTTTCGAAAACGTAGCTCTACATCCACGGTATCTCATTAGATTAACCATAATTTAAAATATTTTCCCTATTAGTTTCATTCAAATCGTTAGACCAGTTTTCGAGAAACTCTCATTTTTAATATTTTGATGCGGGTATCGGAAGACAATGGGATCGCAAAATAATGTGATACACGACTTGGTTACAAGAAATCGTCGCTAACTTTCAAAAACGTAGCTCTACATGCTCGGTATCTCATTATATTAACCATAATTTGAAATATTTTCCCTATTAGTTTCATTCAAATCGTTAGACCAGTATTCGAGAAATTAGCATTTTTATATTTTAATGTGGGTATCGGAAGATAATGGAATCACAAATCAATGTGAGACACGCCTTTGTAACACCAAAGCGTCTCTTACTTTTAAAAACGTAGCTCTACATGCACGGTATCTCATTATATTAACCATAATTTGAAATATTGTCCTTATTAGTTTCATTCAAATCGTTAGACCAGTTTTCGAGAAACTCTCATTTTTATATTTTGATGTGGGTATCGGAAGACAATGGGATCGCAAAATAATGTGATACACGACTTGGTTACAAGAAATCGTCGCTAACTTTCAAAAACGTAGCTCTACATCCACAGTATCTCATTAGATTAACCATAATTTAAAATATTTTCCCTATTAGTTTCATTCAAATCGTTAGACCAGTTTTCGAGAAACTCTCATTTTTATATTTTGATGTGGGTATCGGAAGATAATGGGATCGCAAAATAATGTGATACACGACTTGGTTACAAGAAATCGTCGCTACCTTTCGAAAACGTAGCTCTACATCCACGGTATCTCATTAGATTAACCATAATTTAAAATATTTTCCCTATTAGTTTCATTCAAATCGTTAGACCAGTTTTCGAGAAACTCTCATTTTTATATTTTGATGTGGGTATCGGAAGACAATGGGATCGCAAAATAATGTGATACACGACTTGGTTACAAGAAATCGTCGCTAACTTTCAAAAACGTAGCTCTACATCCACAGTATCTCATTAGATTAACCATAATTTAAAATATTTTCCCTATTAGTTTCATTCAAATCGTTAGACCAGTTTTCGAGAAACTCTCATTTTTATATTTTGATGTGGGTATCGGAAGATAATGGGATCGCAAAATAATGTGATACACGACTTGGTTACAAGAAATCGTCGCTACCTTTCGAAAACGTAGCTCTACATCCACGGTATCTCATTAGATTAACCATAATTTAAAATATTTTCCCTATTAGTTTCATTCAAATCGTTAGACCAGTTTTCGAGAAACTCTCATTTTTATATTTTGATGTGGGTATCGGAAGACAATGGGATCGCAAAATAACGTGATACACGCCTTGGTCACACCAAATCATCTCCAACTTTTCGAAAACGCTGCTTAACATGTACTGTATCTGATTAGATTAAGCATAAAATAATATGTAAGTTACAATCAAATCGTTAGAACAGTTTTCGAGAAACTCGCATTTTTATATTTTGATGTGGGTATCGGAAGATAATGGGATCTCAAAATAATGTGATACACGACTTGTTTACAAAAAATCGTCGCTACCTTTAAAAACATGGCTCTATATCCACGGTATCTCATTATATTAACCATAATTTGAAATGTTTTCCCTATTAGTTTCATTCAAATCGGTAGACCAGTTTTCGAGAAATTTCGCATTTTTATATTTTAATGTGGGTATCGGAAGATAACGGGATCGCAAAATAATGTGAGACACGCCTTTGTAACACCAAAGCGTCTCTTACTTTTTAAAAACGTAGCTCTACATGCACGGTATCTCATTATATTAACCATAATTTGAAATATTGTCCTTATTAGTTTCATTCAAATCGTTAGACCAGTTTTCGAAAAACTCTCATTTTTATATTTTGATGTGGGTATCGGAAGATAATGGGATCGCAAAATAATGTGATACACGACTTGGTTACAAGAAATCGTCGCTACCTTTCGAAAACGTAGCTCTACATCCACGGTATCTCATTAGATTAACCATAATTTAAAATATTTTCCCTATTAGTTTCATTCAAATCGTTAGACCAGTTTTCGAGAAACTCTCATTTTTATATTTTGATGCGGGTATCGGAAGACAATGGGATCGCAAAATAATGTGATACACGACTTGGTTACAAGAAATCGTCGCTAACTTTCAAAAACGTAGCTCTACATGCTCGGTATCTCATTATATTAACCATAAATTGAAATATTGTCCTTATTAGTTTCATTCAAATCGTTAGACCAGTTTTCGAAAAACTCTCATTTTTATATTTTGATGTGGGTATCGGAAGATAATGGGATCGCAAAATAATGTGATACACGACTTGGTTACAAGAAATCGTCGCTACCTTTCGAAAACGTAGCTCTACATCCACGGTATCTCATTAGATTAACCATAATTTAAAATATTTTCCCTATTAGTTTCATTCAAATCGTTAGACCAGTATTCGAGAAATTAGCATTTTTATATTTTAATGTGGGTATCGGAAGATAATGGAATCACAAATCAATGTGAGACACGCCTTTGTAACACCAAAGCGTCTCTTACTTTTTAAAAACGTAGCTCTACATGCACGGTATCTCATTATATTAACCATAATTTAAAATATTGTCCTTATTAGTTTTATTCAAATCGTTAGACCAGTTTTCGAGAAGCTCTCATTTTTACATTTTGATGTGGGTATCGGAAGATAATGGGATCAAAAACTAACGTGATACTTGCCTTTGTAACACCAAATCGTCTCTTACTTTTCAAAAACGCGGCTTAACATGCACGGTATCTCATTAGATTAACCATAATTTGAAATGTTTGCCCTATTTGTTTCATTCAAATCGTTAGACCAGTTTTCGAGAAACTCTCATTTTTATATTTTGATGTGGGTATCGGAAGATAATGGGATCGCAAAATAATGTGATACACGACTTGGTTACAAGAAATCGTCGCTACCTTTCGAAAACGTAGCTCTACATCCACGGTATCTCATTAGATTAACCATAATTTAAAATATTTTCCCTATTAGTTTCATTCAAATCGTTAGACCAGTTTTCGAGAAACTCTCATTTTTATATTTTGATGTGGGTATCGGAAGACAATGGGATCGCAAAATAATGTGATACACGACTTGGTTACAAGAAATCGTCGCTAACTTTCAAAAACGTAGCTCTACATCCACAGTATCTCATTAGATTAACCATAATTTAAAATATTTTCCCTATTAGTTTCATTCAAATCGTTAGACCAGTTTTCGAGAAACTCTCATTTTTATATTTTGATGTGGGTATCGGAAGATAATGGGATCGCAAAATAATGTGATACACGACTTGGTTACAAGAAATCGTCGCTACCTTTCGAAAACGTAGCTCTACATCCACGGTATCTCATTAGATTAACCATAATTTAAAATATTTTCCCTATTAGTTTCATTCAAATCGTTAGACCAGTTTTCGAGAAACTCTCATTTTTATATTTTGATGTGGGTATCGGAAGACAATGGGATCGCAAAATAACGTGATACACGCCTTGGTCACACCAAATCATCTCCAACTTTTCGAAAACGCTGCTTAACATGTACTGTATCTGATTAGATTAAGCATAAAATAATATGTAAGTTACAATCAAATCGTTAGAACAGTTTTCGAGAAACTCGCATTTTTATATTTTGATGTGGGTATCGGAAGATAATGGGATCTCAAAATAATGTGATACACGACTTGTTTACAAAAAATCGTCGCTACCTTTAAAAACATGGCTCTATATCCACGGTATCTCATTATATTAACCATAATTTGAAATGTTTTCCCTATTAGTTTCATTCAAATCGTTAGACCAGTTTTCGAAAAACTCTCATTTTTATATTTTGATGTGGGTATCGGAAGATAATGGGATCGCAAAATAATGTGATACACGACTTGGTTACAAGAAATCGTCGCTACCTTTCGAAAACGTAGCTCTACATCCACGGTATCTCATTAGATTAACCATAATTTAAAATATTTTCCCTATTAGTTTCATTCAAATCGTTAGACCAGTTTTCGAGAAACTCTCATTTTTATATTTTGATGCGGGTATCGGAAGACAATGGGATCGCAAAATAATGTGATACACGACTTGGTTACAAGAAATCGTCGCTAACTTTCAAAAACGTAGCTCTACATGCTCGGTATCTCATTATATTAACCATAAATTGAAATATTGTCCTTATTAGTTTCATTCAAATCGTTAGACCAGTTTTCGAAAAACTCTCATTTTTATATTTTGATGTGGGTATCGGAAGATAATGGGATCGCAAAATAATGTGATACACGACTTGGTTACAAGAAATCGTCGCTACCTTTCGAAAACGTAGCTCTACATCCACGGTATCTCATTAGATTAACCATAATTTAAAATATTTTCCCTATTAGTTTCATTCAAATCGTTAGACCAGTTTTCGAGAAACTCTCATTTTTATATTTTGATGTGGGTATCGGAAGACAATGGGATCGCAAAATAATGTGATACACGACTTGGTTACAAGAAATCGTCGCTAACTTTCAAAAACGTAGCTCTACATGCTCGGTATCTCATTATATTAACCATAATTTGAAATATTTTCCCTATTAGTTTCATTCAAATCGTTAGACCAGTATTCGAGAAATTAGCATTTTTATATTTTAATGTGGGTATCGGAAGATAATGGAATCACAAATCAATGTGAGACACGCCTTTGTAACACCAAAGCGTCTCTTACTTTTTAAAAACGTAGCTCTACATGCACGGTATCTCATTATATTAACCATAATTTAAAATATTGTCCTTATTAGTTTCATTCAAATCGTTAGACCAGTTTTCGAGAAGCTCTCATTTTTACATTTTGATGTGGGTATCGGAAGACAATGGGATCGCAAAATAATGTGATACTTGCCTTTGTAACACCAAATCGTCTCTTACTTTTCAAAAACGCGGCTTAACATGCACGGTATCTCATTAGATTAACCATAATTTGAAATGTTTGCCCTATTTGTTTCATTCAAATCGTTAGACCAGTTTTCGAGAAACTCTCATTTTTATATTTTGATGTGGGTATCGGAAGATAATGGGATCGCAAAATAATGTGATACACGACTTGGTTACAAGAAATCGTCGCTACCTTTCGAAAACGTAGCTCTACATCCACGGTATCTCATTAGATTAACCATAATTTAAAATATTTTCCCTATTAGTTTCATTCAAATCGTTAGACCAGTTTTCGAGAAACTCTCATTTTTATATTTTGATGTGGGTATCGGAAGACAATGGGATCGCAAAATAATGTGATACACGACTTGGTTACAAGAAATCGTCGCTAACTTTCAAAAACGTAGCTCTACATGCTCGGTATCTCATTATATTAACCATAATTTGAAATATTTTCCCTATTAGTTTCATTCAAATCGTTAGACCAGTATTCGAGAAATTAGCATTTTTATATTTTAATGTGGGTATCGGAAGATAATGGAATCACAAATCAATGTGAGACACGCCTTTGTAACACCAAAGCGTCTCTTACTTTTTAAAAACGTAGCTCTACATGCACGGTATCTCATTATATTAACCATAATTTAAAATATTGTCCTTATTAGTTTCATTCAAATCGTTAGACCAGTTTTCGAGAAGCTCTCATTTTTACATTTTGATGTGGGTATCGGAAGACAATGGGATCGCAAAATAATGTGATACTTGCCTTTGTAACACCAAATCGTCTCTTACTTTTCAAAAACGCGGCTTAACATGCACGGTATCTCATTAGATTAACCATAATTTGAAATGTTTGCCCTATTTGTTTCATTCAAATCGTTAGACCAGTTTTCGAGAAACTCTCATTTTTATATTTTGATGTGGGTATCGGAAGATAATGGGATCGCAAAATAATGTGAGACACGCCTTTGTAACACCAAAGCGTCTCTTACTTTTTAAAAACGTAGCTCTACATGCACGGTATCTCATTATATTAACCATAATTTGAAATATTGTCCTTATTAGTTTCATTCAAATCGTTAGACCAGTTTTCGAAAAACTCTCATTTTTATATTTTGATGTGGGTATCGGAAGATAATGGGATCGCAAAATATTGTGATACACGACTTGGTTACAAGAAATCGTCGCTACCTTTCGAAAACGTAGCTCTACATCCACGGTATCTCATTAGATTAACCATAATTTAAAATATTTTCCCTATTAGTTTCATTCAAATCGTTAGACCAGTTTTCGAGAAACTCTCATTTTTATATTTTGATGCGGGTATCGGAAGACAATGGGATCGCAAAATAATGTGATACACGACTTGGTTACAAGAAATCGTCGCTAACTTTCAAAAACGTAGCTCTACATGCTCGGTATCTCATTATATTAACCATAATTTGAAATATTTTCCCTATTAGTTTCATTCAAATCGTTAGACCAGTATTCGAGAAATTAGCATTTTTATATTTTAATGTGGGTATCGGAAGATAATGGAATCACAAATCAATGTGAGACACGCCTTTGTAACACCAAAGCGTCTCTTACTTTTTAAAAACGTAGCTCTACATGCACGGTATCTCATTATATTAACCATAATTTAAAATATTGTCCTTATTAGTTTTATTCAAATCGTTAGACCAGTTTTCGAGAAGCTCTCATTTTTACATTTTGATGTGGGTATCGGAAGATAATGGGATCAAAAACTAACGTGATACTTGCCTTTGTAACACCAAATCGTCTCTTACTTTTCAAAAACGCGGCTTAACATGCACGGTATCTCATTAGATTAACCATAATTTGAAATGTTTGCCCTATTTGTTTCATTCAAATCGTTAGACCAGTTTTCGAGAAACTCTCATTTTTATATTTTGATGTGGGTATCGGAAGATAATGGGATCGCAAAATAATGTGATACACGACTTGGTTACAAGAAATCGTCGCTACCTTTCGAAAACGTAGCTCTACATCCACGGTATCTCATTAGATTAACCATAATTTAAAATATTTTCCCTATTAGTTTCATTCAAATCGTTAGACCAGTTTTCGAGAAACTCTCATTTTTATATTTTGATGTGGGTATCGGAAGACAATGGGATCGCAAAATAATGTGATACACGACTTGGTTACAAGAAATCGTCGCTAACTTTCAAAAACGTAGCTCTACATCCACAGTATCTCATTAGATTAACCATAATTTAAAATATTTTCCCTATTAGTTTCATTCAAATCGTTAGACCAGTTTTCGAGAAACTCTCATTTTTATATTTTGATGTGGGTATCGGAAGATAATGGGATCGCAAAATAATGTGATACACGACTTGGTTACAAGAAATCGTCGCTACCTTTCGAAAACGTAGCTCTACATCCACGGTATCTCATTAGATTAACCATAATTTAAAATATTTTCCCTATTAGTTTCATTCAAATCGTTAGACCAGTTTTCGAGAAACTCTCATTTTTATATTTTGATGTGGGTATCGGAAGACAATGGGATCGCAAAATAACGTGATACACGCCTTGGTCACACCAAATCATCTCCAACTTTTCGAAAACGCTGCTTAACATGTACTGTATCTGATTAGATTAAGCATAAAATAATATGTAAGTTACAATCAAATCGTTAGAACAGTTTTCGAGAAACTCGCATTTTTATATTTTGATGTGGGTATCGGAAGATAATGGGATCTCAAAATAATGTGATACACGACTTGTTTACAAAAAATCGTCGCTACCTTTAAAAACATGGCTCTATATCCACGGTATCTCATTATATTAACCATAATTTGAAATGTTTTCCCTATTAGTTTCATTCAAATCGGTAGACCAGTTTTCGAGAAATTTCGCATTTTTATATTTTAATGTGGGTATCGGAAGATAACGGGATCGCAAAATAATGTGAGACACGCCTTTGTAACACCAAAGCGTCTCTTACTTTTTAAAAACGTAGCTCTACATGCACGGTATCTCATTATATTAACCATAATTTGAAATATTGTCCTTATTAGTTTCATTCAAATCGTTAGACCAGTTTTCGAAAAACTCTCATTTTTATATTTTGATGTGGGTATCGGAAGATAATGGGATCGCAAAATAATGTGATACACGACTTGGTTACAAGAAATCGTCGCTACCTTTCGAAAACGTAGCTCTACATCCACGGTATCTCATTAGATTAACCATAATTTAAAATATTTTCCCTATTAGTTTCATTCAAATCGTTAGACCAGTTTTCGAGAAACTCTCATTTTTATATTTTGATGCGGGTATCGGAAGACAATGGGATCGCAAAATAATGTGATACACGACTTGGTTACAAGAAATCGTCGCTAACTTTCAAAAACGTAGCTCTACATGCTCGGTATCTCATTATATTAACCATAAATTGAAATATTGTCCTTATTAGTTTCATTCAAATCGTTAGACCAGTTTTCGAAAAACTCTCATTTTTATATTTTGATGTGGGTATCGGAAGATAATGGGATCGCAAAATAATGTGATACACGACTTGGTTACAAGAAATCGTCGCTACCTTTCGAAAACGTAGCTCTACATCCACGGTATCTCATTAGATTAACCATAATTTAAAATATTTTCCCTATTAGTTTCATTCAAATCGTTAGACCAGTTTTCGAGAAACTCTCATTTTTATATTTTGATGTGGGTATCGGAAGACAATGGGATCGCAAAATAATGTGATACACGACTTGGTTACAAGAAATCGTCGCTAACTTTCAAAAACGTAGCTCTACATGCTCGGTATCTCATTATATTAACCATAATTTGAAATATTTTCCCTATTAGTTTCATTCAAATCGTTAGACCAGTATTCGAGAAATTAGCATTTTTATATTTTAATGTGGGTATCGGAAGATAATGGAATCACAAATCAATGTGAGACACGCCTTTGTAACACCAAAGCGTCTCTTACTTTTTAAAAACGTAGCTCTACATGCACGGTATCTCATTATATTAACCATAATTTAAAATATTGTCCTTATTAGTTTCATTCAAATCGTTAGACCAGTTTTCGAGAAGCTCTCATTTTTACATTTTGATGTGGGTATCGGAAGACAATGGGATCGCAAAATAATGTGATACTTGCCTTTGTAACACCAAATCGTCTCTTACTTTTCAAAAACGCGGCTTAACATGCACGGTATCTCATTAGATTAACCATAATTTGAAATGTTTGCCCTATTTGTTTCATTCAAATCGTTAGACCAGTTTTCGAGAAACTCTCATTTTTATATTTTGATGTGGGTATCGGAAGATAATGGGATCGCAAAATAATGTGATACACGACTTGGTTACAAGAAATCGTCGCTACCTTTCGAAAACGTAGCTCTACATCCACGGTATCTCATTAGATTAACCATAATTTAAAATATTTTCCCTATTAGTTTCATTCAAATCGTTAGACCAGTTTTCGAGAAACTCTCATTTTTATATTTTGATGTGGGTATCGGAAGACAATGGGATCGCAAAATAATGTGATACACGACTTGGTTACAAGAAATCGTCGCTAACTTTCAAAAACGTAGCTCTACATCCACAGTATCTCATTAGATTAACCATAATTTAAAATATTTTCCCTATTAGTTTCATTCAAATCGTTAGACCAGTTTTCGAGAAACTCTCATTTTTATATTTTGATGTGGGTATCGGAAGATAATGGGATCGCAAAATAACGTGATACGCGCCTTGGTCACACCAAATCGTCGCTAACTTTTCAAAAACGCGGCTCAACATGCACTGTATTTCATTACAGTAAGAATATTTTAATATGTTTTCCCTATAAGTTTCATTCAAATCGTTAGACCAGTTTTCGAGAAATTCGCGCTTTTTTTTATTTTAATGTGAGCATCGGAAAACAATGGGATCGCAAAATAACGCGATAATACACGCCCTAGTCACACCAAATCATCTCTAACTTTTCGAAAACGCTGCTTAACATGTACTGTATCTCATTAGATTAAGCATAAAATAATATGTAAGTTACAATCAAATCGTTAGAACAGTTTTCGAGAAACTCTCATTTTTATATTTTAATGTGGGTATCGGAAGATAACGAGATCGCAAAATAATGTGATACACGACTTGGTTACAAGAAATCGTCCCAAACTTTCAAAAACGTAGCTCTACATCCACGGTATCTCATTATATTAACCATAATTTAAAATATTGTCCTTATTAGTTTCATTCAAATCGTTAGACCAGTTTTCGAGAAACTCTCATTTTTACATTTTGATGTGGGTATCGGAAGATAATGGGATCAAAAAATATCGTGATACTTGCCTTTGTAACACCAAATCGTCTCTTACTTTTCAAAAACGCGGCTTAACATGCACGGTATCTCATTAGATTAACCATAATTTGAAATGTTTTGCCTATTTGTTTCATTCAAATCGTTAAACCAGTTTTCGAGAAACTCGCATTTTTATATTTTAATGTGAGTATCGGAAGATAATGGGATCGCAAAATAATGTGATACACGACTTGGTTACAAGAAATCGTCGCTACCTTTCGAAAACGTAGCTCTACATCCACGGTATCTCATTAGATTAACCATAATTTAAAATATTTTCCCTATTAGTTTCATTCAAATCGTTAGACCAGTTTTCGAGAAACTCTCATTTTTATATTTTGATGCGGGTATCGGAAGACAATGGGATCGCAAAATAATGTGATACACGACTTGGTTACAAGAAATCGTCGCTAACTTTCAAAAACGTAGCTCTACATGCTCGGTATCTCATTATATTAACCATAATTTGAAATATTTTCCCTATTAGTTTCATTCAAATCGTTAGACCAGTATTCGAGAAATTAGCATTTTTATATTTTAATGTGGGTATCGGAAGATAATGGAATCACAAATCAATGTGAGACACGCCTTTGTAACACCAAAGCGTCTCTTACTTTTTAAAAACGTAGCTCTACATGCACGGTATCTCATTATATTAACCATAATTTAAAATATTGTCCTTATTAGTTTCATTCAAATCGTTAGACCAGTTTTCGAGAAGCTCTCATTTTTACATTTTGATGTGGGTATCGGAAGATAATGGGATCAAAAAATAACGTGATACTTGCCTTTGTAACACCAAATCGTCTCTTACTTTTCAAAAACGCGGCTTAACATGCACGGTATCTCATTAGATTAACCATAATTTGAAATGTTTGCCCTATTTGTTTCATTCAAATCGTTAGACCAGTTTTCGAGAAACTCTCATTTTTATATTTTGATGTGGGTATCGGAAGATAATGGGATCGCAAAATAATGTGATACACGACTTGGTTACAAGAAATCGTCGCTACCTTTCGAAAACGTAGCTCTACATCCACGGTATCTCATTAGATTAACCATAATTTAAAATATTTTCCCTATTAGTTTCATTCAAATCGTTAGACCAGTTTTCGAGAAACTCTCATTTTTATATTTTGATGTGGGTATCGGAAGACAATGGGATCGCAAAATAATGTGTTACACGACTTGGTTACAAGAAATCGTCGCTAACTTTCAAAAACGTAGCTCTACATCCACAGTATCTCATTAGATTAACCATAATTTAAAATATTTTCCCTATTAGTTTCATTCAAATCGTTAGACCAGTTTTCGAGAAATTCGCCTTTTTATATTTGATGTGGGTATCGGAAGATAATAGGATCTCAAAATAATCTGTCACACGACTTGGTCACACCAAATCATCTCCAACTTTTCGAAAACGCTGATTAACATGCACTGTATCTCATAAGATTAAGCATAATATAATATGTAAGATACATTCAAATCGTTAGAGCAGTTTTCGACAAACTCGCGCTTTTCTTATTTTGATGTGGGTATCGGAAAACAATGGGATCGCAAAATAACGTGATACGCGCCTTGGTCACACCAAATCGTCGCTAACTTTTCAAAAACGCGGCTCAACATGCACTGTATTTCATTACAGTAAGAATATTTCAATATGTTTTCCCTATAAGTTTCATTCAAATCGTTAGACCAGTTTTCGAGAAATTCGCGCTTTTTTTTATTTTAATGTGAGCATCGGAAAACAATGGGATCGCAAAATAACGCGATAATACACGCCCTAGTCACACCAAATCATCTCTAACTTTTCGAAAACGCTGCTTAACATGTACTGTATCTCATTAGATTAAGCATAAAATAATATGTAAGTTACAATCAAATCGTTAGAACAGTTTTCGAGAAACTCTCATTTTTATATTTTAATGTGGGTATCGGAAGATAACGGGATCGCAAAATAATGTGATACACGACTTGGTTACAAGAAATCGTCCCAAACTTTCAAAAACGTAGCTCTACATCCACGGTATCTCATTATATTAACCATAATTTAAAATATTGTCCTTATTAGTTTCATTCAAATCGTTAGACCAGTTTTCCAGAAACTCTCATTTTTACATTTTGATGTGGGTATCGGAAGATAATGGGATCAAAAAATATCGTGATACTTGCCTTTGTAACACCAAATCGTCTCTTACTTTTCAAAAACGCGGCTTAACATGCACGGTATCTCATTAGATTAACCATAATTTGAAATGTTTTGCCTATTTGTTTCATTCAAATCGTTAAACCAGTTTTCGAGAAACTCGCATTTTTATATTTTAATGTGAGTATCGGAAGATAACGGGATCGCAAAATAATGGGATACACGACTTGGTTACAAGAAATCGTCCCAAACTTTCAAAAACGTAGCTCTACATGCACGGTATCTCATTATATTAACCATAATTTAAAATATTGTCCTTATTAGTTTCATTCAAATCGTTAGAACAGTTTTCGAGAAACTCTCATTTTTATATTTTGATGTGGGTATCGGAAGACAATGGGATCGCAAAATAATGTGATACACGACTTGGTTACAAGAAATCGTCGCTAACTTTCGAAAACGTAGCTCTACATCCACAGTATCTCATTAGATTAACCATAATTTAAAATATTTTCCCTATTAGTTTCATTCAAATCGTTAGACCAGTTTTCGAGAAACTCTCATTTTTATATTTTGATGTGGGTATCGGAAGACAATGGGATCGCAAAATAATGTGATACACGACTTGGTTACAAGAAATCGTCGCTAACTTTCGAAAACGTAGCTCTACATCCACAGTATCTCATTAGATTAACCATAATTTAAAATATTTTCCCTATTAGTTTCATTCAAATCGTTAGACCAGTTTTCGAGAAACTCTCATTTTTATATTTTGATGTGGGTATCGGAAGACAATGGGATCGCAAAATAATGTGATACACGACTTGGTTACAAGAAATCGTCGCTAACTTTCAAAAACGTAGCTCTACATCCACAGTATCTCATTAGATAAACCATAATTTAAAATATTTGCCCTATTAGTTTCATTTAAATCGTTAGACCAGTTTTCGAGAAACTCTCATTTTTATATTTTGATGTGGGTATCGGAAGATAATGGGATCACAAAATAATGTGATACACGCCTTTGTAACAATAACTCGTCGGTAACTTTTCAAAAACATGGCTCTACATGCACGGTATCTCATTATATTAACCATAAATTAAAATATTTTCCCTATTAGTCTCATTCAAATCGTTAGACCAGTTTTCGAGAAATTCGCCTTTTTATATTTGATGTGGGTATCGGAAGATAATAGGATCTCAAAATAATCTGTCACACGACTTGGTCACACCAAATCATCTCCAACTTTTCGAAAACGCTGATTAACATGCACTGTATCTCATAAGATTAAGCATAATATAATATGTAAGATACATTCAAATCGTTAGATGTGGGTATCGGAAGACAATGGGATCGCAAAATAACGTGATACGCGCCTTGGTCACACCAAATCGTCGCTAACTTTTCAAAAACGCGGCTCAACATGCACTGTATTTCATTACAGTAAAAATATTTTAATATGTTTTCCCTATAAGTTTCATTCAAATCGTTCGACCAGTTTTCGAGAAATTCGCGCTTTTTTTCATTTTAATGTGAGCATCGGAAAATAATGGGATCGCAAAATAACGCGATAATACACGCCCTAGTCACACCAAATCATCTCTAACTTTTCGAAAACGCTGCTTAACATGTACTGTATCTCATTAGATTAAGCATAAAATAATATGTAAGTTACAATCAAATCGTTAGAACAGTTTTCGAGAAACTCTCATTTTTATATTTTGATGTCGGTATCGGAAGACAATGGGATCGCAAAATAATGTGATACACGACTTGGTTACAAGAAATCGTCGCTAACTTTCAAAAACGTAGCTCTACATCCACAGTATCTCATTAGATTAACCATAATTTTAAATATTTTCCCTATTAGTTTCATTCAAATCGTTAGACCAGTTTTCGAGAAACTCTCATTTTTATATTTTTATGTGAGCATCGGAAGATAATGGAATCGCAAAATAACGCAATAATACACGCCCTAGTCACAACAAATCATCTCTAACTTTTCGAAAACGCTGCTTAACATGTACTGTATCTCATTAGATTAAGCATAAAATAATATGTAAGTTACAATCAAATCGTTAGAACAGTTTTCGAGAAACTCGCATTTTATATTTTGATATGGGTATCGGAAGATAATGGGATCGCAAAATAATGTGATACACGACTTGGTTACAAGAAATCGTCGCTACCTTTCGAAAACGTAGCTCTACATCCACGGTATCTCATTAGATTAACCATAATTTAAAATATTTTCCCTATTAGTTTCATTCAAATCGTTAGACCAGTTTTCGAGAAACTCTCATTTTTATATTTTGATGTGGGTATCGGAAGACAATGGGATCGCAAAATAATGTGTTACACGACTTGGTTACAAGAAATCGTCGCTAACTTTCAAAAACGTAGCTCTACATCCACAGTATCTCATTAGATTAACCATAATTTAAAGTATTTTCCCTATTAGTTTCATTCAAAACGTTAGACCAGTTTTCGAGAAATTCGCCTTTTTATATTTGATGTGGGTATCGGAAGATAATAGGATCTCAAAATAATCTGTCACACGACTTGGTCACACCAAATCATCTCCAACTTTTCGAAAACGCTGATTAACATGCACTGTATCTCATAAGATTAAGCATAATATAATATGTAAGATACATTCAAATCGTTAGAGCAGTTTTCGACAAACTCGCGCTTTTCTTATTTTGATGTGGGTATCGGAAAACAATGGGATCGCAAAATAACGTGATACGCGCCTTGGTCACACCAAATCGTCGCTAACTTTTCAAAAACGCGGCTCAACATGCACTGTATTTCATTACAGTAAGAATATTTTAATATGTTTTCCCTATAAGTTTCATTCAAATCGTTAGACCAGTTTTCGAGAAATTCGCGCTTTTTTTTATTTTAATGTGAGCATCGGAAAACAATGGGATCGCAAAATAACGCGATAATACACGCCCTAGTCACACCAAATCATCTCTAACTTTTCGAAAACGCTGCTTAACATGTACTGTATCTCATTAGATTAAGCATAAAATAATATGTAAGTTACAATCAAATCGTTAGAACAGTTTTCGAGAAACTCTCATTTTTATATTTTAATGTGGGTATCGGAAGATAACGGGATCGCAAAATAATGTGATACACGACTTGGTTACAAGAAATCGTCCCAAACTTTCAAAAACGTAGCTCTACATCCACGGTATCTCATTATATTAACCATAATTTAAAATATTGTCCTTATTAGTTTCATTCAAATCGTTAGACCAGTTTTCGAGAAACTCTCATTTTTACATTTTGATGTGGGTATCGGAAGATAATGGGATCAAAAAATATCGTGATACTTGCCTTTGTAACACCAAATCGTCTCTTACTTTTCAAAAACGCGGCTTAACATGCACGGTATCTCATTAGATTAACCATAATTTGAAATGTTTTGCCTATTTGTTTCATTCAAATCGTTAAACCAGTTTTCGAGAAACTCGCATTTTTATATTTTAATGTGAGTATCGGAAGATAACGGGATCGCAAAATAATGGGATACACGACTTGGTTACAAGAAATCGTCCCAAACTTTCAAAAACGTAGCTCTACATGCACGGTATCTCATTATATTAACCATAATTTAAAATATTGTCCTTATTAGTTTCATTCAAATCGTTAGAACAGTTTTCGAGAAACTCTCATTTTTATATTTTGATGTGGGTATCGGAAGACAATGGGATCGCAAAATAATGTGATACACGACTTGGTTACAAGAAATCGTCGCTAACTTTCGAAAACGTAGCTCTACATCCACAGTATCTCATTAGATTAACCATAATTTAAAATATTTTCCCTATTAGTTTCATTCAAATCGTTAGACCAGTTTTCGAGAAATTCGCCTTTTTATATTTGATGTGGGTATCGGAAGATAATAGGATCTCAAAATAATCTGTCACACGACTTGGTCACACCAAATCATCTCCAACTTTTCGAAAACGCTGATTAACATGCACTGTATCTCATAAGATTAAGCATAATATAATATGTAAGATACATTCAAATCGTTAGATCAGTTTTCGACAAACTCGCGCTTTTCTTATTTTGATGTGGGTATCGGAAAACAATGGGATCGCAAAATAACGTGATACGCGCCTTGGTCACACCAAATCGTCGCTAACTTTTCAAAAACGCGGCTCAACATGCACTGTATTTCATTACAGTAAGAATATTTTAATATGTTTTCCCTATAAGTTTCATTCAAATCGTTAGACCAGTTTTCGAGAAATTCGCGCTTTTTTTTATTTTAATGTGAGCATCGGAAAACAATGGGATCGCAAAATAACGCGATAATACACGCCCTAGTCACACCAAATCATCTCTAACTTTTCGAAAACGCTGCTTAACATGTACTGTATCTCATTAGATTAAGCATAAAATAATATGTAAGTTACAATCAAATCGTTAGAACAGTTTTCGAGAAACTCTCATTTTTATATTTTAATGTGGGTATCGGAAGATAACGGGATCGCAAAATAATGTGATACACGACTTGGTTACAAGAAATCGTCCCAAACTTTCAAAAACGTAGCTCTACATGCACGGTATCTCATTATATTAACCATAATTTAAAATATTGTCCTTATTAGTTTCATTCAAATCGTTAGAACAGTTTTCGAGAAACTCTCATTTTTATATTTTGATGTGGGTATCGGAAGACAATGGGATCGCAAAATAATGTGATACACGACTTGGTTACAAGAAATCGTCGCTAACTTTCGAAAACGTAGCTCTACATCCACAGTATCTCATTAGATTAACCATAATTTAAAATATTTTCCCTATTAGTTTCATTCAAATCGTTAGACCAGTTTTCGAGAAACTCTCATTTTTACATTTTGATGTGGGTATCGGAAGATAATGGGATCAAAAAATATCGTGATACTTGCCTTTGTAACACCAAATCGTCTCTTACTTTTCAAAAACGCGGCTTAACATGCACGGTATCTCATTAGATTAACCATAATTTGAAATGTTTTGCCTATTTGTTTCATTCAAATCGTTAAACCAGTTTTCGAGAAACTCGCATTTTTATATTTTAATGTGAGTATCGGAAGATAACGGGATCGCAAAATAATGGGATACACGACTTGGTTACAAGAAATCGTCCCAAACTTTCAAAAACGTAGCTCTACATGCACGGTATCTCATTATATTAACCATAATTTAAAATATTGTCCTTATTAGTTTCATTCAAATCGTTAGAACAGTTTTCGAGAAACTCTCATTTTTATATTTTGATGTGGGTATCGGAAGACAATGGGATCGCAAAATAATGTGATACACGACTTGGTTACAAGAAATCGTCGCTAACTTTCGAAAACGTAGCTCTACATCCACAGTATCTCATTAGATTAACCATAATTTAAAATATTTTCCCTATTAGTTTCATTCAAATCGTTAGACCAGTTTTCGAGAAACTCTCATTTTTATATTTTGATGTGGGTATCGGAAGACAATGGGATCGCAAAATAATGTGATACACGACTTGGTTACAAGAAATCGTCGCTAACTTTCGAAAACGTAGCTCTACATCCACAGTATCTCATTAGATTAACCATAATTTAAAATATTTTCCCTATTAGTTTCATTCAAATCGTTAGACCAGTTTTCGAGAAACTCTCATTTTTATATTTTGATGTGGGTATCGGAAGACAATGGGATCGCAAAATAATGTGATACACGACTTGGTTACAAGAAATCGTCGCTAACTTTCAAAAACGTAGCTCTACATCCACAGTATCTCATTAGATAAACCATAATTTAAAATATTTGCCCTATTAGTTTCATTTAAATCGTTAGACCAGTTTTCGAGAAACTCTCATTTTTATATTTTGATGTGGGTATCGGAAGATAATGGGATCACAAAATAATGTGATACACGCCTTTGTAACAATAACTCGTCGGTAACTTTTCAAAAACATGGCTCTACATGCACGGTATCTCATTATATTAACCATAAATTAAAATATTTTCCCTATTAGTCTCATTCAAATCGTTAGACCAGTTTTCGAGAAATTCGCCTTTTTATATTTGATGTGGGTATCGGAAGATAATAGGATCTCAAAATAATCTGTCACACGACTTGGTCACACCAAATCATCTCCAACTTTTCGAAAACGCTGATTAACATGCACTGTATCTCATAAGATTAAGCATAATATAATATGTAAGATACATTCAAATCGTTAGATGTGGGTATCGGAAGACAATGGGATCGCAAAATAACGTGATACGCGCCTTGGTCACACCAAATCGTCGCTAACTTTTCAAAAACGCGGCTCAACATGCACTGTATTTCATTACAGTAAAAATATTTTAATATGTTTTCCCTATAAGTTTCATTCAAATCGTTCGACCAGTTTTCGAGAAATTCGCGCTTTTTTTCATTTTAATGTGAGCATCGGAAAATAATGGGATCGCAAAATAACGCGATAATACACGCCCTAGTCACACCAAATCATCTCTAACTTTTCGAAAACGCTGCTTAACATGTACTGTATCTCATTAGATTAAGCATAAAATAATATGTAAGTTACAATCAAATCGTTAGAACAGTTTTCGAGAAACTCTCATTTTTATATTTTGATGTCGGTATCGGAAGACAATGGGATCGCAAAATAATGTGATACACGACTTGGTTACAAGAAATCGTCGCTAACTTTCAAAAACGTAGCTCTACATCCACAGTATCTCATTAGATTAACCATAATTTTAAATATTTTCCCTATTAGTTTCATTCAAATCGTTAGACCAGTTTTCGAGAAACTCTCATTTTTATATTTTTATGTGAGCATCGGAAGATAATGGAATCGCAAAATAACGCAATAATACACGCCCTAGTCACAACAAATCATCTCTAACTTTTCGAAAACGCTGCTTAACATGTACTGTATCTCATTAGATTAAGCATAAAATAATATGTAAGTTACAATCAAATCGTTAGAACAGTTTTCGAGAAACTCGCATTTTATATTTTGATATGGGTATCGGAAGATAATGGGATCGCAAAATAATGTGATACACGACTTGGTTACAAGAAATCGTCGCTACCTTTCGAAAACGTAGCTCTACATCCACGGTATCTCATTAGATTAACCATAATTTAAAATATTTTCCCTATTAGTTTCATTCAAATCGTTAGACCAGTTTTCGAGAAACTCGCATTTTATATTTTGATATGGGTATCGGAAGATAATGGGATCTCAAAATAATGTGATACACGACTTGGTTACAAAAAATCGTCGCTACCTTTAAAAACGTAGCTCTACATCCACAGTATCTCATTAGATTAACCATAATTTAAAATATTTTCCCTATTAGTTTTATTCAAATCGTTAGACCAGTTTTCGAGAAACTCTCATTTTTATATTTTGATGTGGGTATCGGAAGACAATGGGATAGCAAAATAATGTGATACACGACTTGGTTACAAGAAATCGTCGCTAACTTTCAAAAACGTGGCTCTACATGCACGGTATCTCATTATATTAACCATAATTTTAAATATTTTCCCTATTAGTTTCATTCAAATTGTTAGACCAGTATTCGAGAAATTAGCATTTCTATATTTTAATGTGGGTATCGGAAGATAATGAGATCGCAAAATAATCTGTCACACGACTTGGTCACACCAAATCATCTCCAACTTTTCGAAAACGCTGCTTAACATGCACTGTATCTAATAAGACTAAGCATAATATAATATGTAAGATACATTCAAATCGTTAGAGCAGTTTTCGACAAACTCGCGCTTTTCTTATTTTGATGTGAGCATCGGAAGATAATGGGATTGCTAAATAACGTAATACACGCCCTTCAAAAACGTGGTTCTATATCCACGGTATCTCATTATATTAACCATAATTTGAAATGTTTTCCCTATTAGTTTCATTCAAATCGTTTTTGAGAAATTAGCATTTTTATATTTTACTGTGGGTATCGGAAGATAATGGAATCACAAATTAATGTGAAACACGCCTTTGTAACACCAATTCGTCTTTTACTTATCGGAAGATAATAAGATCGCAAAATAATGTGAAACGCGCCTTTGTAACACCAACTCGTCGCTAACTTTTACATTATGATGTGAGTTTCGGAAGATAATGGGATCAAAACATAACGTGATACTTGCCTTTGTAACACCAAACCGTCTCTTACTTTTCAAAAAATTGGGCTTAACATGCACGGTATCTCATTAGATTAACCATAATTTGAAATGTGTTCCCTATTTGTTTCATTCAAATCGTTAGACCAGTTTTCGAGAAACTCTCATTTTTATATTTTGATGTGGGTATCGGAAGATAATGGGATCGGAAAATAACGTGATACAAGACTTGGTTACAAGAAATCGTCGCTACCTTTCGAAAACGTAGCTCTACATCCACGGTATCTCATTTTATTAAGCATAGTTTGAAATATTTTCCCTATTAGTTTCATTCAAATCGTTAGACCAGTTTTCGAAAAATTTCGCATTTTTATATTTTGATGTGGGTATCGGAAGACAATGGGATCGCAAAATAACGTGATACACGACTTGGTTACAAGAAATCGTCGCTACCTTTCGAAAACGTAGCTCTACATCCACGGTATCTCATTATATTAACCATAATTTAAAATATTTTCCCTATTAGTTTCATTCAAATCGTTAGAACAGTTTTCGAGAAACTCGCATTTTTATATTTTAATGTGGGTATCGGAAGATAACGGGATCGCAAAATAATGTGATACACGACTTGGTTACAAGAAATCGTCCCAAACTTTCGAAAACGTAGCTCTACATGCACGGTATCTCATTATATTAACCATAATTTAAAAGATTGTTCTTATTAGTTTCATTCAAATCGTTAGACCAGTTTTCGAGAAACTCTCATTTTTACATTTTGATGTGGGTATCGGAAGATAATGGGATCAAAAAATAACGTGATACGCGCCTTGGTCACACCAAATCGTCGCTAACTTTTCAAAAACGCGGCTCAACATGCACTGTATTTCATTAAAGTAAGCATATTTTAATATGTTTTCCCTATAAGTTTCATTCAAATCGTTCGACCAGTTTTCGAGAAACTCTCATTTTTATATTTTGATGTGGGTATCGGAAGATAATGGGATCGCAAAATAATGTGATACACGACTTGGTTACAAGAAATCGTCGCTACCTTTTGAAAACGTAGCTCTACATCCATGGTATCTCATTATATTAACCATAATTTAAAATATTTTCCCTATTAGTTTCATTCAAATCGTTAGAACAGTTTTCGAGAAACTCGCATTTTTATATTTTAATGTGGGTATCGGAAGATAACGGGATCGCAAAATAATGTGATACACGACTTGGTTACAAGAAATCGTCCCAAACTTTCAAAAACGTAGCTCTACATGCACGGTATCTCATTATATTAACCATAATTTAAAAGATTGTTCTTATTAGTTTCATTCAAATCGTTAGACCAGTTTTCGAGAAACTCTCATTTTTACATTTTGATGTGGGTATCGGAAGATAATGGAATCAAAAAAATAACGTGATACTTGCCTTTGTAGCACCAAATCGTCTCTTATTTTTCAAAAACGCGGCTTAACATGCACGGTATCTCATTAGATTAACCATAATTTGAAATATTTTCCCTATTAGTTTCATTCAAATCGTTAGACCAGTTTTCGAGAAATTCGCCTTTTTATATTTGATGTGGGTATCGGAAGATAATAGGATCTCAAAATAATCTGTCACACGACTTGGTCACACCAAATCATCTCCAACTTTTCGAAAACGCTGATTAACATGCACTGTATCTCATAAGATTAAGCATAATATAATATGTAAGATACATTCAAATCGTTAGATCAGTTTTCGACAAACTCGCGCTTTTCTTATTTTGATGTGGGTATCGGAAAACAATGGGATCGCAAAATAACGTGATACGCGCCTTGGTCACACCAAATCGTCGCTAACTTTTCAAAAACGCGGCTCAACATGCACTGTATTTCATTACAGTAAGAATATTTTAATATGTTTTCCCTATAAGTTTCATTCAAATCGTTAGACCAGTTTTCGAGAAATTCGCGCTTTTTTTTATTTTAATGTGAGCATCGGAAAACAATGGGATCGCAAAATAACGCGATAATACACGCCCTAGTCACACCAAATCATCTCTAACTTTTCGAAAACGCTGCTTAACATGTACTGTATCTCATTAGATTAAGCATAAAATAATATGTAAGTTACAATCAAATCGTTAGAACAGTTTTCGAGAAACTCTCATTTTTATATTTTAATGTGGGTATCGGAAGATAACGGGATCGCAAAATAATGTGATACACGACTTGGTTACAAGAAATCGTCCCAAACTTTCAAAAACGTAGCTCTACATCCACGGTATCTCATTATATTAACCATAATTTAAAATATTGTCCTTATTAGTTTCATTCAAATCGTTAGACCAGTTTTCGAGAAACTCTCATTTTTACATTTTGATGTGGGTATCGGAAGATAATGGGATCAAAAAATATCGTGATACTTGCCTTTGTAACACCAAATCGTCTCTTACTTTTCAAAAACGCGGCTTAACATGCACGGTATCTCATTAGATTAACCATAATTTGAAATGTTTTGCCTATTTGTTTCATTCAAATCGTTAAACCAGTTTTCGAGAAACTCGCATTTTTATATTTTAATGTGAGTATCGGAAGATAACGGGATCGCAAAATAATGGGATACACGACTTGGTTACAAGAAATCGTCCCAAACTTTCAAAAACGTAGGTCTACATGCACGGTATCTCATTATATTAACCATAATTTAAAATATTGTCCTTATTAGTTTCATTCAAATCGTTAGAACAGTTTTCGAGAAACTCTCATTTTTATATTTTGATGTGGGTATCGGAAGACAATGGGATCGCAAAATAATGTGATACACGACTTGGTTACAAGAAATCGTCGCTAACTTTCGAAAACGTAGCTCTACATCCACAGTATCTCATTAGATTAACCATAATTTAAAATATTTTCCCTATTAGTTTCATTCAAATTGTTAGACCAGTATTCGAGAAATTAGCATTTCTATATTTTAATGTGGGTATCGGAAGATAATGAGATCGCAAAATAATCTGTCACAAGACTTGGTCACACCAAATCATCTCCAACTTTTCGAAAACGCTGCTTAACATGCACTGTATCTAATAAGACTAAGCATAATATAATATGTAAGATACATTCAAATCGTTAGAGCAGTTTTCGACAAACTCGCGCTTTTCTTATTTTGATGTGAGCATCGGAAGATAATGGGATTGCTAAATAACGTAATACACGCCCTTCAAAAACGTGGTTCTATATCCACGGTATCTCATTATATTAACCATAATTTGAAATGTTTTCCCTATTAGTTTCATTCAAATCGTTTTTGAGAAATTAGCATTTTTATATTTTACTGTGGGTATCGGAAGATAATGGAATCACAAATTAATGTGAAACACGCCTTTGTAACACCAATTCGTCTTTTACTTATCGGAAGATAATAAGATCGCAAAATAATGTGAAACGCGCCTTTGTAACACCAACTCGTCGCTAACTTTTACATTATGATGTGAGTTTCGGAAGATAATGGGATCAAAACATAACGTGATACTTGCCTTTGTAACACCAAACCGTCTCTTACTTTTCAAAAAATTGGGCTTAACATGCACGGTATCTCATTAGATTAACCATAATTTGAAATGTGTTCCCTATTTGTTTCATTCAAATCGTTAGACCAGTTTTCGAGAAACTCTCATTTTTATATTTTGATGTGGGTATCGGAAGATAATGGGATCGGAAAATAACGTGATACAAGACTTGGTTACAAGAAATCGTCGCTACCTTTCGAAAACGTAGCTCTACATCCACGGTATCTCATTTTATTAAGCATAGTTTGAAATATTTTCCCTATTAGTTTCATTCAAATCGTTAGACCAGTTTTCGAAAAATTTCGCATTTTTATATTTTGATGTGGGTATCGGAAGACAATGGGATCGCAAAATAACGTGATACACGACTTGGTTACAAGAAATCGTCGCTACCTTTCGAAAACGTAGCTCTACATCCACGGTATCTCATTATATTAACCATAATTTAAAATATTTTCCCTATTAGTTTCATTCAAATCGTTAGAACAGTTTTCGAGAAACTCGCATTTTTATATTTTAATGTGGGTATCGGAAGATAACGGGATCGCAAAATAATGTGATACACGACTTGGTTACAAGAAATCGTCCCAAACTTTCGAAAACGTAGCTCTACATGCACGGTATCTCATTATATTAACCATAATTTAAAAGATTGTTCTTATTAGTTTCATTCAAATCGTTAGACCAGTTTTCGAGAAACTCTCATTTTTACATTTTGATGTGGGTATCGGAAGATAATGGGATCAAAAAATAACGTGATACGCGCCTTGGTCACACCAAATCGTCGCTAACTTTTCAAAAACGCGGCTCAACATGCACTGTATTTCATTAAAGTAAGCATATTTTAATATGTTTTCCCTATAAGTTTCATTCAAATCGTTCGACCAGTTTTCGAGAAACTCTCATTTTTATATTTTGATGTGGGTATCGGAAGATAATGGGATCGCAAAATAATGTGATACACGACTTGGTTACAAGAAATCGTCGCTACCTTTCGAAAACGTAGCTCTACATCCACGGTATCTCATTATATTAACCATAATTTAAAATATTTTCCCTATTAGTTTCATTCAAATCGTTAGAACAGTTTTCGAGAAACTCGCATTTTTATATTTTAGTTTTTTCGAGAAACTCTCATTTTTACATTTTGATGTGGGTATCGGAAGATAATGGAATCAAAAAAATAACGTGATACTTGCCTTTGTAGCACCAAATCGTCTCTTATTTTTCAAAAACGCGGCTTAACATGCACGGTATCTCATTAGATTAACCATAATTTGAAATATTTTCCCTATTAGTTTCATTCAAATCGTTAGACCAGTTTTCGAGAAATTCGCCTTTTTATATTTGATGTGGGTATCGGAAGATAATAGGATCTCAAAATAATCTGTCACACGACTTGGTCACACCAAATCATCTCCAACTTTTCGAAAACGCTGATTAACATGCACTGTATCTCATAAGATTAAGCATAATATAATATGTAAGATACATTCAAATCGTTAGATCAGTTTTCGACAAACTCGCGCTTTTCTTATTTTGATGTGGGTATCGGAAAACAATGGGATCGCAAAATAACGTGATACGCGCCTTGGTCACACCAAATCGTCGCTAACTTTTCAAAAACGCGGCTCAACATGCACTGTATTTCATTACAGTAAGAATATTTTAATATGTTTTCCCTATAAGTTTCATTCAAATCGTTAGACCAGTTTTCGAGAAATTCGCGCTTTTTTTTATTTTAATGTGAGCATCGGAAAACAATGGGATCGCAAAATAACGCGATAATACACGCCCTAGTCACACCAAATCATCTCTAACTTTTCGAAAACGCTGCTTAACATGTACTGTATCTCATTAGATTAAGCATAAAATAATATGTAAGTTACAATCAAATCGTTAGAACAGTTTTCGAGAAACTCTCATTTTTATATTTTAATGTGGGTATCGGAAGATAACGGGATCGCAAAATAATGTGATACACGACTTGGTTACAAGAAATCGTCCCAAACTTTCAAAAACGTAGCTCTACATCCACGGTATCTCATTATATTAACCATAATTTAAAATATTGTCCTTATTAGTTTCATTCAAATCGTTAGACCAGTTTTCGAGAAACTCTCATTTTTACATTTTGATGTGGGTATCGGAAGATAATGGGATCAAAAAATATCGTGATACTTGCCTTTGTAACACCAAATCGTCTCTTACTTTTCAAAAACGCGGCTTAACATGCACGGTATCTCATTAGATTAACCATAATTTGAAATGTTTTGCCTATTTGTTTCATTCAAATCGTTAAACCAGTTTTCGAGAAACTCGCATTTTTATATTTTAATGTGAGTATCGGAAGATAACGGGATCGCAAAATAATGGGATACACGACTTGGTTACAAGAAATCGTCCCAAACTTTCAAAAACGTAGCTCTACATGCACGGTATCTCATTATATTAACCATAATTTAAAATATTGTCCTTATTAGTTTCATTCAAATCGTTAGAACAGTTTTCGAGAAACTCTCATTTTTATATTTTGATGTGGGTATCGGAAGACAATGGGATCGCAAAATAATGTGATACACGACTTGGTTACAAGAAATCGTCGCTAACTTTCAAAAACGTAGCTCTACATCCACAGTATCTCATTAGATAAACCATAATTTAAAATATTTGCCCTATTAGTTTCATTTAAATCGTTAGACCAGTTTTCGAGAAACTCTCATTTTTATATTTTGATGTGGGTATCGGAAGATAATGGGATCACAAAATAATGTGATACACGCCTTTGTAACAATAACTCGTCGGTAACTTTTCAAAAACATGGCTCTACATGCACGGTATCTCATTATATTAACCATAAATTAAAATATTTTCCCTATTAGTCTCATTCAAATCGTTAGACCAGTTTTCGAGAAATTCGCCTTTTTATATTTGATGTGGGTATCGGAAGATAATAGGATCTCAAAATAATCTGTCACACGACTTGGTCACACCAAATCATCTCCAACTTTTCGAAAACGCTGATTAACATGCACTGTATCTCATAAGATTAAGCATAATATAATATGTAAGATACATTCAAATCGTTAGATGTGGGTATCGGAAGACAATGGGATCGCAAAATAACGTGATACGCGCCTTGGTCACACCAAATCGTCGCTAACTTTTCAAAAACGCGGCTCAACATGCACTGTATTTCATTACAGTAAAAATATTTTAATATGTTTTCCCTATAAGTTTCATTCAAATCGTTCGACCAGTTTTCGAGAAATTCGCGCTTTTTTTCATTTTAATGTGAGCATCGGAAAATAATGGGATCGCAAAATAACGCGATAATACACGCCCTAGTCACACCAAATCATCTCTAACTTTTCGAAAACGCTGCTTAACATGTACTGTATCTCATTAGATTAAGCATAAAATAATATGTAAGTTACAATCAAATCGTTAGAACAGTTTTCGAGAAACTCTCATTTTTATATTTTGATGTCGGTATCGGAAGACAATGGGATCGCAAAATAATGTGATACACGACTTGGTTACAAGAAATCGTCGCTAACTTTCAAAAACGTAGCTCTACATCCACAGTATCTCATTAGATTAACCATAATTTTAAATATTTTCCCTATTAGTTTCATTCAAATCGTTAGACCAGTTTTCGAGAAACTCTCATTTTTATATTTTTATGTGAGCATCGGAAGATAATGGAATCGCAAAATAACGCAATAATACACGCCCTAGTCACAACAAATCATCTCTAACTTTTCGAAAACGCTGCTTAACATGTACTGTATCTCATTAGATTAAGCATAAAATAATATGTAAGTTACAATCAAATCGTTAGAACAGTTTTCGAGAAACTCGCATTTTATATTTTGATATGGGTATCGGAAGATAATGGGATCTCAAAATAATGTGATACACGACTTGGTTACAAAAAATCGTCGCTACCTTTAAAAACGTAGCTCTACATCCACAGTATCTCATTAGATTAACCATAATTTAAAATATTTTCCCTATTAGTTTTATTCAAATCGTTAGACCAGTTTTCGAGAAACTCTCATTTTTATATTTTGATGTGGGTATCGGAAGACAATGGGATAGCAAAATAATGTGATACACGACTTGGTTACAAGAAATCGTCGCTAACTTTCAAAAACGTGGCTCTACATGCACGGTATCTCATTATATTAACCATAATTTTAAATATTTTCCCTATTAGTTTCATTCAAATTGTTAGACCAGTATTCGAGAAATTAGCATTTCTATATTTTAATGTGGGTATCGGAAGATAATGAGATCGCAAAATAATCTGTCACAAGACTTGGTCACACCAAATCATCTCCAACTTTTCGAAAACGCTGCTTAACATGCACTGTATCTAATAAGATTAAGCATAATATAATATGTAAGATACATTCAAATCGTTAGAGCAGTTTTCGACAAACTCGCGCTTTTCTTATTTTGATGTGAGCATCGGAAGATAATGGGATTGCTAAATAACGTAATACACGCCCTTCAAAAACGTGGTTCTATATCCACGGTATCTCATTATATTAACCATAATTTGAAATGTTTTCCCTATTAGTTTCATTCAAATCGTTTTTGAGAAATTAGCATTTTTATATTTTACTGTGGGTATCGGAAGATAATGGAATCACAAATTAATGTGAAACACGCCTTTGTAACACCAATTCGTCTTTTACTTATCGGAAGATAATAAGATCGCAAAATAATGTGAAACGCGCCTTTGTAACACCAACTCGTCGCTAACTTTTACATTATGATGTGAGTTTCGGAAGATAATGGGATCAAAACATAACGTGATACTTGCCTTTGTAACACCAAACCGTCTCTTACTTTTCAAAAAATTGGGCTTAACATGCACGGTATCTCATTAGATTAACCATAATTTGAAATGTGTTCCCTATTTGTTTCATTCAAATCGTTAGACCAGTTTTCGAGAAACTCTCATTTTTATATTTTGATGTGGGTATCGGAAGATAATGGGATCGGAAAATAACGTGATACAAGACTTGGTTACAAGAAATCGTCGCTACCTTTCGAAAACGTAGCTCTACATCCACGGTATCTCATTTTATTAAGCATAGTTTGAAATATTTTCCCTATTAGTTTCATTCAAATCGTTAGACCAGTTTTCGAAAAATTTCGCATTTTTATATTTTGATGTGGGTATCGGAAGACAATGGGATCGCAAAATAACGTGATACACGACTTGGTTACAAGAAATCGTCGCTACCTTTCGAAAACGTAGCTCTACATCCACGGTATCTCATTATATTAACCATAATTTAAAATATTTTCCCTATTAGTTTCATTCAAATCGTTAGAACAGTTTTCGAGAAACTCGCATTTTTATATTTTAATGTGGGTATCGGAAGATAATGGAATCACAAAATAATGTGATACACGCCCTTTAAAAACGTGGTTCTATATCCACGGTATCTCATTATATTAACCATAATTTGAAATGTTTTCCCTATTAGTTTCATTCAAATCGTTAGAGCAGTTTTCGAGAAATTAGCATTTTTATATTTTGATGTGGGTATCGGAAGATAATGGGATCGCAAAATAATGTGATACACGACTTGGTTACAAGAAATCGTCGCTACCTTTCAAAAACGTAGCTCTACATCCACAGTATCTCATTAGATTAACCATAATTTAAAATATTTTCCCTATTAGTTTCATTCAAATCGTTAGAACAGTTTTCGAAAAACTCTCATTATACACTTGCAAAAGTGTATATTAATTTTGGTCAGAAGTTTGCAACGCATAGAAGGAAGCATCTCCGACTATATAAAGTATATATATTCTTGATCAGCATGATGAGCTGAGTTGATATAGCCATGTCCGTCTGTCCGTCTGTCCGTCTGTCCGTCTGTCCGTCTGACCGTCTGTCCGTCTGTCCGTCTGTCCGTCTGTCTGGATCAACGCAATCTCCTCCGAGACCCTTGGAGCTACAGAGCTGAAATTTTGCACCTAGGCTTCTTTTTGCTGCAGGCATTGTATATCTCGGAATCATCCCGATCGGATGACTATATCATATAGCTCCCATAGGAACGATCGGTCAGGAATAAGGTTTAACATCAATAACTCAGTTGTTTCCTAATCGAATGTCACTAAATTTGGTGTTTGTGAGTTTTATATAATCCTCAACATATATACCAAGTTTCATTAGAATCGGTCAACTATATCATATAGCTCCCATAGGAACGATCGGTCAGGAATAAGGTTTAACATCAATAACTCAGTTGTTTCTTAATGGAATGTCACTAAATTTGGTGTTTGTGAGTTTTATATAATCCTCAGCATATATACCAAGTTTTATCAGAATCGGTCGACTATATCATATAGCTCCCATAGGAACGATCGGCCAAGAATAGGGTTTAACATCAATAACTCTGTTGTTTTTCAATCGAATATCACTAAATTTGGTGTTTGTGACTTTTATATAATCTTCAAGACATATATTAAATTTCATCAGAATCGGTTGACTTTATCATATAGCTCCCATAGGAACGATCAGTTAAAAATATAGTTTTTGATCAATAACTTCGGTGTTTTTGAAGCAATCGTCACGAAATTTGTTATTTGACAATTTTGTATGAAAAGAAATATATCTTTTAAGTTTTATCAGAATCGGTCGACTATATGCTATAGCTGTCATAGGAACAATCGGGGAAAAAAAATTTGTTTTAATTTTTTTTTTATGCCACGGACATCAAATTTATATTTGATGGGTTTTATATACTTCCTTATGATTCTGGCAAATTATATATAAATCAAAAAGACAGTTTGCAAGGGTATACGAACTTCGGCACGGCCGAAGTTAGCCCATCCTTCTAGTTTTTATATTTTGATGTGGGTATCGGAAGATAATGGGATCAAAAAATAACGTGATACTTGCCTTTGTAACACCAAATCGTCTCTTACTTTTCAAAAACGCGGCTTAACATGCACGGTATCTCATTAGATTAACCATAATTTGAAATGTGTTCCCTATTTGTTTCATTCAAATCGTTAGACCAGTTTTCGAGAAACTCTCATTTTTATATTTTGATGTGGGTATCGGAAGATAATGGGATAAAAAAATAATGTGATACACGCCTTTGTAACAATAACTCGTCGGTAACTTTTCAAAAACATGTCTCTACATGCACGGTATCTCATTATATTAACCATAAATTAAAATATTTTCCCTATTAGTCTAATTCAAATCGTTAGACCAGTTTTCGAGAAATTCGCCTTTTTATATTTGATTTGGGTATCGGAAGATAATAGGATCTCAAAATAATCTGTCACACGACTTGGTCACACCAAATCATCTCCAACTTTTCGAAAACGCTGATTAACATGCACTGTATCTCATAAGATTAAGCATAATATAATATGTAAGATACATTCAAATCGTTAGAGCAGTTTTCGACAAACTTGCGCTTTTCTTATTTTGATGTGGGTATCGGAAGACAATGGGATCGCAAAATAACGTGATACGCGCCTTGGTCACACCAAATCGTCGCTAACTTTTCAAAAACGTGGCTCAACATGCACTGTACTTCATTACAGTAAGAATATTTTAATATGTTTTCCCTATAAGTTTCATTCAAATCGTTCGACCAGTTTTCGAGAAATTAGCATTTTTATATTTTAATGTGGGTATCGGAAGATAATGGAATCACAAAATAATGTGATACACGCCCTTTAAAAACGTGGTTCTATATCCACGGTATCTCATTATATTAACCATAATTTGAAATGTTTTCCCTATTAGTTTCATTCAAATCGTTAGAGCAGTTTTCGAGAAATTAGCATTTTTATATTTTAATGTGGGTATCGGAAGATAATGAGATCGCAAAATAATGTGATACACGCCTTTGTTACACCAAATCGTCGCTAACTTTTCAAAAACGTGGCTCTACATGCACGGTATCTCATTATATTAAGCATAATTTGAAATATTTTCCCTATTAGTTTCATTCAAATCGTTAGACCAGTTTTCGAGAAATTCGCTTTTGATATTTGATGTGTGTATCGGAAGATAATGGGATCGCAAAATAATCTGTCACACGACTTGGTCACACCAAATCATCTCCAACTTTTCGAAAACGCTGTTTAACATGCACTGTATCTAATAAGATTAAGCATAATATAATATGTAAAATACATTCAAATCGTTAGAGCAGTTTTCGACAAACTCGCGCTTTTCTTATTTTGATGTGAGCATCGGAAGATAATGGGATCGCAAAATAACGTGATACGCGCCTTGGTCACACCAAATCGTCGCTAACTTTTCAAAAACGTGGCTCAACATGCACTGTATTTCATTACAGTAAGAATATTTTAATATGTTTTCCCTATAAGTTTCATTCAAATCGTTCGACCAGTTTTCGAGAAATTAGCATTTTTATATTTTAATGTGGGTATCGGAAGATAATGGAATCACAAAATAATGTGATACACGCCCTTTAAAAACGTGGTTCTATATTCACGGTATCTCATTATATTAACCATAATTTTAAATATTTTCCCTATTAGTTTCATTCAAATTGTTAGACCAGTATTCGAGAAATTAGCATTTTTATATTTTAATGTGGGTATCGGAAGATAATGGAATCACAAAATAATGTGATACACGCCCTTTAAAAACGTGGTTCTATATCCACGGTATCTCATTATATTAACCATAATTTGAAATGTGTTCCCTATTTGTTTCATTCAAATCGTTAGACCAGTTTTCGAGAAACTCACATTTTTATATTTTGATGTGGGTATCGGAAGATAATGGGATCGGAAAATAATGTGATACAAGACTTGGTTACAAGAAATCGTCGCTACCTTTCGAAAACGTAGCTCTACATCCACGGTATCTCATTTTATTAAGCATAGTTTGAAATATTTTCCCTATTAGTTTCATTCAAATCGTTAGACCAGTTTTCGAAAAAATTCGCATTTTTATATTTTGATGTGGGTATCGGAAGATAATGGGATCAAAAAATAACGTGATACGCGCCTTGGTCACACCAAATCGTCGCTAACTTTTCAAAAACGCGGCTCAACATGCACTGTATTTCATTAAAGTAAGCATATTTTAATATGTTTTCCCTATAAGTTTCATTCAAATCGTTCGACCAGTTTTCGAGAAATTCGCGCATTTTTATATTTTGATGTGGGTATCGGAAGATAATGGGATCGCAAAATAATGTGATACAAGACTTGGTTACAAGAAATCGTCGCTACCTTACTAAAACGTAGCTCTACATCCACGGTATCTCATTAGGTTAACCATAATTTAAAATATTTTCCCTATTAGTTTCATTCAAATCGTTAGACCAGTTTTCGAGAAACTCTCATTTTTATATTTTGATGTGGGTATCGGAAGACAATGGGATCGCAAAATAATGTGATACACGACTTGGTTACAAGAAATCAACGCTACCTTTAAAAACGTGGCTCTACATGCACGGTATCTCATTGGATTAACCATAATTTGAAATATTTTCCCTATTAGTTTCATTCAAATCGATAGACCAGTTTTCGAAAAATTTCGCATTTTTATATTTTGATGTGGGTATCGGAAGACAATGGGATCGCAAAATAACGTGATACACGCCTTGGTCACACCAAATCGTCGCTAACTTTTCAAAAACGCGGCTCAACATGCACTGTATTTCATTAAAGTAAGCATATTTTAATATGTTTTCCCTATAAGTTTCATTCAAATCGTTAGATCAGTTTTCGAGAAATTCGCGCATTTTTATATTTTGATGTGGGTATCGGAAGATAATGGGATCAAAAAATAACGTGATACTTGCCTTTGTAACACCAAATCGTCTCTTACTTTTCAAAAACGCGGCTTAACATGCACGGTATCTCATTAGATTAACCATAATTTGAAATGTTTTCCCTATTTGTTTCATTCAAATCGTTAGACCAGTTTTCGAGAAACTCTCATTTTTATATTTTGATCTGGGTATCGGAAGACAATGGGATCGCAAAATAATGTGATACACGACTTGGTTACAAGAAATCGTCGCTAACTTTCAAAAACGTAGCTCTACATCCACAGTATCTCATTAGATTAACCATAATTTAAAATATTTTCCCTATTAGTTTCATTTAAATCGTTAGGCCAGTGTTCGAGAAACTCTCATTTTTATACCCTGTACCCATAGGGTAAAAGGGTATATTAAAGTTGCTAAAATGTATGTACCAGGTAGATGAAAAATTTTCCGACCCTATAAAGTATATATATTCTTGATCAGTATCAATAGCGAAGTCGATTGAGACATGTCCGTCTGTCCGTCCGTCCGTCCGTCCGTATGAACACCGAGATCTCAGAGACTACTAGAGCTAGAGCAACCAAATTTGTTGTCAACATCCGTCTATTGTATAAGCAGATCAAGTTTATTTTAAATTTTTGCCACGCCCACTTCCGCCCCCGTAATTTACGAAAAACTATAACTTGAGCTGTAATAAAGATAATATAGCCAGTATGCACCAGCTGACCAAATTTTGTGGAAATCAGACAGTAATTATCGGAGATATACGCATTTCCGTTTCCGTGCTGTTAAGTGTGAGCAAGATAGTATACGTTCGCTGTTGCTGCATGGCAAGCAGTGCATGCTAAGAGAATTTTTTTTGTAAATTGATGGCGATTTTGATCGTTTTTGTCTTTACTTGGTACAGGGTATACTCAATGTCGGCAGGGACGACTTGCTTGCTTCATTATATGTTGATGTGGGTATTGGAAGATAATAAGAACATAAAATAATGTGAAACACGCCTTTGTAACACCAACTCGTCGCTAACTTTTTAAAACGTGGCTCTACATTATATTAACCATAATTTAAAATATTGCCCTTATTAGTTTCATTCAAATCGTTAGACCAGTTTTCGAGAAACTCTCATTTTTACATTTTGATGTGGGTATCGGAAGATAATGGGATCGCAAAATAACGTGATACACGCCTTGGTCACACCAAATCGTCGCTAACTTTTCAAAAACGCGGCTCAACATGCACTGTATTTCATTAAAGTAAGCATATTTTAATATGTTTTCCCTATAAGTTTCATTCAAATCGTTAGATCAGTTTTCGAGAAATTCGCGCATTTTTATATCTTGATGTGGGTATCGGAAGATAATGGGATCAAAAAATAACGTGATACTTGCCTTTGTAACACCAAATCGTCTCTTACTTTTCAAAAACGCGGCTTAACATGCACGGTATCTCATTAGATTAACCATAATTTGAAATGTTTTCCCTATTTGTTTCATTCAAATCGTTAGACCAGTTTTCGAGAAACTCTCATTTTTATATTTTGATGTGGGTATCGGAAGACAATGGGATCGTAAAATAATGTGATACACGACTTGGTTACAAAAAATCGTCGCTACCTTTAAAAACGTAGCTCTACATCCACGGTATCTCATTGATTAACCATAATTTAAAATATTTTCCCTATTAGTTTCATTCAAATCGTTAGACCAGTTTTCGAGAAACTCTGATTTTTATATTTTTATGTGAGCATCGAAAGATAATGGGATCGCAAAATAACGCGATAATACACGCCCTAGTCACACCAAATCATCTCTAACTTTTCGAAAACGCTGCTTAACATGTACTGTATCTCATTAGATTAAGCATAAAATAATATGTAGGTTACAATCAAATCGTTAGAACAGTTTTCGAGAAACTCGCATTTTATATTTTGATATGGGTATCGGAAGATAATGGGATCTCAAAATAATGTGATACACGACTTGGTTACAAGAAATCGTCGCTACCTTTAAAAACGTAGCTCTACATCCACAGTATCTCATTAGATTAACCATAATTTAAAATATTTTCCCTATTAGTTTCATTTAAATCGTTAGACCAGATTTCGAGAAACTCTCATTTTTATATTTTGATGTGGGTATCAGAAGATAATGGGATCACAAAATAATGTGATACACGCCTTTGTAACAATAACTCGTCGGTAATTTTTCAAAAACGTGGCTCTACATGCACGGTATCTCATTATATTAAGCATAATTTGAAATATTTTCCCTTCAAGTTTCATTGAAATCGATAGTTCAGTTTTCGATAAAATTCGCATTTTTATATTTTGATGTGGGTATCGGAAGACAATGGGATAGCAAAATAATGTGATACACGACTTGGTTACAAGAAATCGTCCCTAACTTTCAAAAACGTAGCTCTACATCCACAGTATCTCATTAGATTAACCATAATTTAAAATATTTTCCCTATTAGTTTCATTCAAATCGTTAGACCAGTTTTCGAGAAATTCGCCTTTTTATATTTGATGTGGGTATCGGAAGATGATGGGATCGCAAAATAATCTGTCACACGACTTGGTCACACCAAATCATCTCCAACTTTTCGAAAACGCTGATTAACATGCACTGTATCTCATAAGATTAAGCATAATATAATATGTAAGATACATTCAAATCGTTAGAGCAGTTTTCGACAAACTCGCGCTTTTCTTATTTTGATGTGGGTATCGGAAGACAATGGGATCGCAAAATAATCTGTCACACGACTTTGTCACACCAAATCATCTCCAACTTTTCGAAAACGCTGCTTAACATGCACTGTATCTCATTAGATTAAGCATAAAATAATATGTAAGTTACAATCAAATCGTTAGAACAGTTTTCGAGAAACTCGCATTTTTATATTTTGATGTGGGTTTCGGAAGATAATGGGATCGCAAAATAATGTGATACACGACTTGGTTACAAGAAATCGTCGCTACCTTTAAAAAAGTAGCTCTACATGGACGGTATCTCATTATATTAACCATAATTTGATATGTTTTCCCTTTTAGTTTCATTCAAATCGTTAGACCAGTTTTCGAGAAACTCTCATTTTTATATTTTGATGTGGGTATCGGAAGATAATGGGATCGCAAAATAATGTGATACTCGACTTGGTTACAAGAAATCATCGCTACCTTTAAAAACGTGGCTCTACATGGACGGTATCTCATTATATTAACCATAATTTGAAATGTTTTCCCTTTTAGTTTCATTCAAATCGTTCGACCAGTTTTCGAGAAATTCGCATATTTTTATATTTTGATGTGGGTATCGGAAGATAATGGGATCACAATATAATGTGATACACGCCTTTGTAACAATAACTCGTCGGTAACTTTTCAAAAACGTGGCTCTACATGCACGGTATCTCATTATATTAAGCATAATTTGAAATATTTTCCCTATTAGTTTCATTCAAATCGTTAGAACAGTTTTCGAGACACTCGCATTTTTATATTTTGATGTGGGTTTCGGAAGATAATGGGATCGCAAAATAATGTGATACACGACTTGGTTACAAGAAATCGTCGCTACCTTTAAAAACGTGGCTCTACATGCACGGTATCTCATTATATTAACCATAATTTGAAATGTTTTCCCTTTTAGTTTCATTCAAATCGTTAGACCAGTTTTCGAAAGAATTCGCATTTTATATTTTGATGTGAGTTTCGGAAGACAATGGGATCGCAAAATAACGTGTTACACGCCTTGGTCACACCAAATCGTCGCTAGCTTTTCAAAAACGTGGCTCTACATGCACGGTATCTCATTAAATAAATCATAATTTGATATATTTTCCCTATTAGTTTCATTAGTTTCAAACTCGAATTTTTATAATTTGATGTGGGTATCGGAAGATAATGGGATCACAATATAATGTGATACACGCCTTTGTAACAATAACTCGTCGGTAACTTTTCAAAAACGTGGCTCTACATGCACGGTATCTCATTATATTAAGCATAATTTGAAATATTTTCCCTATTAGTTTCATTCAAATCGTTAGAACAGTTTTCGAGAAACTCGCATTTTTATATTTTGATGTGAGTTTCGGAAGACAATGGGATCGCAAAATAACGTGTTACACGCCTTGGTCACACCAAATCGTCGCTAGCTTTTCAAAAACGTGGCTCTACATGCACGGTATCTCATTAAATAATTCATAATTTGATATATTTTCCCTATTAGTTTCATTCAAATCGTTAGACCAGTTTTTGAGAAACTCGCATTTTTATACACTTGCAAAAGTGTATATTAATTTTGGTCAGAAGTTTGCAACGCATAGAAGGAAGCATCTCCGACTATATAAAGTATATATATTCTTGATCAGCATGATGAGCTGAGTTGATATAGCCATGTCCGTCTGTCCGTCTGTCCGTCTGTCCGTCTGACCGTCTGTCCGTCTGTCCGTCTGACCGTCTGTCCGTCTGTCTGGATCAACGCAATCTCCTCCGAGACCCTTGGAGCTACAGAGCTGAAATTTTGCACCTAGGCTTCTTTTTGCTGCAGGCATTGTATATCTCGGAATCATCCCGATCGGATGACTATATCATATAGCTCCCATAGGAACGATCGGTCAGGAATAAGGTTTAACATCAATAACTCAGTTGTTTCCTAATCGAATGTCACTAAATTTGGTGTTTGTGAGTTTTATATAATCCTCAACATATATACCAAGTTTCATTAGAATCGGTCGACTATATCATATAGCTCCCATAGGAACGATCGGTCAGGAATAAGGTTTAACATCAATAACTCAGTTGTTTCTTAATGGAATGTCACTAAATTTGGTGTTTGTGAGTTTTATATAATCCTCAGCATATATACCAAGTTTTATCAGAATCGGTCGACTATATCATATAGCTCCCATAGGAACGATCGGCCAAGAATAGGGTTTAACATCAATAACTCTGTTGTTTTTCAATCGAATATCACTAAATTTGGTGTTTGTGACTTTTATATAATCTTCAAGACATATATTAAATTTCATCAGAATCGGTTGACTTTATCATATAGCTCCCATAGGAACGATCAGTTAAAAATATAGTTTTTGATCAATAACTTCGGTGTTTTTGAAGCAATCGTCACGAAATTTGTTATTTGACAATTTTGTATGAAAAGAAATATATCTTTTAAGTTTTATCAGAATCGGTCGACTATATGCTATAGCTGTCATAGGAACAATCGGGGAAAAAAAATTTGTTTTAATTTTTTTTTTATGCCACGGACATCAAATTTATATTTGATGGGTTTTATATACTTCCTTATGATTCTGGCAAATTATATATAAATCAAAAAGACAGTTTGCAAGGGTATACGAACTTCGGCACGGCCGAAGTTAGCCCATCCTTCTAGTTATATTTGATGTGGGTATCGGAAGATAATGGGATCGCAAAATAACGTGATACACGCCCTGGTCACACCAAATCGTCGCTAACTTTTCAAAAACGTGGCTCTACATGCACGGTATCTCATTATATTAAGCATAATTTGAAATATTTTCCCTATTAGTTTCATTCAAATCGTTAGAACAGTTTTCGAGAAACTCGCATTTTTATACACTTGCAAAGTGTATATTAATTTTGGTCAGAAGTTTGCAACGCATAGAAGGAAGCATCTCCGACTATATAAAGTATATATATTCTTGATCAGCACGATGAGCTGAGTTGATATAGCCTTGTCCGTCTCTCCGTCCGTCCGTCCGTCCGTCCGTCCGTCCGTCCGTCCGTCCGTCCGTCCGTCTGTCCGTCTGTCCGACTGTCCGTCTGTCCGTCTGTCTGGATCAACGCAATCTCCTCCGAGACCCTTAGAGCTACAGATCTGAAATTTTGCACCTAGGCTTCTTTTTGCTGCAGGCATTGTATATCTCGGAATCATCCCGATCGGATGACTATATCATATAGCTGCCATAGGAACGATCGGTCAGGAATAAGGTTTAACATCAATAACTCTGTTGTTTTTCAATCGAATGTCACTAAATTTGGTATTTATGAGTTTTATATAATCCTCAACACATATACCAAATTTTATCAGAATCGGTCGACTATATCATACAGCTCCCATAGGAACGATCAGTCAAAAATTTAGTTTTTGATCAATAACTTCGATGTTTTTGAAGCAATCGTCACGAAATTTGTTATTTGACAATTTTATATAAAAAGAAATATATCTTTTAAGTTTTATCAGAATCGGTCGACTATATGCTATAGCTGTCATAGGAACAATCGGGGAAAAAAAATTTGTTTTTTTTTATGACACGGACAACAAATTTATATTTGATGGGTTTTATATACTTCCTTATGATTCCGGCAAATTATATATAAATCAAAAAGACTGTTTGCAAGGGTATACGAACTTCGGCACGGCCGAAGTTAGCCCATCCTTCTAGTTATATTTTGATGTGAGTTTCGGAAGATAATGGGATTGCTAAATAATGTGATACACGCCTTGGTCACACCAAATCGTCGCTAACTTTTCAAAAACGTGGCTCTACATGCACTGTATCTCATTAGATTAAGCATAATTTAAAATGTTTTCCCTTCAAGTTTCATTCAAATCGTTAGATCAGTTTTCGATAAAATTCGCATTTTTATATTTTGATGTGAGCATCGGAAGACAATGGGATCGCAATATAACATGTTAAACGCCTTGGTCACACCAAATCGTCTCTAACTTTCGATTAAGCAATTTTAATATGTAAGTTTCATTCATTTCGAGAAACTCGCATTTTTATATTTTGATGTGAGTTTCGGAAGATAATGGGATTGTTAAATAATGTGATACACGCCTTGGTCACACCAAATCGTCGCTAACTTTTCAAAAACGTGGCTCTACATGCACTGTATCTCATTAGATTAAGCATAATTTAAAATGTTTTCCCTTCAAGTTTCATTCAAATCGTTAGATCAGTTTTCGATAAAATTCGCATTTTTATATTTTGATGTGAGTTTCGGAAGACAATGGGATCGCAAAATAACGTGTTACACGCCTTGGTCACACCAAATCGTCGCTAGCTTTTCAAAAACGTGGCTCTACATGCAAGGTATCTCATTAAATAAATCATAATTTTATATATTTTCCCTATTAGTTTCATTCAAATCGATAGACCAGTTTTTGAGAAACTCGCATTTTCATACACTTGCAAAAAGTGTATATTAATTTTGGTCAGAAGTTTGCAACGCATAGAAGGAAGCATCTCCGACTATATAAAGTATATATATTGTTGATCAGCAAGATGAGCTGAGTTGATATAGCCTTGTCCGTCTGTCCGTCCGTCCGTCCGTCCGTCTGTCCGTCTGTCCGTCTGTCTTGATCAACGCAATCTCCTCCGAGACCCTTGGAGCTACAGAGCTGAAATTTTGCACCTAGGCTTCTTTTTGCTGCAGGCATTGTATATCTCGGAAACATCCCGATCCGATGACTATATCATATAGCTGCCATAGGAACGATCGGTCAGGAATAAGGTTTAACATCAATAACTCAGTTGGTTTTCAATCCAATATAACCAAATTTGGTGTTTATGAGTTTTATATAATCCTCAGCATATATACCAAGTTTTATCAGAATCGGCTGACTATATCATATAGCTCCCATAGGAACGATCGGCCAAGAATAGGGTTTAACATCAATAACTCTGTTGTTTTTCAATCGAATATCACTAAATTTGGTGTTTGTGACTTTTATATAATCTTCAAGACATATATTAAATTTCATCAGAATCGGTTGACTTTATCATATAGCTCCCATAGGAACGATCAGTTAAAAATATAGTTTTTGATCAATAACTTGGGTGTTTTTGAAGCAATTGTCACGAAATTTGTTATTTGACAATTTTATATAAAAAGAAATATATCTTTTAAGTTTTATCAGAATCGGTCGACTATATGCTATAGCTATCATAGGAACAATCAGGGAAAAAAAATTTGTTTTTTTTTTATGACACGGACATCAACTTTATATTTGATGGGTTTTATATACTTCCTTATGATTCCGGCAAATTATATATAAATCAAAAAGACTGTTTGCAAGGGTATACGAACTTCGGCACGGCCGAAGTTAGCCCATCCTTCTAGTTATATTTTGATGTGAGTTTCGGAAGATAATGGGATTGCTAAATAATGTGATACACGCCTTGGTCACACCAAATCGTCGCTAACTTTTCAAAAACGTGGCTTTACATGCACTGTATCTCATTAGATTAAGAATAATTTAAAATGTTTTCCCTTCAATTTTCAGTCAAATCGTTAGATCAGTTTTCAAGAAACTCGCATTTTTATATTTTGATGTGAGTTTCGGAAGATAATGGGATTGCTAAATAATGTGATACACGCCTTGGTCACACCAAATCGTCGCTAACTTTTCAAAAACGTGGCTCTACATGCACTGTATCTCATTAGATTAAGCATAATTTAAAATGTTTTCCCTTCAAGTTTCATTCAAATCGTTAGATCAGTTTTCGATAAAATTCGCATTTTTATATTTTGATGTGGGTATCGGAAGATAATGGGATCGCAAAATAATGTGAAACACGCCTTTGTAACACCAACTCGTCGCTAACTTTTAAAAACGTAGCTCTACTTCCACGGTATCTCATTAGATTAACCATAATTTAAAATATTTTCCCTATTAGTTTCATTCAAATCGTTAGACCAGTTTTCGAGCAACTCTCATTTTTATATTTTGATGTGGGTATCGGAAGATAATGGGATCGCAAAATAATGTGATACACGACTTGGTTACAAGAAATCGTCGCTACCTTTCAAAAACGTAGCTCTACATCCACAGTATCTCATTAGATTAACCATAATTTAAAATATTTTCCCTATTAGTTTCATTCAAATCGTTAGAACAGTTTTCGAAAAACTCTCATTATACACTTGCAAAAGTGTATATTAATTTTGGTCAGAAGTTTGCAACGCATAGAAGGAAGCATCTCCGACTATATAAAGTATATATATTCTTGATCAGCATGATGAGCTGAGTTGATATAGCCATGTCCGTCTGTCCGTCTGTCCGTCTGTCCGTCTGTCCGTCTGACCGTCTGTCCGTCTGTCCGTCTGTCCGTCTGTCTGGATCAACGCAATCTCCTCCGAGACCCTTGGAGCTACAGAGCTGAAATTTTGCACCTAGGCTTCTTTTTGCTGCAGGCATTGTATATCTCGGAATCATCCCGATCGGATGACTATATCATATAGCTCCCATAGGAACGATCGGTCAGGAATAAGGTTTAACATCAATAACTCAGTTGTTTCCTAATCGAATGTCACTAAATTTGGTGTTTGTGAGTTTTATATAATCCTCAACATATATACCAAGTTTCATTAGAATCGGTCGACTATATCATATAGCTCCCATAGGAACGATCGGTCAGGAATAAGGTTTAACATCAATAACTCAGTTGTTTCTTAATGGAATGTCACTAAATTTGGTGTTTGTGAGTTTTATATAATCCTCAGCATATATACCAAGTTTTATCAGAATCGGTCGACTATATCATATAGCTCCCATAGGAACGATCGGCCAAGAATAGGGTTTAACATCAATAACTCTGTTGTTTTTCAATCGAATATCACTAAATTTGGTGTTTGTGACTTTTATATAATCTTCAAGACATATATTAAATTTCATCAGAATCGGTTGACTTTATCATATAGCTCCCATAGGAACGATCAGTTAAAAATATAGTTTTTGATCAATAACTTCGGTGTTTTTGAAGCAATCGTCACGAAATTTGTTATTTGACAATTTTGTATAAAAAGAAATATATCTTTTAAGTTTTATCAGAATCGGTCGACTATATGCTATAGCTGTCATAGGAACAATCGGGGAAAAAAATTTGTTTTAATTTTTTTTTATGCCACGGACATCAAATTTATATTTGATGGGTTTTATATACTTCCTTATGATTCTGGCAAATTATATATAAATCAAAAAGACAGTTTGCAAGGGTATACGAACTTCGGCACGGCCGAAGTTAGCCCATCCTTCTAGTTTTTATATTTTGATGTGGGTATCGGAAGACAATGGGATCGCAAAATAATGTGATACACGACTTGGTTACAAGAAATCGTCGCTAACTTTTCAAAAACGTGGCTCTACATGCACTGTATGCCATTAGATTAGGCATAATTTAAAATGTTTTCCCTTCAATTTTCATTCAAATCGTTAGACCAGTTTTCGAGAAACTCGCATTTTTATAATTTGATGTGGGTATCGGAAGATAATGGGATCGCAAAATAATGTGAAACACGCCTTTGTAACACCAACTCGTCGCTAACTTTTAAAAACGTGGCTCTACATGCACGGTATCTCATTATATTAAGCATAATTTGAAATATTTTCCCTATTAGTTTCATTCAAATCGTTAGATCAGTTTTCGAGAAATTCCCACTTTTATATATTGATGTGAGTTTCGGAAGATAATGGGATTGCTAAATAATGTGATACACGCCTTGGTCACACCAAATCGTCGCTAACTTTTCAAAAACGTGGCTCTACATGCACTGTATCTCATTAGATTAAGCATAATTTAAAATGTTTTCCCTTCAAGTTTCATTTAAATCGTTAGATCAGTTTTCGAGAAACTCGAATTTTTATATTTTGATGTGAGTTTCGGAAGATAATGGGATTGCTAAATAATGTGATACACGCCCTGGTCACACCAAATCGTCGCTAACTTTTCAAAAACGTTGCTCTACATGCACGGTATCTCATTAGATTAAGCATAATTTAAAATGTTTTCCCTTCAAGTTTCATTCAAATCGTTAGATCAGTTTTCGATAAAATTCGCATTTTTATATTTTGATGTGGGTATCGGAAGATAATGGGATCGCAAAATAATGTGAAACACGCCTTTGTAACACCAACTCGTCGCTAACTTTTAAAAACGTAGCTCTACTTCCACGGTATCTCATTAGATTAACCATAATTTAAAATATTTTCCCTATTAGTTTCATTCAAATCGTTAGACCAGTTTTCGAGCAACTCTCATTTTTATATTTTGATGTGGGTATCGGAAGATAATGGGATCGCAAAATAATGTGATACACGACTTGGTTACAAGAAATCGTCGCTACCTTTCAAAAACGTAGCTCTACATCCACAGTATCTCATTAGATTAACCATAATTTAAAATATTTTCCCTATTAGTTTCATTCAAATCGTTAGAACAGTTTTCGAAAAACTCTCATTATACACTTGCAAAAGTGTATATTAATTTTGGTCAGAAGTTTGCAACGCATAGAAGGAAGCATCTCCGACTATATAAAGTATATATATTCTTGATCAGCATGATGAGCTGAGTTGATATAGCCATGTCCGTCTGTCCGTCTGTCCGTCTGTCCGTCTGTCCGTCTGACCGTCTGTCCGTCTGTCCGTCTGTCCGTCTGTCTGGATCAACGCAATCTCCTCCGAGACCCTTGGAGCTACAGAGCTGAAATTTTGCACCTAGGCTTCTTTTTGCTGCAGGCATTGTATATCTCGGAATCATCCCGATCGGATGACTATATCATATAGCTCCCATAGGAACGATCGGTCAGGAATAAGGTTTAACATCAATAACTCAGTTGTTTCCTAATCGAATGTCACTAAATTTGGTGTTTGTGAGTTTTATATAATCCTCAACATATATACCAAGTTTCATTAGAATCGGTCGACTATATCATATAGCTCCCATAGGAACGATCGGTCAGGAATAAGGTTTAACATCAATAACTCAGTTGTTTCTTAATGGAATGTCACTAAATTTGGTGTTTGTGAGTTTTATATAATCCTCAGCATATATACCAAGTTTTATCAGAATCGGTCGACTATATCATATAGCTCCCATAGGAACGATCGGCCAAGAATAGGGTTTAACATCAATAACTCTGTTGTTTTTCAATCGAATATCACTAAATTTGGTGTTTGTGACTTTTATATAATCTTCAAGACATATATTAAATTTCATCAGAATCGGTTGACTTTATCATATAGCTCCCATAGGAACGATCAGTTAAAAATATAGTTTTTGATCAATAACTTCGGTGTTTTTGAAGCAATCGTCACGAAATTTGTTATTTGACAATTTTGTATAAAAAGAAATATATCTTTTAAGTTTTATCAGAATCGGTCGACTATATGCTATAGCTGTCATAGGAACAATCGGGGAAAAAAAATTTGTTTTAATTTTTTTTTTATGCCACGGACATCAAATTTATATTTGATGGGTTTTATATACTTCCTTATGATTCTGGCAAATTATATATAAATCAAAAAGACAGTTTGCAAGGGTATACGAACTTCGGCACGGCCGAAGTTAGCCCATCCTTCTAGTTTTTATATTTTGATGTGGGTATCGGAAGACAATGGGATCGCAAAATAATGTGATACACGACTTGGTTACAAGAAATCGTCGCTAACTTTTCAAAAACGTGGCTCTACATGCACTGTATGCCATTAGATTAGGCATAATTTAAAATGTTTTCCCTTCAATTTTCATTCAAATCGTTAGACCAGTTTTCGAGAAACTCGCATTTTTATAATTTGATGTGGGTATCGGAAGATAATGGGATCGCAAAATAATGTGAAACACGCCTTTGTAACACCAACTCGTCGCTAACTTTTAAAAACGTGGCTCTACATGCACGGTATCTCATTATATTAAGCATAATTTGAAATATTTTCCCTATTAGTTTCATTCAAATCGTTAGATCAGTTTTCGAGAAATTCCCACTTTTATATATTGATGTGAGTTTCGGAAGATAATGGGATTGCTAAATAATGTGATACACGCCTTGGTCACACCAAATCGTCGCTAACTTTTCAAAAACGTGGCTCTACATGCACTGTATCTCATTAGATTAAGCATAATTTAAAATGTTTTCCCTTCAAGTTTCATTTAAATCGTTAGATCAGTTTTCGAGAAACTCGCATTTTTATATTTTGATGTGAGTTTCGGAAGAAAATGGGATTGCTAAATAATGTGATACACGCCCTGGTCACACCAAATCGTCGCTAACTTTTCAAAAACGTTGCTCTACATGCACGGTATCTCATTAGATTAAGCATAATTTAAAATGTTTTCCCTTCAAGTTTCATTCAAATCGTTAGATCAGTTTTCGATAAAATTCGCATTTTTATATTTTGATGTGAGCATCGGAAGACAATGGGATCGCAAAATAACGTGTTACACGCCTTGGTCACACCAAATCGTCTCTAACTTTCGATTAAGCAATTTTAATATGTAAGTTTCATTCATTTCGAGAAACTCGCATTTTTATATTTTGATGTGAGTTTCGAAGATAATGGGATTGCTAAATAATGTGATACACGACTTGGTCACACCAAATCGTCGCTAACTTTTCAAAAACGTGGCTCTACATGCACTGTATCTCATTAGATTAAGCATAATTTGAAATGTTTTCCCTATTAGTTTCATTCAAATCGTTAGAACAGTTTTCGAGAAACTCGCATTTTTATATTTGATGTGGGTATCGGAAGATAATGGGATCGCAAAATAACGTGATACACGCCCTGGTCACACCAAATCGTCGCTTACTTTTCAAAAGCGTGGCTCTACATGCACTGTATCTCATTAGATTAAGCATAATTTAAAATGTTTTCCCTATTAGTTTCATTCAAATCGTTAGAACAGTTTTCGAGAAACTCGCATTTTTTATTTTGAGATGGTTATCGGAAGATAATGGGATCGCAAAATAACGTGATACACGCCCTGGTCACACCAAATCGTCGCTTACTTTTCAAAAACGTGGCTCTACATCCACTGTATCTCATTAGATTAAGCATAATTTAAAATGTTTTCCCTATTAGTTTCATTCAAATCGTTAGACCAGTTTTCGAGAAACTCTCATTTTTATATTTTAATGTGGGTATCGGAAGATAATGGGATCGCAAAATAATGTGATACACGACTTGGTTACAAGAAATCGTCCTTAACTTTCAAAACCGTAGCTCTATATCCACGGTATCTCATTATATTAAGTATGATTTAACATATTGTCCTTATTAGTTTCATTCAAATCGCTAGACCAGTTTTCGAGAAATTAGCATTTCTATATTTAAATGTGGGTATCGGAAGATAATGGGATCGCAAAATAAAGTGATACACGACTTGGTTACTAGAAATCGTCGCTTACTTTTCAAAAACGTGTCTCTACATGCACTGTATCTCATTAGATTAAGCATAATTTAAAATGTTTTCCCTTCAATTTTCATTCAAATCGTTAGACCAATTTTCGAGAAACTCGCATTTTTATATTTTGATGTGGGTATCGGAAGATAATAGGATCGCAAAATAATGTGAAACACGCCTTTGTAACACCAACTCGTCGGTAACTTTTAAAAACGTGGCTCTACATGCACGGTATCTCATTGGATTAACCATAATTTGAAATGTTTTCCCTATTAGTTTCATTCAAATCGTTAGACCAGTTTTCGAGAAATTAGCATTTCTATATTTAAATGTGGGTATCGGAAGATAATGGAATCGCAAAATAAAGTGATACACGACTTGGTTACTAGAAATCGTCGCTTACTTTTCAAAAACGTGGCTCTACATGCACTGTATCTCATTAGATTAAGCATAATTTAAAATGTTTTCCCTTCAAGTTTCATTTAAATCGTTAGATCAGTTTTCGAGAAACTCGAATTTTTATATTTTGATGAGAGTTTCGGAAGATAATGGGATTGCTAAATAATGTGATACACGCCCTGGTCACACCAAATCGTCGCTAACTTTTCAAAAACGTGGCTCTACATGCACTGTATCTCATTAGATTAAGCCTAATTTAAAATGTTTTCCCTTCAATTTTCATTCAAATCGTTAGACCAGTTTTCGAGAAACTCGCATTTTTATATTTTGATGTGGGTATCGGAAGATAATGGGATCGCAAAATAATGTGAAACACGCCTTTGTAACACCAACTCGTCGCTAACTTTTAAAAACGTGGCTCTACATGCACGGTATCTCATTGGATTAACCATAATTTGAAATGTTTTCCCTATTAGTTTCATTCAAATCGTTAGAACAGTTTTCGAGAAACTCGCATTTTTTATTTTGAGATGGTTATCGGAAGATAATGGGATCGCAAAATAATGTGATACACGACTTGGTTACAAGAAATCGTCGCTAACTTTCAAAAACGTAGCTCTACATCCACAGTATCTCATTAGATTAACCATAATTTAAAATATTTTCCCTATTACTTTCATTTAAATCGTTAGACCAGTTTTCGAGAAACTCGCATTTTTATATTTTGATGTGGGTATCGGAAGATAATGGGATCGCAAAATAATGTGAAACACGCCTTTGTAACACCAACTCGTCGCTAACTTTTAAAAACGTGGCTCTACATGCACGGTATCTCATTGGATTAACCATAATTTGAAATGTTTTCCCTATTAGTTTCATTCAAATCGTTAGAACAGTTTTCGAGAAACTCGCATTTTTTATTTTGAGATGGTTATCGGAAGATAATGGGATCGCAAAATAATGTGATACACGACTTGGTTACAAGAAATCGTCGCTAACTTTCAAAAACGTAGCTCTACATCCACAGTATCTCATTAGATTAACCATAATTTAAAATATTTTCCCTATTACTTTCATTTAAATCGTTAGACCAGTTTTCGAGAAACTCGCATTTTTATATTTTGATGTGGGTATCGGAAGATAATGGGATCGCAAAATAATGTGAAACACGCCTTTGTAACACCAACTCGTCGCTAACTTTTAAAAACGTGGCTCTACATGCACGGTATCTCATTGGATTAACCATAATTTGAAATGTTTTCCCTATTAGTTTCATTCAAATCGTTAGAACAGTTTTCGAGAAACTCGCATTTTTATATTTTGATGAGAGTTTCGGAAGATAATGGGATTGCTAAATAATGTGATACACGCCCTGGTCACACCAAATCGTCGCTAACTTTTCAAAAACGTGGCTCTACATGCACTGTATCTCATTAGATTAAGCCTAATTTAAAATGTTTTCCCTTCAATTTTCATTCAAATCGTTAGACCAGTTTTCGAGAAACTCGCATTTTTATATTTTGATGTGGGTATCGGAAGATAATGGGATCGCAAAATAATGTGAAACACGCCTTTGTAACACCAACTCGTCGCTAACTTTTAAAAACGTGGCTCTACATGCACGGTATCTCATTGGATTAACCATAATTTGAAATGTTTTCCCTATTAGTTTCATTCAAATCGTTAGAACAGTTTTCGAGAAACTCGCATTTTTTATTTTGAGATGGTTATCGGAAGATAATGGGATCGCAAAATAATGTGATACACGACTTGGTTACAAGAAATCGTCGCTAACTTTCAAAAACGTAGCTCTACATCCACAGTATCTCATTAGATTAACCATAATTTAAAATATTTTCCCTATTACTTTCATTTAAATCGTTAGACCAGTTTTCGAGAAACTCTCATTTTTATATTTTAATGTGGGTATCGGAAGATAATGGGATCGCAAAATAATGTGATACACGACTTGGTTACAAGAAATCGTCCCTAACTTTCAAAACCGTAGCTCTATATCCACGGTATCTCATTATATTAAGTATGATTTAACATATTGTCCTTATTAGTTTCATTCAAATCGCTAGACCAGTTTTCGAGAAATTAGCATTTCTATATTTAAATGTGGGTATCGGAAGATAATGGGATCGCAAAATAAAGTGATACACGACTTGGTTACTAGAAATCGTCGCTTACTTTTCAAAAACGTGGCTCTACATGCACTGTATCTCATTAGATTAAGCATAATTTAAAATGTTTTCCCTTCAATTTTCATTCAAATCGTTAGACCAATTTTCGAGAAACTCGCATTTTTATATTTTGATGTGGGTATCGGAAGATAATGGGATCGCAAAATAATGTGAAACACGCCTTTGTAACACCAACTCGTCGCTAACTTTTAAAAACGTGGCTCTACATGCACGGTATCTAATTGGATTAACCATAATTTGAAATGTTTTCCCTATTAGTTTCATTCAAATCGTTAGATCAGTTTTCGAGAAATTAGCATTTCTATATTTACATGTGGGTATCGGAAGATAATGGGATCACAATATAACGTGATACACGCCTTTGTAACAATAACTCGTCGGTAACTTTTCAAAAACGTGGCTCTACATGCACTGTATCTCATTAGATTAAGCATAATTTAAAATGTTTTCCCTTCAAGTTTCATTCAAATCGTTAGATCAGTTTTCGAGAAATTCCCACTTTTATATATTGATGTGAGTTTCGGAAGATAATGGGATTGCTAAATAATGTGATACACGCCTTGGTCACACCAAATCGTCGCTAACTTTTCAAAAACGTGGCTCTACATGCACTGTATCTCATTAGATTAAGCATAATTTAAAATGTTTTCCCTTCAAGTTTCATTTAAATCGTTAGATCAGTTTTCGAGAAACTCGAATTTTTATATTTTGATGTGAGTTTCGGAAGATAATGGGATTGCTAAATAATGTGATACACGCCCTGGTCACACCAAATCGTCGCTAACTTTTCAAAAACGTTGCTCTACATGCACTGTATCTCATTAGATTAAGCATAATTTAAAATGTTTTCCCTTCAAGTTTCATTCAAATCGTTAGATCAGTTTTCGATAAAATTCGCATTTTTATATTTTGATGTGAGCATCGGAAGACAATGGGATCGCAAAATAACGTGTTACACGCCTTGGTCACACCAAATCGTCTCTAACTTTCGATTAAGCAAACTTAATATGTAAGTTTCATTCATTTCGAGAAACTCGCATTTTTATATTTTGATGTGAGTTTCGAAGATAATGGGATTGCTAAATAATGTGATACACGACTTGGTCACACCAAATCGTCGCTAACTTTTCAAACACGTGGCTCTACATGCACTGTGTCTCATTAGATTAAGCATAATTTGAAATGTTTTCCCTATTAGTTTCATTCAAATCGTTAGAACAGTTTTCGAGAAACTCGCATTTTTATATTTGATGTGGGTATCGGAAGATAATGGGATCGCAAAATAACGTGATACACGCCCTGGTCACACCAAATCGTCGCTTACTTTTCAAAAGCGTGGCTCTACATGAACTGTATCTCATTAGATTAAGCATAATTTAAAATGTTTTCCCTATTAGTTTCATTCAAATCGTTAGAACAGTTTTCGAGAAACTCGCATTTTTATATTTGATGTGGGTATCGGAAGATAATGGGATCGCAAAATAACGTGATACACGCCCTGGTCACACCAAATCGTCGCTTACTTTTCAAAAGCGTGGCTCTACATGAACTGTATCTCATTAGATTAAGCATAATTTAAAATGTTTTCCCTATTAGTTTCATTCAAATCGTTAGAACAGTTTTCGAGAAACTCGCATTTTTTATTTTGAGATGGTTATCGGAAGATAATGGGATTGCTAAATAATGTGATACACGACTTGGTCACACCAAATCGTCGCTAACTTTTCAAAAACGTTGCTCTACATGCACTGTATCTCATTAGATTAAGCATAATTTAAAATGTTTTCCCTTCAAGTTTCATTCAAATCGTTAGATCAGTTTTCGATAAAATTCGCATTTTTATATTTTGATGTGAGCATCGGAAGACAATGGGATCGCAAAATAACGTGTTACACGCCTTGGTCACACCAAATCGTCTCTAACTTTCGATTAAGCAATCTTAATATGTAAGTTTCATTCATTTCGAGAAACTCGCATTTTTATATTTTGATGTGAGTTTCGAAGATAATGGGATTGCTAAATAATGTGATACACGACTTGGTCACACCAAATCGTCGCTAACTTTTCAAAAACGTGGCTCTACATGCACTGTATCTCATTAGATTAAGCATAATTTAAAATGTTTTCCCTTCAAGTTTCATTCAAATCGTTAGATCAGTTTTCGATAAAATTCGCATTTTTATATTTTGATGTGAGCATCGGAAGACAATGGGATCGCAAAATAACGTGTTACACGCCTTGGTCACACCAAATCGTCTCTAACTTTCGATTAAGCAATCTTAATATGTAAGTTTCATTCATTTCGAGAAACTCGCATTTTTATATTTTGATGTGAGTTTCGAAGATAATGGGATTGCTAAATAATGTGATACACGACTTGGTCACCCCAAATCGTCGCTAACTTTTCAAAAACGTGTCTCTACATGCACTGTATCTCATTAGATTAAGCATAATTTAAAATGTTTTCCCTTCAAGTTTCATTCAAATCGTTAGATCAGTTTTCGATAAAATTCGCATTTTTATATTTTGATGTGAGCATCGGAAGACAATGGGATCGCAAAATAACGTGTTACACGCCTTGGTCACACCAAATCGTCTCTAACTTTCAAAACCGTAGCTCTATATCCACGGTATCTCATTATATTAAGTATGATTTAACATATTGTCCTTATTAGTTTCATTCAAATCGCTAGACCAGTTTTCGAGAAATTAGCATTTCTATATTTAAATGTGGGTATCGGAAGATAATGGGATCGCAAAATAAAGTGATACACGACTTGGTTACTAGAAATCGTCGCTTACTTTCAAAAACGTGGCTCTACATGCACGGTATCTCATTATATTAAGCATAATTTGAAATATTTTCCCTATTAGTTTCATTCAAATCGCTAGATCAGTTTTCGAGAAATTCCCACTTTTATATATTGATGTGAGTTTCGGAAGATAATGGGATCGCAAAATAATGTGATACACGACTTGGTTACAAGAAATCGTCCCTAACTTTCAAAACCGTAGCTCTATATCCACGGTATCTCATTATATTAAGTATGATTTAACATATTGTCCTTATTAGTTTCATTCAAATCGCTAGACCAGTTTTCGAGAAATTAGCATTTCTATATTTAAATGTGGGTATCGGAAGATAATGGGATCGCAAAATAAAGTGATACACGACTTGGTTACTAGAAATCGTCGCTTACTTTCAAAAACGTGGCTCTACATGCACTGTATCTCATTAGATTAACCATAATTTAAAATATTTTCCCTATTAGTTTCATTCAAATCGTTAGAACAGTTTTCGAGAAACTCGCATTTTTATATTTGATGTGGGTATCGGAAGATAATGGGATCGCAAAATAACGTGATACACGCCCTGGTCACACCAAATCGTCGCTTACTTTTCAAAAGCGTGGCTCTACATGAACTGTATCTCATTAGATTAAGCATAATTTAAAATGTTTTCCCTATTAGTTTCATTCAAATCGTTAGAACAGTTTTCGAGAAACTCGCATTTTTTATTTTGAGATGGTTATCGGAAGATAATGGGATCGCAAAATAATGTGATACACGACTTGGTTACAAGAAATCGTCGCTAACTTTCAAAAACGTAGCTCTACATCCACAGTATCTCATTAGATTAACCATAATTTAAAATATTTTCCCTATTAGTTTCATTTAAATCGTTAGACCAGTTTTCGAGAAACTCTCATTTTTATATTTTAATGTGGGTATCGGAAGATAATGGGATCGCAAAATAATGTGATACACGACTTGGTTACAAGAAATCGTCCCTAACTTTCAAAACCGTAGCTCTATATCCACGGTATCTCATTATATTAAGTATGATTTAACATATTGTCCTTATTAGTTTCATTCAAATCGCTAGACCAGTTTTCGAGAAATTAGCATTTCTATATTTAAATGTGGGTATCGGAAGATAATGGGATCGCAAAATAAAGTGATACACGACTTGGTTACTAGAAATCGTCGCTTACTTTCAAAAACGTGGCTCTACATGCACTGTATCTCATTAGATTAAGCATAATTTAAAATGTTTTCCCTTCAATTTTCATTCAAATCGTTAGACCAGTTTTCGAGAAACTCGCATTTTTATATTTTGATGTGGGTATCGGAAGATAATGGGATCGCAAAATAATGTGAAACACGCCTTTGTAACACCAACTCGTCGCTAACTTTTAAAAACGTGGCTCTACATGCACGGTATCTCATTGGATTAACCATAATTTGAAATGTTTTCCCTATTAGTTTCATTCAAATCGTTAGAACAGTTTTCGAGAAACTCGCATTTTTTATTTTGAGATGGTTATCGGAAGATAATGGGATCGCAAAATAATGTGATACACGACTTGGTTACAAGAAATCGTCGCTAACTTTCAAAAACGTAGCTCTACATCCACAGTATCTCATTAGATTAACCATAATTTAAAATATTTTCCCTATTAGTTTCATTTAAATCGTTAGACCAGTTTTCGAGAAACTCTCATTTTTATATTTTAATGTGGGTATCGGAAGATAATGGGATCGCAAAATAATGTGATACACGACTTGGTTACAAGAAATCGTCCCTAACTTTCAAAACCGTAGCTCTATATCCACGGTATCTCATTATATTAAGTATGATTTAACATATTGTCCTTATTAGTTTCATTCAAATCGCTAGACCAGTTTTCGAGAAATTAGCATTTCTATATTTAAATGTGGGTATCGGAAGATAATGGGATCGCAAAATAAAGTGATACACGACTTGGTTACTAGAAATCGTCGCTTACTTTCAAAAACGTGGCTCTACATGCACTGTATCTCATTAGATTAAGCATAATTTAAAATGTTTTCCCTTCAATTTTCATTCAAATCGTTAGACCAGTTTTCGAGAAACTCGCATTTTTATATTTTGATGTGGGTATCGGAAGATAATGGGATCGCAAAATAATGTGAAACACGCCTTTGTAACACCAACTCGTCGCTAACTTTTAAAAACGTGGCTCTACATGCACGGTATCTCATTGGATTAACCATAATTTGAAATGTTTTCCCTATTAGTTTCATTCAAATCGTTAGAACAGTTTTCGAGAAACTCGCATTTTTTATTTTGAGATGGTTATCGGAAGATAATGGGATCGCAAAATAATGTGATACACGACTTGGTTACAAGAAATCGTCGCTAACTTTCAAAAACGTAGCTCTACATCCACAGTATCTCATTAGATTAACCATAATTTAAAATATTTTCCCTATTAGTTTCATTTAAATCGTTAGACCAGTTTTCGAGAAACTCTCATTTTTATATTTTAATGTGGGTATCGGAAGATAATGGGATCGCAAAATAATGTGATACACGACTTGGTTACAAGAAATCGTCCCTAACTTTCAAAACCGTAGCTCTATATCCACGGTATCTCATTATATTAAGTATGATTTAACATATTGTCCTTATTAGTTTCATTCAAATCGCTAGACCAGTTTTCGAGAAATTAGCATTTCTATATTTAAATGTGGGTATCGGAAGATAATGGGATCGCAAAATAAAGTGATACACGACTTGGTTACTAGAAATCGTCGCTTACTTTCAAAAACGTGGCTCTACATGCACTGTATCTCATTAGATTAAGCATAATTTAAAATGTTTTCCCTTCAAGTTTCATTTAAATCGTTAGATCAGTTTTCGAGAAACTCGAATTTTTATATTTTGATGTGAGTTTCGGAAGATAATGGGATTGCTAAATAATGTGATACACGCCCTGGTCACACCAAATCGTCGCTAACTTTTCAAAAACGTTGCTCTACATGCACTGTATCTCATTAGATTAAGCATAATTTAAAATGTTTTCCCTTCAAGTTTCATTCAAATCGTTAGATCAGTTTTCGATAAAATTCGCATTTTTATATTTTGATGTGAGCATCGGAAGACAATGGGATCGCAAAATAACGTGTTACACGCCTTGGTCACACCAAATCGTCTCTAACTTTCGATTAAGCAAACTTAATATGTAAGTTTCATTCATTTCGAGAAACTCGCATTTTTATATTTTGATGTGAGGTTCGAAGATAATGGGATTGCTAAATAATGTGATCGGAAGACAATGGGATCGCAAAATAACGTGTTACACGCCTTGGTCACACCAAATCGTCTCTAACTTTCGATTAAGCAAACTTAATATGTAAGTTTCATTCATTTCGAGAAACTCGCATTTTTATATTTTGATGTGAGTTTCGAAGATAATGGGATTGCTAAATAATGTGATAATGTGGTCACACCAAATCGTCGCTAACTTTTCAAACACGTGGCTCTACATGCACTGTGTCTCATTAGATTAAGCATAATTTGAAATGTTTTCCCTATTAGTTTCATTCAAATCGTTAGAACAGTTTTCGAGAAACTCGCATTTTTATATTTGATGTGGGTATCGGAAGATAATGGGATCGCAAAATAACGTGATACACGCCCTGGTCACACCAAATCGTCGCTTACTTTTCAAAAGCGTGGCTCTACATGAACTGTATCTCATTAGATTAAGCATAATTTAAAATGTTTTCCCTATTAGTTTCATTCAAATCGTTAGAACAGTTTTCGAGAAACTCGCATTTTTATATTTGATGTGGGTATCGGAAGATAATGGGATCGCAAAATAACGTGATACACGCCCTGGTCACACCAAATCGTCGCTTACTTTTCAAAAGCGTGGCTCTACATGAACTGTATCTCATTAGATTAAGCATAATTTAAAATGTTTTCCCTATTAGTTTCATTCAAATCGTTAGAACAGTTTTCGAGAAACTCGCATTTTTTATTTTGAGATGGTTATCGGAAGATAATGGGATTGCTAAATAATGTGATACACGACTTGGTCACACCAAATCGTCGCTAACTTTTCAAAAACGTTGCTCTACATGCACTGTATCTCATTAGATTAAGCATAATTTAAAATGTTTTCCCTTCAAGTTTCATTCAAATCGTTAGATCAGTTTTCGAGAAACTCGAATTTTTATATTTTGATGTGAGTTTCGGAAGATAATGGGATCGCAAAATAACGTGTTACACGCCTTGGTCACACCAAATCGTCTCTAACTTTCGATTAAGCAATCTTAATATGTAAGTTTCATTCATTTCGAGAAACTCGCATTTTTATATTTTGATGTGAGTTTCGAAGATAATGGGATTGCTAAATAATGTGATACACGACTTGGTCACACCAAATCGTCGCTAACTTTTCAAAAACGTTGCTCTACATGCACTGTATCTCATTAGATTAAGCATAATTTAAAATGTTTTCCCTTCAAGTTTCATTCAAATCGTTAGATCAGTTTTCGATAAAATTCGCATTTTTATATTTTGATGTGAGCATCGGAAGACAATGGGATCGCAAAATAACGTGTTACACGCCTTGGTCACACCAAATCGTCTCTAACTTTCAAAACCGTAGCTCTATATCCACGGTATCTCATTATATTAAGTATGATTTAACATATTGTCCTTATTAGTTTCATTCAAATCGCTAGACCAGTTTTCGAGAAATTAGCATTTCTATATTTAAATGTGGGTATCGGAAGATAATGGGATCGCAAAATAAAGTGATACACGACTTGGTTACTAGAAATCGTCGCTTACTTTCAAAAACGTGGCTCTACATGCACGGTATCTCATTATATTAAGCATAATTTGAAATATTTTCCCTATTAGTTTCATTCAAATCGCTAGATCAGTTTTCGAGAAATTCCCACTTTTATATATTGATGTGAGTTTCGGAAGATAATGGGATCGCAAAATAATGTGATACACGACTTGGTTACAAGAAATCGTCCCTAACTTTCAAAACCGTAGCTCTATATCCACGGTATCTCATTATATTAAGTATGATTTAACATATTGTCCTTATTAGTTTCATTCAAATCGCTAGACCAGTTTTCGAGAAATTAGCATTTCTATATTTAAATGTGGGTATCGGAAGATAATGGGATCGCAAAATAAAGTGATACACGACTTGGTTACTAGAAATCGTCGCTTACTTTCAAAAACGTGGCTCTACATGCACTGTATCTCATTAGATTAACCATAATTTAAAATATTTTCCCTATTAGTTTCATTCAAATCGTTAGAACAGTTTTCGAGAAACTCGCATTTTTATATTTGATGTGGGTATCGGAAGATAATGGGATCGCAAAATAACGTGATACACGCCCTGGTCACACCAAATCGTCGCTTACTTTTCAAAAGCGTGGCTCTACATGAACTGTATCTCATTAGATTAAGCATAATTTAAAATGTTTTCCCTACTAGTTTCATTCAAATCGTTAGAACAGTTTTCGAGAAACTCGCATTTTTTATTTTGAGATGGTTATCGGAAGATAATGGGATCGCAAAATAATGTGATACACGACTTGGTTACAAGAAATCGTCGCTAACTTTCAAAAAAGTAGCTCTACATCCACAGTATCTCATTAGATTAACCATAATTTAAAATAATTTCCCTATTAGTTTCATTTAAATCGTTAGACCAGTTTTCGAGAAACTCTCATTTTTATATTTTAATGTGGGTATCGGAAGATAATGGGATCGCAAAATAATGTGATACACGACTTGGTTACAAGAAATCGTCCCTAACTTTCAAAACCGTAGCTCTATATCCACGGTATCTCATTATATTAAGTATGATTTAACATATTGTCCTTATTAGTTTCATTCAAATCGCTAGACCAGTTTTCGAGAAATTAGCATTTCTATATTTAAATGTGGGTATCGGAAGATAATGGGATCGCAAAATAAAGTGATACACGACTTGGTTACTAGAAATCGTCGCTTACTTTCAAAAACGTGGCTCTACATGCACTGTATCTCATTAGATTAAGCATAATTTAAAATGTTTTCCCTTCAATTTTCATTCAAATCGTTAGACCAGTTTTCGAGAAACTCGCATTTTTATATTTTGATGTGGGTATCGGAAGATAATGGGATCGCAAAATAATGTGAAACACGCCTTTGTAACACCAACTCGTCGCTAACTTTTAAAAACGTGGCTCTACATGCACGGTATCTCATTGGATTAACCATAATTTGAAATGTTTTCCCTATTAGTTTCATTCAAATCGTTAGAACAGTTTTCGAGAAACTCGCATTTTTTATTTTGAGATGGTTATCGGAAGATAATGGGATCGCAAAATAATGTGATACACGACTTGGTTACAAGAAATCGTCGCTAACTTTCAAAAACGTAGCTCTACATCCACAGTATCTCATTAGATTAACCATAATTTAAAATATTTTCCCTATTAGTTTCATTTAAATCGTTAGACCAGTTTTCGAGAAACTCTCATTTTTATATTTTAATGTGGGTATCGGAAGATAATGGGATCGCAAAATAATGTGATACACGACTTGGTTACAAGAAATCGTCCCTAACTTTCAAAACCGTAGCTCTATATCCACGGTATCTCATTATATTAAGTATGATTTAACATATTGTCCTTATTAGTTTCATTCAAATCGCTAGACCAGTTTTCGAGAAATTAGCATTTCTATATTTAAATGTGGGTATCGGAAGATAATGGGATCGCAAAATAAAGTGATACACGACTTGGTTACTAGAAATCGTCGCTTACTTTCAAAAACGTGGCTCTACATGCACTGTATCTCATTAGATTAAGCATAATTTAAAATGTTTTCCCTTCAATTTTCATTCAAATCGTTAGACCAGTTTTCGAGAAACTCGCATTTTTATATTTTGATGTGGGTATCGGAAGATAATGGGATCGCAAAATAATGTGAAACACGCCTTTGTAACACCAACTCGTCGCTAACTTTTAAAAACGTGGCTCTACATGCACGGTATCTCATTGGATTAACCATAATTTGAAATGTTTTCCCTATTAGTTTCATTCAAATCGTTAGAACAGTTTTCGAGAAACTCGCATTTTTTATTTTGAGATGGTTATCGGAAGATAATGGGATCGCAAAATAATGTGATACACGACTTGGTTACAAGAAATCGTCGCTAACTTTCAAAAACGTAGCTCTACATCCACAGTATCTCATTAGATTAACCATAATTTAAAATATTTTCCCTATTAGTTTCATTTAAATCGTTAGACCAGTTTTCGAGAAACTCTCATTTTTATATTTTAATGTGGGTATCGGAAGATAATGGGATCGCAAAATAATGTGATACACGACTTGGTTACAAGAAATCGTCCCTAACTTTCAAAACCGTAGCTCTATATCCACGGTATCTCATTATATTAAGTATGATTTAACATATTGTCCTTATTAGTTTCATTCAAATCGCTAGACCAGTTTTCGAGAAATTAGCATTTCTATATTTAAATGTGGGTATCGGAAGATAATGGGATCGCAAAATAAAGTGATACACGACTTGGTTACTAGAAATCGTCGCTTACTTTTCAAAAACGTGGCTCTACATGCACTGTATCTCATTAGATTAAGCATAATTTAAAATGTTTTCCCTTCAATTTTCATTCAAATCGTTAGACCAATTTTCGAGAAACTCGCATTTTTATATTTTGATGTGGGTATCGGAAGATAATGGGATCGCAAAATAATGTGAAACACGCCTTTGTAACACCAACTCGTCGGTAACTTTTAAAAACGTGGCTCTACATGCACGGTATCTCATTGGATTAACCATAATTTGAAATGTTTTCCCTATTAGTTTCATTCAAATCGTTAGAACAGTTTTCGAGAAACTCGCATTTTTATATTTTGATGTGGGTATCGGAAGATAATGGGATCGCAAAATAATGTGAAACACGCCTTTGTAACACCAACTCGTCGCTAACTTTTAAAAACGTGGCTCTACATGCACGGTATCTAATTGGATTAACCATAATTTGAAATGTTTTCCCTATTAGTTTCATTCAAATCGTTAGACCAGTTTTCGAGAAATTAGCATTTCTATATTTAAATGTGGGTATCGGAAGATAATGGGATCACAATATAATGTGATACACGCCTTTGTAACAATAACTCGTCGGTAAATTTTCAAAAACGTGGCTCTACATGCACGGTATCTCATTATATTAAGCATAATTTGAAATATTTTCCCTATTAGTTTCATTCAAATCGCTAGATCAGTTTTCGAGAAATTCCCACTTTTATATATTGATGTGAGTTTCGGAAGATAATGGGATTGCTAAATAATGTGATACACGCCTTGGTCACACCAAATCGTCGCTAACTTTTCAAAAACGTGGCTCTACATGCACTGTATCTCATTAGATTAAGCATAATTTAAAATGTTTTCCCTTCAAGTTTCATTTAAATCGTTAGATCAGTTTTCGAGAAACTCGAATTTTTATATTTTGATGTGAGTTTCGGAAGATAATGGGATCGCAAAATAACGTGTTACACGCCTTGGTCACACCAAATCGTCTCTAACTTTCGATTAAGCAATCTTAATATGTAAGTTTCATTCATTTCGAGAAACTCGCATTTTTATATTTTGATGTGAGTTTCGAAGATAATGGGATTGCTAAATAATGTGATACACGACTTGGTCACACCAAATCGTCGCTAACTTTTCAAAAACGTTGCTCTACATGCACTGTATCTCATTAGATTAAGCATAATTTAAAATGTTTTCCCTTCAAGTTTCATTCAAATCGTTAGATCAGTTTTCGATAAAATTCGCATTTTTATATTTTGATGTGAGCATCGGAAGACAATGGGATCGCAAAATAACGTGTTACACGCCTTGGTCACACCAAATCGTCTCTAACTTTCGATTAAGCAATCTTAATATGTAAGTTTCATTCATTTCGAGAAACTCGCATTTTTATATTTTGATGTGAGTTTCGAAGATAATGGGATTGCTAAATAATGTGATACACGACTTGGTCACACCAAATCGTCGCTAACTTTTCAAAAACGTTGCTCTACATGCACTGTATCTCATTAGATTAAGCATAATTTGAAATGTTTTCCCTTCAAGTTTGATTCAAATCGTTAGATCAGTTTTCGATAAAATTCGCATTTTTATATTTTGATGTGAGCATCGGAAGACAATGGGATCGCAAAATAACGTGTTACACGCCTTGGTCACACCAAATCGTCTCTAACTTTCGATTAAGCAATCTTAATATGTAAGTTTCATTCATTTCGAGAAACTCGCATTTTTATATTTTGATGTGAGTTTCGAAGATAATGGGATTGCTAAATAATGTGATACACGACTTGGTCACACCAAATCGTCGCTAACTTTTCAAAAACGTTGCTCTACATGCACGGTATCTCATTGGATTAACCATAATTTGAAATGTTTTCCCTATTAGTTTCATTCAAATCGTTAGAACAGTTTTCGAGAAACTCGCATTTTTATATTTGATGTGGGTATCGGAAGATAATGGGATCGCAAAATAACGTGATACACGCCCTGGTCACACCAAATCGTCGCTTACTTTTCAAAAGCGTGGCTCTACATGCACTGTATCTCATTAGATTAAGCATAATTTAAAATGTTTTCCCTATTAGTTTCATTCAAATCGTTAGAACAGTTTTCGAGAAACTCGCATTTTTTATTTTGAGATGGTTATCGGAAGATAATGGGATCGCAAAATAATGTGATACACGACTTGGTTACAAGAAATCGTCGCTAACTTTCAAAAACGTAGCTCTACATCCACAGTATCTCATTAGATTAACCATAATTTAAAATATTTTCCCTATTAGTTTCATTTAAATCGTTAGACCAGTTTTCGAGAAACTCTCATTTTTATATTTTGATGTGGGTATCGGAAGATAATGGGATCGCAAAATAATGTGATACACGACTTGGTTACAAGAAATCGTCCCTAACTTTCAAAACCGTAGCTCTATATCCACGGTATCTCATTATATTAAGTATGATTTAACATATTGTCCTTATTAGTTTCATTCAAATCGCTAGACCAGTTTTCGAGAAATTAGCATTTCTATATTTAAATGTGGATATCGGAAGACAATGGGATCGCAAAATAAAGTGATACACGACTTGGTTACTAGAAATCGTCGCTTACTTTCAAAAACGTGGCTCTACATGCACTGTATCTCATTAGATTAAGCATAATTTAAAATGTTTTCCCTTCAATTTTCATTCAAATCGTTAGACCAGTTTTCGAGAAACTCGCATTTTTATATTTTGATGTGGGTATCGGAAGATAATGGGATCGCAAAATAATGTGAAACACGCCTTTGTAACACCAACTCGTCGCTAACTTTTAAAAACGTGGCTCTACATGCACGGTATCTCATTGGATTAACCATAATTTGAAATGTTTTCCCTATTAGTTTCATTCAAATCGTTAGAACAGTTTTCGAGAAACTCGCATTTTTATATTTTGATGTGGGTATCGGAAGATAATGGGATCGCAAAATAATGTGAAACACGCCTTTGTAAAACCAACTCGTCGCTAACTTTTAAAAACGTGGCTCTACATGCACGGTATCTAATTGGATTAACCATAATTTGAAATGTTTTCCCTATTAGTTTCATTCAAATCGTTAGACCAGTTTTCGAGAAATTAGCATTTCTATACTTAAATGTGGGTATCGGCAGATAATGGGATCACAATATAATGTGATACACGCCTTTGTAACAATAACTCGTCGGTAACTTTTCAAAAACGTGGCTCTACATGCACGGTATCTCATTATATTAAGCATAATTTGAAATATTTTCCCTATTAGTTTCATTCAAATCGTTAGATCAGTTTTCGAGAAATTCCCACTTTTATATATTGATGTGAGTTTCGGAAGATAATGGGATTGCTAAATAATGTGATACACGCCTTGGTCACACCAAATCGTCGCTAACTTTTCAAAAACGTGGCTCTACATGCACTGTATCTCATTAGATTAAGCATAATTTGAAATGTTTTCCCTTCAAGTTTCATTTAAATCGTTAGATCAGTTTTCGAGAAACTCGAATTTTTATATTTTGATGTGAGTTTCGGAAGATAATGGGATCGCAAAATAACGTGTTACACGCCTTGGTCACACCAAATCGTCTCTAACTTTCGATTAAGCAATCTTAATATGTAAGTTTCATTCATTTCGAGAAACTCGCATTTTTATATTTTGATGTGAGTTTCGAAGATAATGGGATTGCTAAATAATGTGATACACGACTTGGTCACACCAAATCGTCGCTAACTTTTCAAAAACGTTGCTCTACATGCACTGTATCTCATTAGATTAAGCATAATTTAAAATGTTTTCCCTTCAAGTTTCATTCAAATCGTTAGATCAGTTTTCGATAAAATTCGCATTTTTATATTTTGATGTGAGCATCGGAAGACAATGGGATCGCAAAATAACGTGTTACACGCCTTGGTCACACCAAATCGTCTCTAACTTTCGATTAAGCAATCTTAATATGTAAGTTTCATTCATTTCGAGAAACTCGCATTTTTATATTTTGATGTGAGTTTCGAAGATAATGGGATTGCTAAATAATGTGATACACGACTTGGTCACACCAAATCGTCGCTAACTTTTCAAAAACGTTGCTCTACATGCACTGTATCTCATTAGATTAAGCATAATTTGAAATGTTTTCCCTTCAAGTTTGATTCAAATCGTTAGATCAGTTTTCGATAAAATTCGCATTTTTATATTTTGATGTGAGCATCGGAAGACAATGGGATCGCAAAATAACGTGTTACACGCCTTGGTCACACCAAATCGTCTCTAACTTTCGATTAAGCAATCTTAATATGTAAGTTTCATTCATTTCGAGAAACTCGCATTTTTATATTTTGATGTGAGTTTCGAAGATAATGGGATTGCTAAATAATGTGATACACGACTTGGTCACACCAAATCGTCGCTAACTTTTCAAAAACGTTGCTCTACATGCACGGTATCTCATTGGATTAACCATAATTTGAAATGTTTTCCCTATTAGTTTCATTCAAATCGTTAGAACAGTTTTCGAGAAACTCGCATTTTTATATTTGATGTGGGTATCGGAAGATAATGGGATCGCAAAATAACGTGATACACGCCCTGGTCACACCAAATCGTCGCTTACTTTTCAAAAGCGTGGCTCTACATGCACTGTATCTCATTAGATTAAGCATAATTTAAAATGTTTTCCCTATTAGTTTCATTCAAATCGTTAGAACAGTTTTCGAGAAACTCGCATTTTTTATTTTGAGATGGTTATCGGAAGATAATGGGATCGCAAAATAATGTGATACACGACTTGGTTACAAGAAATCGTCGCTAACTTTCAAAAACGTAGCTCTACATCCACAGTATCTCATTAGATTAACCATAATTTAAAATATTTTCCCTATTAGTTTCATTTAAATCGTTAGACCAGTTTTCGAGAAACTCTCATTTTTATACACTTGCAAAGTGTATATTAATTTTGGTCAGAAGTTTGCAACGCATAGAAGGAAGCATCTCCGACTATATAAAGTATATATATTCTTGATCAGCAAGATGAGCTGAGTTGATATAGCCTTGTCCGTCTGTCCGTCCGTCCGTCCGTCCGTCTGTCCGTCTGTCCGTCTGTCCGTCTGTCTGGATCAACGCAATCTCCTCCGAGACCCTTAAAGCTACAGAGCTGAAATTTTGCACCTAGGCTTCTTTTTGCTGCAGGCATTGTATATCTCGGAATCATCCCGATCGGATGACTATATCATATAGCTGCCATAGGAACGATCGGTCAGGAATAAGGTTTAACATCAATAACTCAGTTGTTTCTTAATCGAATGTCACTAAATTTGGTGTTTGTGAGTTTTATATAATCCTCAACATATATACCAAGTTTCATCAGAATCGGTCGACTATATCATATAGCTCCCATAGGAACGATCGGCCAAGAATAGGGTTTAACATCAATAACTCTGTTGTTTTTCAATCGAATGTCACTAAATTTGGTATTTATGAGTTTTATATAATCCTCAACATATATACCAAATTTCATCAGAATCGGTTGACTATATCATACAGCTCCCATAGGAACGATCAGTCAAAAATTTAGTTTTTGAGCAATAAATTCGATGTTTTTGAAGCAATCGTCACGAAATTTGTTATTTGACAATTTTATATAAAAAGAAATATATCTTTTAAGTTTTATCAGAATCGGTCGACTATATGCTATAGCTGGCATAGGAACAATCGGGGAAAAAAAAATTTGTTTTTCTTTTTATGACACGGACATCAAATTTATATTTGATGGGTTTTATATACTTCCTTAGGATTCCGGCAAATTATATATAAATCAAAAAGATAGTTTGCAAGGGTATACGAACTTCGGCACGGCCGAAGTTAGCCCATCCTTCTAGTTATATTTTAATGTGGGTATCGGAAGATAATGGGATCGCAAAATAATGTGATACACGACTTGGTTACAAGAAATCGTCCCTAACTTTCAAAACCGTAGCTCTATATCCACGGTATCTCATTATATTAAGTATGATTTAACATATTGTCCTTATTAGTTTCATTCAAATCGCTAGACCAGTTTTCGAGAAATTAGCATTTCTATATTTAAATGTGGATATCGGAAGACAATGGGATCGCAAAATAAAGTGATACACGACTTGGTTACTAGAAATCGTCGCTTACTTTCAAAAACGTGGCTCTACATGCACTGTATCTCATTAGATTAAGCATAATTTAAAATGTTTTCCCTTCAATTTTCATTCAAATCGTTAGACCAGTTTTCGAGAAACTCGCATTTTTATATTTTGATGTGGGTATCGGAAGATAATGGGATCGCAAAATAATGTGAAACACGCCTTTGTAACACCAACTCGTCGCTAACTTTTAAAAACGTGGCTCTACATGCACGGTATCTAATTGGATTAACCATAATTTGAAATGTTTTCCCTATTAGTTTCATTCAAATCGTTAGACCAGTTTTCGAGAAATTAGCATTTCTATACTTAAATGTGGGTATCGGCAGATAATGGGATCACAATATAATGTGATACACGCCTTTGTAACAATAACTCGTCGGTAACTTTTCAAAAACGTGGCTCTACATGCACGGTATCTCATTATATTAAGCATAATTTGAAATATTTTCCCTATTAGTTTCATTCAAATCGTTAGATCAGTTTTCGAGAAATTCCCACTTTTATATATTGATGTGAGTTTCGGAAGATAATGGGATTGCTAAATAATGTGATACACGCCTTGGTCACACCAAATCGTCGCTAACTTTTCAAAAACGTGGCTCTACATGCACTGTATCTCATTAGATTAAGCATAATTTGAAATGTTTTCCCTTCAAGTTTCATTTAAATCGTTAGATCAGTTTTCGAGAAACTCGAATTTTTATATTTTGATGTGAGTTTCGGAAGATAATGGGATTGCTAAATAATGTGATGCACGCCAAATCGTCGCTAACTTTTCAAAAACGTTGCTCTACATGCACTGTATCTCATTAGATTAAGCATAATTTAAAATGTTTTCCCTTCAAGTTTGATTCAAATCGTTAGATCAGTTTTCGATAAAATTCGCATTTTTATATTTTGATGTGAGCATCGGAAGACAATGGGATCGCAAAATAACGTGTTACACGCCTTGGTCACACCAAATCGTCTCTAACTTTCGATTAAGCAATCTTAATATGTAAGTTTCATTCATTTCGAGAAACTCGCATTTTTATATTTTGATGTGAGTTTCGAAGATAATGGGATTGCTAAATAATGTGATACACGACTTGGTCACACCAAATCGTCGCTAACTTTTCAAAAACGTTGCTCTACATGCACGGTATCTCATTGGATTAACCATAATTTGAAATGTTTTCCCTATTAGTTTCATTCAAATCGTTAGAACAGTTTTCGAGAAACTCGCATTTTTATATTTGATGTGGGTATCGGAAGATAATGGGATCGCAAAATAACGTGATACACGCCCTGGTCACACCAAATCGTCGCTTACTTTTCAAAAGCGTGGCTCTACATGCACTGTATCTCATTAGATTAAGCATAATTTAAAATGTTTTCCCTATTAGTTTCATTCAAATCGTTAGAACAGTTTTCGAGAAACTCGCATTTTTTATTTTGAGATGGTTATCGGAAGATAATGGGATCGCAAAATAATGTGATACACGACTTGGTTACAAGAAATCGTCGCTAACTTTCAAAAACGTAGCTCTACATCCACAGTATCTCATTAGATTAACCATAATTTAAAATATTTTCCCTATTAGTTTCATTTAAATCGTTAGACCAGTTTTCGAGAAACTCTCATTTTTATATTTTAATGTGGGTATCGGAAGATAATGGGATCGCAAAATAATGTGATACACGACTTGGTTACAAGAAATCGTCCCTAACTTTCAAAACCGTAGCTCTATATCCACGGTATCTCATTATATTAAGTATGATTTAACATATTGTCCTTATTAGTTTCATTCAAATCGCTAGACCAGTTTTCGAGAAATTAGCATTTCTATATTTAAATGTGGATATCGGAAGACAATGGGATCGCAAAATAAAGTGATACACGACTTGGTTACTAGAAATCGTCGCTTACTTTCAAAAACGTGGCTCTACATGCACTGTATCTCATTAGATTAAGCATAATTTAAAATGTTTTCCCTTCAATTTTCATTCAAATCGTTAGACCAGTTTTCGAGAAACTCGCATTTTTATATTTTGATGTGGGTATCGGAAGATAATGGGATCGCAAAATAATGTGAAACACGCCTTTGTAACACCAACTCGTCGCTAACTTTTAAAAACGTGGCTCTACATGCACGGTATCTCATTGGATTAACCATAATTTGAAATGTTTTCCCTATTAGTTTCATTCAAATCGTTAGAACAGTTTTCGAGAAACTCGCATTTTTATATTTTGATGTGGGTATCGGAAGATAATGGGATCGCAAAATAATGTGAAACACGCCTTTGTAAAACCAACTCGTCGCTAACTTTTAAAAACGTGGCTCTACATGCACGGTATCTAATTGGATTAACCATAATTTGAAATGTTTTCCCTATTAGTTTCATTCAAATCGTTAGACCAGTTTTCGAGAAATTAGCATTTCTATACTTAAATGTGGGTATCGGCAGATAATGGGATCACAATATAATGTGATACACGCCTTTGTAACAATAACTCGTCGGTAACTTTTCAAAAACGTGGCTCTACATGCACGGTATCTCATTATATTAAGCATAATTTGAAATATTTTCCCTATTAGTTTCATTCAAATCGTTAGATCAGTTTTCGAGAAATTCCCACTTTTATATATTGATGTGAGTTTCGGAAGATAATGGGATTGCTAAATAATGTGATACACGCCTTGGTCACACCAAATCGTCGCTAACTTTTCAAAAACGTGGCTCTACATGCACTGTATCTCATTAGATTAAGCATAATTTGAAATGTTTTCCCTTCAAGTTTCATTTAAATCGTTAGATCAGTTTTCGAGAAACTCGAATTTTTATATTTTGATGTGAGTTTCGGAAGATAATGGGATTGCTAAATAATGTGATGCACGCCAAATCGTCGCTAACTTTTCAAAAACGTTGCTCTACATGCACTGTATCTCATTAGATTAAGCATAATTTAAAATGTTTTCCCTTCAAGTTTCATTCAAATCGTTAGATCAGTTTTCGATAAAATTCGCATTTTTATATTTTGATGTGAGCATCGGAAGACAATGGGATCGCAAAATAACGTGTTACACGCCTTGGTCACACCAAATCGTCTCTAACTTTCGATTAAGCAAACTTAATATGTAAGTTTCATTCATTTCGAGAAACTCGCATTTTTATATTTTGATGTGAGTTTCGAAGATAATGGGATTGCTAAATAATGTGATACACGACTTGGTCACACCAAATCGTCGCTAACTTTTCAAAAACGTGGCTCTACATGCACTGTATCTCATTAGATTAAGCATAATTTAAAATGTTTTCCCTATTAGTTTCATTCAAATCGTTAGAACAGTTTTCGAGAAACTCGCATTTTTATATTTGATGTGGGTATCGGAAGATAATGGGATCGCAAAATAACGTGATACACGCCCTGGTCACACCAAATCGTTGCTTACTTTTCAAAAGCGTGGCTCTACATGCACTGTATCTCATTAGATTAAGCATAATTTAAAATGTTTTCCCTATTAGTTTCATTCAAATCGTTAGAACAGTTTTCGAGAAACTCGCATTTTTTATTTTGAGATGGTTATCGGAAGATAATGGGATCGCAAAATAATGTGATACACGACTTGGTTACAAGAAATCGTCGCTAACTTTCAAAAACGTAGCTCTACATCCACAGTATCTCATTAGATTAACCATAATTTAAAATATTTTCCCTATTAGTTTCATTTAAATCGTTAGACCAGTTTTCGAGAAACTCTCATTTTTATATTTTAATGTGGGTATCGGAAGATAATGGGATCGCAAAATAATGTGATGCACGACTTGGTTACAAGAAATCGTCCCTAACTTTCAAAACCGTAGCTCTATATCCACGGTATCTCATTATATTAAGTATGATTTAACATATTGTCCTTATTAGTTTCATTCAAATCGCTAGACCAGTTTTCGAGAAATTAGCATTTCTTTATTTAAATGTGGGTATCGGAAGATAATGGGATCGCAAAATAAAGTGATACACGACTTGGTTACTAGAAATCGTCGCTTACTTTTCAAAAACGTGGCTCTACATGCACTGTATCTCATTAGATTAAGCATAATTTAAAATGTTTTCCCTTCAATTTTCATTCAAATCGTTAGACCAGTTTTCGAGAAACTCGCATTTTTATATTTTGATGTGGGTATCGGAAGATAATGGGATCGCAAAATAATGTGAAACACGCCTTTGTAACACCAACTCGTCGCTAACTTTTAAAAACGTGGCTCTACATGCACGGTATCTAATTGGATTAACCATAATTTGAAATGTTTTCCCTATTAGTTTCATTCAAATCGTTAGACCAGTTTTCGAGAAACTCGCATTTTTATATTTTGATGTGGGTATCGGAAGATAATGGGATCGCAAAATAATGTGAAACACGCCTTTGTAACACCAACTCGTCGCTAACTTTTAAAAACGTGGCTCTACATGCACGGTATCTAATTGGATTAACCATAATTTGAAATGTTTTCCCTATTAGTTTCATTCAAATCGTTAGACCAGTTTTCGAGAAATTAGCATTTCTATATTTAAATGTGGGTATCGGAGGATAATGGGATCACAATATAATGTGATACACGCCTTTGTAACAATAACTCGTCGGTAACTTTTCAAAAACGTGGCTCTACATGCACGGTATCTCATTATATTAAGCATAATTTGAAATATTTTCCCTATTAATTTCATTCAAATCGTTAGACCAGTTTTCGAGAAACTCTCATTTATATATTTTGATGTGGGTATCGGAAAACAATGGGATCGCAAAATAATGTGATACACGACTTGGTTACAAGAAATCGTCGCTAACTTTCGATTAAGCAAACTTAATATGTAAGTTTCATTCATTTCGAGAAACTCGCATTTTTATATTTTGATGTGAGTTTGGAAGATAATGGGATTGCTAAATAATGTGATACACGCCTTGGTCACACCAAATCGTCGCTAACTTTTCAAAAACGTGGCTCTACATGCACTGTATCTCATTAGATTAAGCATAATTTAAAATGTTTTCCCTTCAAGTTTCATTCAAATCGTTAGATCAGTTTTCGAGAAACTCGCATTTTTATATTTTGATGTGAGTTTCGGAAGATAATGGGATTGCTAAATAATGTGATACACGCCTTGGTCACACCAAATCGTCGCTAACTTTTCAAAAACGTGGCTCTACATGCACTGTATCTCATTAGATTAAGCATAATTTAAAATGTTTTCCCTTCAAGTTTCATTTAAATCGTTAGATCAGTTTTCGATAAAATTCGCATTTTTATATTTTGATGTGAGCATCGGAAGACAATGGGATCGCAAAATAACGTGTTATACGCCTTGGTCACACCAAATCGTCTCTATCTTTCGATTAAGCAAACTTAATATGTAAGTTTCATTCATTTCGAGAAACTCGCATTTTTATATTTTGATGTGAGTTTCGAAGATAATGGGATTGCTAAATAATGTGATACACGACTTGGTCACACCAAATCGTCGCTAACTTTTCAAAAACGTGGCTCTACATGCACGGTATCTCATTAGATTAAGCATAATTTAAAATGTTTTCCCTTCAATTTTCATTCAAATCGTTAGATCAGTTTTCGAGAAACTCGCATTTTTATATTTTGATGTGAGTTTCGGAAGATAATGGGATTGCTAAATAATGTGATACACGCCTTGGTCACACCAAATCGTCGCTAACTTTTCAAAAACGTGGCTCTACATGCACGGTATCTCATTAGATTAAGCATAATTTAAAATGTTTTCCCTTCAATTTTCATTCAAATCGTTAGATCAGTTTTCGAGAAACTCGCATTTTTATATTTTGATGTGAGTTTCGGAAGATAATGGGATTGCTAAATAATGTGATACACGCCTTGGTCACACCAAATCGTCGCTAACTTTTCAAAAACGTGGCTCTACATGCACGGTATCTCATTAGATTAAGCATAATTTAAAATGTTTTCCCTTCAATTTTCATTCAAATCGTTAGATCAGTTTTCGATAAAATTCGCATTTTTATATTTTGATGTGAGTTTCGGAAGATAATGGGATTGCTAAATAATGTGATACACGCCTTGGTCACACCAAATCGTAGCTAACTTTTCAAAAACGTGGCTCTACATGCACTGTATCTCATTAGATTAAGCATAATTTGAAATGTTTTCCCTTCAATTATCATTCAAATCGTTAGATCAGTTTTCGATAAAATTCGCATTTTTATATTTTGATGTGAGTTTCGGAAGATAATGGGATTGCTAAATAATGTGATACACGCCTTGGTCACACCAAATCGTCGCTAACTTTTCAAAAACGTGGCTCTACATGCACTGTATCTCATTAGATTAAGCATAATTTAAAATGTTTTCCCTTCAAGTTTCATTTAAATCGTTAGATCAGTTTTCGAGAAACTCGAATTTTTATATTTTGATGTGAGTTTCGGAAGATAATGGGATTGCTAAATAATGTGATACACGCCCTGGTCACACCAAATCGTCGCTAACTTTTCAAAAACGTGGCTCTACATGCACTGTATCTCATTAGATTAAGCATAATTTAAAATGTTTTCCCTTCAAGTTTCATTCAAATCGTTAGATCAGTTTTCGATAAAATTCGCATTTTTATATTTTGATGTGAGTATCGGAAGACAATGGGATCGCAAAATAACGTGTTACACGCCTTAGTCACACCAAATCGTCTCTAACTTTCGATTAAGCAAACTTAATATGTAAGTTTCATTCATTTCGAGAAACTCGCATTTTTATATTTTGATGTGAGGTTCGAAGATAATGGGATTGCTAAATAATGTGATCGGAAGACAATGGGATCGCAAAATAACGTGTTACACGCCTTGGTCACACCAAATCGTCTCTAACTTTCGATTAAGCAAACTTAATATGTAAGTTTCATTCATTTCGAGAAACTCGCATTTTTATATTTTGATGTGAGTTTCGAAGATAATGGGATTGCTAAATAATGTGATACATGTGGTCACACCAAATCGTCGCTAACTTTTCAAACACGTGGCTCTACATGCACTGTATCTCATTAGATTAAGCATAATTTGAAATGTTTTCCCTATTAGTTTCATTCAAATCGTTAGAACAGTTTTCGAGAAACTCGCATTTTTATATTTTGATGTGGGTATCGGAAGATAATGGGATCGCAAAATAACGTGATACACGCCCTGGTCACACCAAATCGTCGCTTACTTTTCAAAAACGTGGCTCTACATGCACTGTATCTCATTAGATTAAGCATAATTTAAAATGTTTTCCCTATTAGTTTCATTCAAATCGTTAGAACAGTTTTCGAGAAACTCGCATTTTTATATTTTGATGTGGGTATCGGAAGATAATGGGATCGCAAAATAACGTGATACACGCCCTGGTCACACCAAATCGTCGCTTACTTTTCAAAAGCGTGGCTCTACATGAACTGTATCTCATTAGATTAAGCATAATTTAAAATGTTTTCCCTATTAGTTTCATTCAAATCGTTAGAACAGTTTTCGAGAAACTCGCATTTTTATATTTTGATGATGGTTATCGGAAGATAATGGGATTGCTAAATAATGTGATACACGACTTGGTCACACCAAATCGTCGCTAACTTTTCAAAAACGTTGCTCTACATGCACTGTATCTCATTAGATTAAGCATAATTTAAAATGTTTTCCCTTCAAGTTTCATTCAAATCGTTAGATCAGTTTTCGAGAAACTCGAATTTTTGTATTTTGATGTGAGTTTCGGAAGATAATGGGATCGCAAAATAACGTGTTACACGCCTTGGTCACACCAAATCGTCTCTAACTTTCGATTAAGCAATCTTAATATGTAAGTTTCATTCATTTCGAGAAACTCGCATTTTTATATTTTGATGTGAGTTTCGAAGATAATGGGATTGCTAAATAATGTGATACACGACTTGGTCACACCAAATCGTCGCTAACTTTTCAAAAACGTTGCTCTACATGCACTGTATCTCATTAGATTAAGCATAATTTAAAATGTTTTCCCTTCAAGTTTCATTCAAATCGTTAGATCAGTTTTCGATAAAATTCGCATTTTTATATTTTGATGTGAGCATCGGAAGACAATGGGATCGCAAAATAACGTGTTACACGCCTTGGTCACACCAAATCGTCTCTAACTTTCAAAACCGTAGCTCTATATCCACGGTATCTCATTATATTAAGTATGATTTAACATATTGTCCTTATTAGTTTCATTCAAATCGCTAGACCAGTTTTCGAGAAATTAGCATTTCTATATTTAAATGTGGGTATCGGAAGATAATGGGATCGCAAAATAAAGTGATACACGACTTGGTTACTAGAAATCGTCGCTTACCTTTCAAAAACGTGGCTCTACATGCACGGTATCTCATTAGATTAACCATAATTTGAAATATTTTCCCTATTAGTTTCATTCAAATCGTTAGACCAGTTTTCGAGAAACTCGCATTTTTATATTTTGATGTGAGTTTCGGAAGATAATGGGATCGCAAAATAATGTGATACACGCCTTGGTTACAAGAAATCGTCCCTAACTTTTCAAAACCGTAGCTCTACATCCACGGTATCTCATTATATTAAGTATGATTTAACATATTGTCCTTATTAGTTTCATTCAAATCGCTAGACCAGTTTTCGAGAAATTAGCATTTCTATATTTAAATGTGGGTATCGGAAGATAATGGGATCGCAAAATAAAGTGATACACGACTTGGTTACTCGAAATCGTCGCTTACTTTTCAAAAACGTGGCTCTACATGCACTGTATCTCATTAGATTAACCATAATTTAAAATATTTTCCCTATTAGTTTCATTCAAATCGTTAGAACAGTTTTCGAGAAACTCGCATTTTTATATTTTGATGTGGGTATCGGAAGATAATGGGATCGCAAAATAACGTGATACACGCCCTGGTCACACCAAATCGTCGCTTACTTTTCAAAAACGTGGCTCTACATGCACTGTATCTCATTAGATTAAGCATAATTTAAAATGTTTTCCCTACAAGTTTCATTCAAATCGTTAGAACAGTTTTCGAGAAACTCGCATTTTTATATTTTGATGATGGTTATCGGAAGATAATGGGATCGCAAAATAATGTGATACACGCCTTGGTTACAAGAAATCGTCGCTAACTTTTCAAAAACGTAGCTCTACATCCACAGTATCTCATTAGATTAACCATAATTTAAAATATTTTCCCTATTAGTTTCATTCAAATCGTTAGACCAGTTTTCGAGAAACTCTCATTTTTATATTTTAATGTGGGTATCGGAAGATAATGGGATCGCAAAATAATGTGATACACGACTTGGTTACAAGAAATCGTCCCTAACTTTCAAAACCGTAGCTCTATATCCACGGTATCTCATTATATTAAGTATGATTTAACATATTGTCCTTATTAGTTTCATTCAAATCGCTAGACCAGTTTTCGAGAAATTCGCATTTCTATATTTAAATGTGGGTATCGGAAGATAATGGGATCGCAAAATAAAGTGATACACGACTTGGTTACTAGAAATCGTCGCTTACTTTTCAAAAACGTGGCTCTACATGCACTGTATCTCATTAGATTAAGCATAATTTAAAATGTTTTCCCTTCAATTTTCATTCAAATCGTTAGACCAGTTTTCGAGAAACTCGCATTTTTATATTTTGATGTGGGTATCGGAAGATAATGGGATCGCAAAATAATGTGAAACACGCCTTTGTAACACCAACTCGTCGCTAACTTTTAAAAACGTGGCTCTACATGCACGGTATCTCATTGGATTAACCATAATTTGAAATGTTTTCCCTATTAGTTTCATTCAAATCGTTAGAACAGTTTTCGAGAAACTCGCATTTTTATATTTTGATGATGGTTATCGGAAGATAATGGGATCGCAAAATAATGTGATACACGCCTTGGTTACACCAAATCGTCGCTAACTTTCAAAAACGTAGCTCTACATCCACAGTATCTCATTAGATTAACCATAATTTAAAATATTTTCCCTATTAGTTTCATTCAAATCGTTAGACCAGTTTTCGAGAAACTCTCATTTTTATATTTTAATGTGGGTATCGGAAGATAATGGGATCGCAAAATAATGTGATACACGACTTGGTTACAAGAAATCGTCCCTAACTTTCAAAACCGTAGCTCTATATCCACGGTATCTCATTATATTAAGTATGATTTAACATATTGTCCTTATTAGTTTCATTCAAATCGCTAGACCAGTTTTCGAGAAATTAGCATTTCTATATTTAAATGTGGGTATCGGAAGATAATGGGATCGCAAAATAAAGTGATACACGACTTGGTTACTAGAAATCGTCGCTTACTTTCAAAAACGTGGCTCTACATGCACTGTATCTCATTAGATTAAGCATAATTTAAAATGTTTTCCCTTCAATTTTCATTCAAATCGTTAGACCAGTTTTCGAGAAACTCGCATTTTTATATTTTGATGTGGGTATCGGAAGATAATGGGATCGCAAAATAATGTGAAACACGCCTTTGTAACACCAACTCGTCGCTAACTTTTCAAAAACGTGGCTCTACATGCACGGTATCTCATTGGATTAACCATAATTTGAAATGTTTTCCCTATTAGTTTCATTCAAATCGTTAGAACAGTTTTCGAGAAACTCGCATTTTTATATTTTGAGATGGTTATCGGAAGATAATGGGATCGCAAAATAATGTGATACACGACTTGGTTACAACAAATCGTCGCTAACTTTCAAAAACGTGGCTCTACATCCACAGTATCTCATTAGATTAACCATAATTTAAAATATTTTCCCTATTAGTTTCATTCAAATCGTTAGACCAGTTTTCGAGAAACTCGCATTTTTATATTTTGATGTGGGTATCGGAAGATAATGGGATCGCAAAATAATGTGATACACGCCTTGGTTACAAGAAATCGTCCCTAACTTTTCAAAACCGTAGCTCTATATCCACGGTATCTCATTATATTAAGTATGATTTAACATATTGTCCTTATTAGTTTCATTCAAATCGCTAGACCAGTTTTCGAGAAATTCGCATTTCTATATTTAAATGTGGGTATCGGAAGATAATGGGATCGCAAAATAAAGTGATACACGACTTGGTTACTAGAAATCGTCGCTAACTTTTCAAAAACGTGGCTCTACATGCACTGTATCTCATTAGATTAAGCATAATTTAAAATGTTTTCCCTTCAATTTTCATTCAAATCGTTAGACCAGTTTTCGAGAAACTCGCATTTTTATATTTTGATGTGGGTATCGGAAGATAATGGGATCGCAAAATAATGTGAAACACGCCTTTGTAACACCAACTCGTCGCTAACTTTTAAAAACGTGGCTCTACATGCACGGTATCTCATTGGATTAACCATAATTTGAAATGTTTTCCCTATTAGTTTCATTCAAATCGTTAGAACAGTTTTCGAGAAACTCGCATTTTTATATTTTGATGTGGGTATCGGAAGATAATGGGATCGCAAAATAATGTGAAACACGCCTTTGTAACACCAACTCGTCGCTAACTTTTAAAAACGTGGCTCTACATGCACGGTATCTAATTGGATTAACCATAATTTGAAATGTTTTCCCTATTAGTTTCATTCAAATCGTTAGACCAGTTTTCGAGAAATTCGCATTTTTATATTTTGATGTGGGTATCGGAAGATAATGGGATCGCAAAATAATGTGATACACGCCTTTGTAACAATAACTCGTCGGTAACTTTTCAAAAACGTGGCTCTACATGCACGGTATCTCATTATATTAAGCATAATTTGAAATATTTTCCCTATTAGTTTCATTCAAATCGTTAGATCAGTTTTCGAGAAACTCCCATTTTTATATTTTGATGTGAGTTTCGGAAGATAATGGGATTGCTAAATAATGTGATACACGCCTTGGTCACACCAAATCGTCGCTAACTTTTCAAAAACGTGGCTCTACATGCACTGTATCTCATTAGATTAAGCATAATTTAAAATGTTTTCCCTTCAAGTTTCATTCAAATCGTTAGATCAGTTTTCGAGAAACTCGAATTTTTATATTTTGATGTGAGTTTCGGAAGATAATGGGATCGCAAAATAACGTGTTACACGCCTTGGTCACACCAAATCGTCTCTAACTTTTCAAAAACGTGGTCTTTTTGATTAAGCATAATCTTAATATGTTTCCTAAGTTTCATTCATTTCGAGAAACTCGCATTTTTATATTTTGATGTGAGTTTCGGAAGATAATGGGATTGCTAAATAATGTGATACACGCCTTGGTCACACCAAATCGTCGCTAACTTTTCAAAAACGTTGCTCTACATGCACTGTATCTCATTAGATTAAGCATAATTTAAAATGTTTTCCCTTCAAGTTTCATTCAAATCGTTAGATCAGTTTTCGATAAAATTCGCATTTTTATATTTTGATGTGAGCATCGGAAGACAATGGGATCGCAAAATAACGTGTTACACGCCTTGGTCACACCAAATCGTCTCTAACTTTCGATTAAGCAATCTTAATATGTAAGTTTCATTCATTTCGAGAAACTCGCATTTTTATATTTTGATGTGAGTTTCGAAGATAATGGGATTGCTAAATAATGTGATACACGACTTGGTCACACCAAATCGTCGCTAACTTTTCAAAAACGTTGCTCTACATGCACTGTATCTCATTAGATTAAGCATAATTTGAAATGTTTTCCCTTCAAGTTTCATTCAAATCGTTAGATCAGTTTTCGATAAAATTCGCATTTTTATATTTTGATGTGAGTATCGGAAGACAATGGGATCGCAAAATAACGTGTTACACGCCTTGGTCACACCAAATCGTCTCTAACTTTTCAAAAACGGGATCCATTGATTAAGCATAATCTTAATATGTAAGTTTCATTCAAATCGTTAGATTTTCGAGAAACTCGCATTTTTATATTTTGATGTGAGTTTCGGAAGATAATGGGATTGCTAAATAATGTGATACACGACTTGGTCACACCAAATCGTCGCTAACTTTTCAAAAACGTGGCTCTACATGCACGGTATCTCATTAGATTAACCATAATTTGAAATGTTTTCCCTATTAGTTTCATTCAAATCGTTAGAACAGTTTTCGAGAAACTCGCATTTTTATATTTGATGTGGGTATCGGAAGATAATGGGATCGCAAAATAACGTGATACACGCCTTGGTCACACCAAATCGTCGCTAACTTTTCAAAAACGTGGCTCTACATGCACTGTATCTCATTAGATTAAGCATAATTTATAATGTTCTCCCTATTAGTTTCATTCAAATCGTTAGAACAGTTTTCGAGAAACTCGCATTTTTATATTTTGAGATGGTTATCGGAAGATAATGGGATCGCAAAATAATGTGATACACGACTTGGTTACAAGAAATCGTCGCTAACTTTCAAAAACGTAGCTCTACATCCACAGTATCTCATTAGATTAACCATAATTTAAAATATTTTCCCTATTAGTTTCATTCAAATCGTTAGACCAGTTTTCGAGAAACTCTCATTTTTATATTTTGATGTGGGTATCGGAAGATAATGGGATCGCAAAATAATGTGATACACGCCTTGGTTACAAGAAATCGTCGCTAACTTTTCAAAACCGTAGCTCTATATCCACGGTATCTCATTATATTAAGTATAATTTAAAATATTGTCCTTATTAGTTTCATTCAAATCGTTAGACCAGTTTTCGAGAAATTCGCATTTCTATATTTTAATGTGGGTATCGGAAGATAATGGGATCGCAAAATAAAGTGATACACGCCTTGGTTACAAGAAATCGTCGCTTACTTTTCAAAAACGTGGCTCTACATGCACTGTATCTCATTAGATTAAGCATAATTTAAAATGTTTTCCCTTCAATTTTCATTCAAATCGTTAGACCAGTTTTCGAGAAATTCGCATTTTTATATTTTGATGTGGGTATCGGAAGATAATGGGATCGCAAAATAATGTGAAACACGCCTTTGTAACACCAACTCGTCGCTAACTTTTAAAAACGTGGCTCTACATGCACGGTATCTCATTGGATTAACCATAATTTGAAATGTTTTCCCTATTAGTTTCATTCAAATCGTTAGAACAGTTTTCGAGAAACTCGCATTTTTATATTTTGATGTGGGTATCGGAAGATAATGGGATCGCAAAATAATGTGAAACACGCCTTTGTAACACCAACTCGTCGCTAACTTTTAAAAACGTGGCTCTACATGCACGGTATCTAATTGGATTAAGCATAATTTGAAATGTTTTCCCTATTAGTTTCATTCAAATCGTTAGACCAGTTTTCGAGAAACTCGCATTTTTATATTTTAATGTGGGTATCGGAAGATAATGGGATCACAAAATAATGTGATACACGCCTTTGTAACACTAACTCGTCGGTAACTTTTCAAAAACGTGGCTCTACATGCACGGTATCTCATTATATTAAGCATAATTTGAAATATTTTCCCTATTAGTTTCATTCAAATCGTTAGATCAGTTTTCGAGAAATTCCCATTTTTATATTTTGATGTGAGTTTCGGAAGATAATGGGATTGCTAAATAATGTGATACACGCCTTGGTCACACCAAATCGTCGCTAACTTTTCAAAAACGTGGCTCTACATGCACTGTATCTCATTAGATTAAGCATAATTTAAAATGTTTTCCCTTCAAGTTTCATTCAAATCGTTAGATCAGTTTTCGAGAAACTCGCATTTTTATATTTTGATGTGAGTTTCGGAAGATAATGGGATCGCAAAATAACGTGTTACACGCCTTGGTCACACCAAATCGTCTCTAACTTTCGATTAAGCATAATCTTAATATGTAAGTTTCATTCAAATTTCGAGAAACTCGCATTTTTATATTTTGATGTGAGTTTCGGAAGATAATGGGATTGCTAAATAATGTGATACACGACTTGGTCACACCAAATCGTCGCTAACTTTTCAAAAACGTGGCTCTACATGCACTGTATCTCATTAGATTAAGCATAATTTAAAATGTTTTCCCTTCAAGTTTCATTCAAATCGTTAGATCAGTTTTCGATAAAACTCGCATTTTTATATTTTGATGTGAGCATCGGAAGACAATGGGATCGCAAAATAACGTGTTACACGCCTTGGTCACACCAAATCGTCTCTAACTTTTCAAAAACGTGGCTTAATGATGTATGATTAAGCAATCTTAATATGTTCAAGTTTCATTCAAATCGTTAGACATTTCGAGAAACTCGCATTTTTATATTTTGATGTGAGTTTCGGAAGATAATGGGATTGCTAAATAATGTGATACACGACTTGGTCACACCAAATCGTCGCTAACTTTTCAAAAACGTTGCTCTACATGCACTGTATCTCATTAGATTAAGCATAATTTGAAATGTTTTCCCTTCAAGTTTGATTCAAATCGTTAGATCAGTTTTCGATAAAATTCGCATTTTTATATTTTGATGTGAGCATCGGAAGACAATGGGATTGCAAAATAACGTGTTACACGCCTTGGTCACACCAAATCGTCTCTAACTTTCAAAAAGGGGTAAGGGATTAAGCATAATCTTAATATGTTTTCCCTTAAGTTTCATTCAAATCGTTAGACAGTTTTCGAGAAACTCGCATTTTTATATTTTGATGTGAGTTTCGGAAGATAATGGGATTGCTAAATAATGTGATACACGCCTTGGTCACACCAAATCGTCGCTAACTTTTCAAAAACGTTGCTCTACATGCACGGTATCTCATTGGATTAACCATAATTT
>JBAMCD010000132.1:0-337177 GCA_037075365.1 Drosophila emarginata
TAGCAAGAGAGCAAGTGTGACCGTCTCTCCTGCTACACACGCTCGCTTAAGAGTTTTATGCAGACGCAGTCCACATAGGTGGATCACAATTCAAGCTTCCTTATGTTTATGTAATGTGACGCAGCGGTCACATATAGCATAACTACCAAGTGTCGGTTATATGACCGTTTCAATGAGAGAATACTCAACGTTGTGTTGGTTATTGTTATTATTAAAATAAACTTACTACACCTCAATTTTTTAAGGAATAACGTAATTATATGAAGTTATTTTATTTTATATGAATCTTAATAATCAATAATTAATAGTATATTTTGTTGTTAAATTTTTTTCTTTAAATTTTGTATATTTCTTATTAATTATTTTATATTTTCTTGAAAAAATTTGGATTTATTTCTTTTTTATCATTTTTATAATTTTGTATAACAAAATAACCTTTATATTATTTAATAAAATTTATTTATTTAAGAAATTTCCTTTTTTTAATTTTGTATTGTAGAAATTCTCCACGAAAACTTTGATTATTGTTATTTTTATTTCAATTATTATACTTCCTTATTATTACTTCCCTTTATTACTACTCTGTCATTTTTTCAATAGTTTCTACTACAAATGGACCTAAATAGTTAGCGTATAACTTATGTCCTACTTCATTTTTAAATAGTCCTACTTCTATATTTATGTCTGATACTGATCATAATATGTTTTATTTTTACTTTTATGGTTTTTTAACATTATTCAAGCTCTTTTATGTGCTATTTCTAATCTAATAATAATAATCGTCTATATTGTATATTGGATCTATTCTAGTTATCTTATTGAAATTTATGTATTGACTTGGTAATCTTCCAAAAGACTAAATCAAATGGACAATATCCATGAGTAAATGTTGGGGTGGTGTTGAAACAATATGTAAAATACTGAGTCCAGATATCTCAATCAAATTTGTCTATACGAACGAATATATTCATTGAAAGTTCTAAGACTTTGTTCAATCATTCCCAATGTTTGATGATGAAATGCTGTAGATCTAAAATTTTCTATTTCAATATACTTGCCTATCTCTATTATGACCTGGTTTTTATACTCAGTATTCATGTCCGTAATGAACGTCTTCATTACTTAAGAATGAAATTTTCAAATATTGGTTTGCACTTTTAGTTACAATAGGAATGGCTACTAGGTATTTAGTTAGGTTATATATGAGTGTGACGATATACTCATTGCCTTGTTCTGATTTCGGAAGTGGTCTTATTGTGGCAACTATTACTTTGTCGAAAGCATTTGTTGGTGTGTTAGTTACAACCATGGGAGTTTTTGCATAAATCATTGTTTTTGATGTTTGGCTTTTGTGACATTCACGTATGTATTCCTTGATATATATATGTAGACAGTATTGCTTCTTGATCATTTCTATTATTTATTACAGGCCTGAGTAGCGCTACTCTCAAAATATTTGAGAGTATTTTTAAATATTTGTTGCCCATATTTTTAAAAGATTCTATCGAAACTAGTTCAAAGATCTTTTCGCTCGGTGCCAACTTGAGTTTGTTGATTTTGTGTACACCGACTTGCTATACGAGCCATTGGATAAACTGACCTAAGTCGAAGATCCCATAGGTAAACAAATCACTAACATCAATTCTGGCTATAACTTTGAAATAAATTATTGAGTAAGCATTTTGATTCTGTTATACGCAAGGTCACTTTCGTACATCATCATTACAAATGATTTCATGTACATTGGGCTTAGAAGCATTTTGAGTACTTTGCCTTGGCAAAAGTTCATCAATATTGTCTACTTTGTTGCCTGGTAGTGACTTTTAGGACTTTGTTATACATTTCTTTTAATTCGGATACTGATATCAGCGATAAGGCATCTGCCACAAAGTTGTCTATCACCTTAAGGTATTCTACCGTGAAGTCATATTCTTCTAGGTCTAGCCGCATTCTAGTTAATTTTGAACTGGGATTTGTTATTGAAAATAAATAAGTGAGTGGTCTGTGATCTAATTTATTGTGGAGTGTTGACCATATATGTATGTATGATCGATATTGTATTATAGCCCAGTGAATAGCTGCTAACTCTTGTTCTGTTGTTGATTTGTTGCTTTTACCTTTAGTAAATAAGCGTGAAGCATATGCAACTGGGAGTTCTTTATCTCCATATTTTTGTGTTAGTACAGCTCTACATGTGTATTTATTTGCGTCTGTTATTATGCAAAATTCCTTGCTAAAGTCAGGGTATTTTAGTAAAGTTGGTTTTATTAAAGCCTTTTTTAAATATTCAAATGGGTTTTGGCAATCATTAGTCCATTCAAATTTTACAGACATCTTACATAACCTGGTTATGTGACGTGAATATTCAGCAAAGTGATAAAGCGTCGATAATAATTGCAAAATGCAACGTTCTATCGCTGTCTGCATCCGTAGGGACTGGGTATTCTCTAAATACCTTGATCTAGAAACGTCACTTCATGAAAGAAGAAACTACACTTTTCTGGATGTAATTTTAGGCTGTGTTTCCTACATAAGTCAAAAATGCTTGTTAGTTTTTTGATCATATGGTTGTGAAGGTTGAAGTCCAGAAAATGCTATAGTCATCATTCGTTGGAATGAATTTGCCGCTATTTTAAGACCATGAGGTAGTCTTGTAAATTGATATGAGCCATTGTTTGTTGAAAAAGACGTAATATTTCTAGACTATTGTTTCAACTCTATTTAACTCTATTTAATGAAAAATATTTTGCTCTGTGGAAATTTGTCGGACAATAGTTTTTTATTTATTTGGCGGTAATCCACGACTAATCGCCATCTTTTATTTTCGTTTCCTGGGAGACCTTTCTTGGCTACAAGTAGTATTGGTCTGTTATATTCCGAAATTGATGGTTCAACGATTTTATCCCGAATGAGTTTTTCGACCTCTTTATGACCATGCGGTATTCTATAATTTTTATGTACACTGGTTGTGTATCCTTTAACCTTAGTTCTTGCTTTTAAGTTATTTGTTGAAATAGATTCGGTTTCAATACCGGGAATGTCTATATACTGGGTGCATAGTTCTGTTACCTATGTTTTAAACAATAGTCTTTTTAATTTTTTCTGAACATCTTCATGTCAATCTTTTTTATTATCTTGGACTATGTCATAGTCATTTTGCGTTTCGGTTTGGATTTCATTTAAATTTAGAATTTTGGTTGGACTTGTTGTGTTTATTAGAGTATCACTAGAATGTGTGCAATCTAATTGTCAGTTGAATTTTTTAATAAAGTCGATACCAATTTTGCCGTCACTTGGTATTGGGAAGCTATGCTCCACTAAATGAAAGTTGTGAGGAAATATATATTTTCCTGTGGTTAATTCTACAAATGATAAGCCTTTTGAAAAAACTGATCCTTCACCTATTCCAGAGATTTTTGTTGATATGTTAGTGTTAACATTATCGAAAATATCGACATTTTCTTTTAATATTGAAATGTCTGCACCAGTATCAATTAATATGGTGAATTCAATACCTGATTGCCACCGCCTCTAAAGTTTCCTCCATTCTGGTGTTGTCCTCTATTATAGAAATTATTCTTTCTAATATTTTGGAATCAATTATTTTGATAACCGCCTCTTCCACGGTAGTTATTTCGGTTTCCGCATTGTTTTTGAAATTGTGTTTGACGGAAGTACAGAACAGATCTTGCCTGTGCAGTGGCTTCCGTACAAGTTTTTACAAATTTCGAAATTGCTTGCTTCATGTTATCGCACGGGCCAGCCTGCATGATAAGTTTTACCTTATCTAAAGTGCACATTGGGTCAAAATTTGTGCTGTATTTGTTTGCTTGTTCGGTCTAAAAACCCATCATTGATGTAAGCTCCTTCTATTTTTCACGCCTTGGGTGTACTGATTGGCTGCCTTATTTTTTTTGCTGGAGATTTAATGATTTTGCAGAAATTACATCTACAAATTCTCGTTTAACCTTTTCGTTTAGTTTGTTATTTATGGCAATTATTGTTTGCTCATCACCAATTAGATTTCTATCATGACCCTTTAGTTTGGTTTTTATTATACTGACTGCCACAGATTGTTCATTGGCCGAAGGTGGTACTACTGACGGCATTTCGATATTCTGGGCGGGTAGTTTAGTATCGATGTCAGATTCTTCGCTCATTTATTCAGATTCATCTGGACTATATTTGGCTTAAATTGACTCGTCAAATTTAGCATCTGTATTTAATGCGTTTGGTACAAGATCTAGATTTTCTCTCGCTCGTAGCAAGTGTAAATTGTTAAGCCGACTGAACAGTTTTGCGAATAGTTTATTAATAGCATTAAATTTGTTAATTAAAATTCGCACATGCTTTTGTTTGGTTTTAGATTTTACATATATGCTGTTAAGGCATTTGAATGATTTGTCGAATTCTACTCTATGGTCTTTGACAATTTGAATAATTTTTGGGCATACCATGGAATGGGATTATTTGAAAAGTCGTACTTTATAGATTTTTAAACCCTTCTCTTCGAAAATTCATATTTTAACGTATGATAACATTGACATTGCCTTTACTTAATTTTTACATGATTCAACAGTTTCACATATATTAATGGACTTAAGAACAAATGCAGGTCGAAATTGTATATTGATATGTACTCTGTTTGTTCTCTAAGGATATAAATAGAATTTGCTATGAAATTTGAGTTATTCTGTAATTTACTGTCCTTTTCCTAATTATAGCTCGCAAATTTCTTTCGTCCTTACTCATAAATCACCAGTCAATTTTTTTTTACTATTTCTTTTGCTCAATGATCGTAAAAAAAAGATAACAGTAGAAAAATTTGTTTTTTTTTATTTTATTATTAAACTTTATGTAAATCTAAATATGTTTTTGCAACTGTCCCTTTATACACCAAATAGATTTTTATAAGCAAATTTATTGTCGCGGTTGCTAACAAAAGTGAAAGAATTAATATTTGTGACTCTAGGTGTTGAGTGGTATCTACTACTTGAATGACATTCAGCACATTGGCTGTATAATCCTAATCTTTGCAATTTTTCCTCCCATGTTTAAATACAATTGAAGTTTTCCTGTAAAAATTTTGAAATATAAAGTCTTAATATATTCAATTGATTTTGGGCAAAAATTTATTTTTGAAAATAACATTTAATCAATGAAAGTTATTTATTTATGATATTTTTTTTTTTGATAAATTTTCGTTTTTGTTTTTGCAATTAATTTTTCTTAATTTTTCTTATTTTAAAAGCACTTTTATTTTTGTTTTCCTTAACTTTTACCCTATTTGACAACGCAGCGATCTGGTCTATTGGGCCTATGGCTTCAGGGGCCATACTCTACACAACGCAATTATCGCTCAATTTAACATTTTACATATTTTCTTTTTTTTTTTGTATATATACCATACCATACAATAGGGTATCTTAACAGACGCAAGGATTTCTGGGGACCAAACCTAACGCTCATGTTACATCAGGACTCATAGACGGCATGTATAAGAGAGTTCATGGTTGCCCAAGTGTTTTGGCGAACCCTATTCGTTTCAGATGTTGTAATGGCCTGGCCGGGAGTAAGCTTCTTGCTAGCATATTTCTGTCCCTAGCCAGCCTGTCTCTATACCTGCTTGTGTGCCTTCCAATCTGTTCCTCCACTGTGTGAAGGTTTAGGTCTCGATGAAGGGTGAAACCACGCACATACCAGGGGCAATTCGTTATTTGCCGCATGACGCGGTTCTGGAGGACCTGTATACGCTTATACATGTATGTCGATTTTGCCGCTATACCCCAAATTTGCACGCCATAGAGCCAGATCGGCGCTATGCAGTGAACATAGACAGCTCTTTTTGCCCTTAATGTCATGGTGCTTTTTCTATTCATCAGCCGGCGTAACTGTTGCATTCTTAGGCGGCACTTTCCAGCCGTAGCTTTTAAGTGAGGTCCAAAGGTTAGTCGCTTATCAAGTGTAATCCCTAGGTATATGGCTTTCATCGGTTGCTCCAACGTTACGATCTGTAGGATGTGTTTCGAAAGTCTGTGAACTTCCTCTACCGCACCATGTCCCTTCCTAAATCCGAACTGGTGGTCCGGCAAGATTTGGCATTCGTTAATATTACCGCTTAGTCGATTGACAATAAGTCTCTCCCATACCTTAGATAAGGAAGGCAGGAGACTTATCGGACGGTACGACTCAGGATCGTGTTCTGGTTTTCCCGATTTATGAATCATTAAGATTGCTGCCATCTTCCACTGCTTGGGAACGATCTGTATCCTAAGCATTGCGTTAAATATTTTTGCCAAGAAAATATTCGCCCGTTTAGGCAAGGCTTTCAAGGTAACGTTGCAGACCCTGTCAATACCAGGAGCCTTCCTTCTCGGCAAGTATTTGATAACTTCCTCAATCTCCTCGACCCTGGCTGGCCTAATGGGTAAAGACATTTGTAGAGGAGTAGTCTCCTTGCACTGGTCATCCGTGGCGAATTGGTAGTGGGTGAACCAGACTTCCAAATGACGTACAAAAGAATTGGCCTGCTCTTCTTCATTTTTAGCAAGCTCACCACTAGGACACCGAACAGGAACCTGCTTAAACGGTTGCCCCTTTAGAGCCTTAGTGCCCTTCCACAACGAATATCCCGCATCCAGTGTATAATCCATAGAAGCCAGCTTCTGCTCAAAGAAATTACTTCGAATTTCTCTTAAGATATCTCGTAGTTGCTTAGCAGCCCGGTTACATTGAATTCTATCCCATGGGTCTTGGGATCGGATTGCTCTTCTTCGGAGTCTTCTTTTCCGTGTCAAAAGTTCCCTGGCCTCTCTTGTTAATACAATACCATAGGCGGGGCCTTTATGGGTCTCTGTCGAGGCAACAGCAGCCATGTGAATACTCTCTGTGAAGTTATCTACAGCCATCTCAATATCTTCCTCAGAATTCAATGAAACGTTCAGCTGAATCTAGTTCTCCAAATGTTGCCTAAAGGCGAGCAAGTCGGTATGCTTAGTGATTAATCCAGTGCTTGGATTGACATGAACACCATCCGTCTCAATGTTGACAACTAAGGCCAAATGATCAGAGTCCAGATCCCAGCTCTGAGTTATCGTTGCTCGAGAGTCCGGTATACCATGATGCACTGCAAAGTCTATACAGGAAGCCGTACGACTCAGCACATATGGGTACCTGGTCGGCGATCCAGTGGAGAGAATCCTTGCGCCAGTTGCAGAAATGGCTTCCGCTAGTTCGCGCCAACTAGGCGAGTTATAAGAATCACCCCAGAGCCAGTGCCGTACATTCCAGTCACCACCAACAAGATACCTTTGGCCACAAGCCCGGAGTGCATTGATGAAATGTCTCTCCTCAATCCTAATTCTGGGCGGACAGTAAATGGCGCTAAACTCTATGTCTCCAAAATCAGTAGCAACTTTAACCGATGACATTTGTATGCTACGTGTCTCAACAACTTTTTGTGGAAAGTGACGAAGAGAGGACCTCACCAATACTGCTGCTCCCCCAATGCTGTTATTATTTCGGGATGGTTTAAAAGCTGGATAAAAGGTGTATCCATAAATTTTTACCGCCTCCCCTCGCTTAATTCCGATCTCCGTTAGTAGAATTATGTCAACGCTATTGTTATGCGCAAAGAAATCTATTTCTTTGGCTTTTCCTGAAATGGCATTCCAGATAAGAATCTTTAGTGGATTCATTGCGAAGCTGGAGCTTTGTTTTGAGCTTGGAGATTAAGTCTCTCCAGCCCATTCCTTAACTGTATTGGCCAACTCAAAAACCATTCGTTCAAGCTTTTCAAGGCGTTGGTTGGCTTGCCGGTTGTTCTCCTGCTGCTCTTGCTGTTGCTGCTGCAACCACATAAGAAATTGATGTTGCTGTTGTTGCTGAAGTTTTTTTTTTTTTTTTTTTTTTTTTTCGCGCGAGTCCAATTGGGTGCACTAAGTGCCCACAACCTCCCGCCCAACCGACCGAGGGGCGCTAGCCGCATGACGCACGGCTCGAGTCGCGGGGACATTCCACAAAACAGACAAGAAACGAAAACTATAACTAGTTACGAGCTAAATGTAAAAGGATAGATGTTTTTAATGTAGGAAGAGAGAGCTCCGAACTAATTACACAGTAAAGTCGATTGTAATCAGAACAAAGTACTCGGAAAGGTTCATGCAGAGCATAGTTAGTAGCGGGGAAAAGATAGAGGTATAAAATTTCTAGTAGGCCTACAAGGAACCGATAGATTTACTTGGTTCAATAGCTTAGGAGAGTCTATATCACCATTAAGGAGCTTGTGCATAAAAATCACACCAAGCATTATTCTACGATTAGTAAGAGATGGTAGGTTAACAAGAAGAAGTCTACTAGAGTACGATGGCAGATTGATATTGCGATCCCAGTTCAGACCACGAAGAGCAAAGAGTAGGAACTGTTTTTGGACAGATTCTATTCTTGATTTGTGTGAGTCATATTGAGGAGACCATATGCAAGATCCATATTCTAAAATAGGACGAACCAATGAGGTAAAAAGAATTTTGGTTGTATAAGGGTCATCATCATCATTGACCATCGTTTAACAAACCCAAGAACACCCATAGCTTTACCTACAGTAGTGGAGATATGAGATTTAAAGGTTAATTTATAGTCCATAAGGACGTCCAAATCGTTCATCTCATGAAAACGTTTTAGTGGGATGTCATTAAGAAAATAAGTTACCAACCGCGGAGTATTTCTGTGAAAAGTCATGACCTTGCATTTGGTTGGATTTAAACTTAACAAATTATTTTGACACCACGACTGAACATTTTGAAGATAAGATTGTAACCGACAGGGAGAGACAATATCTTTGTAACTAAGACAAAGCTTAACATCATCTGCGTACATAAGGACATGAGAATGATTTATAACAGACGGAAGATCATTGATAAAAAGAGTAAAAAGCAATGGTCCCAGATGACTGCCCTGGGGCACTCCCGAAGTCACATTTATGGACCTAGAATATAGAGACTTGAAAAGAACCCTCTGTGTTCTGCCTGTCAGATATTCCCGAATCTAGGAAACTAAAGGGCTAGGGAAGCCAATGTTATTTAATTTAAGGAGAAGTAGCGTATGATTAACAGAATCAAAAGCCTTGCTGAAATCAGTATATATGACATCAGTTTGCCTTGCATTCCGAAATCCTTCGATCGTCAATGATGTAAATTCTAAAAGGTTAGTGGTTGTAGATCTACGTTTCACAAATCCATGCTGCGATGGTGAAATTATAGAACTACAAAAATGTTGCAGTTGAGAAGTAATTAACTTTTCAAAAGCTTTAGGAATAGCGGACAATTTAGAAATACCCCTATAGTTAGATGCATCGGATTTCCTACCAGTTTTATGGAGAGGAATTATATAGGATTCCTTCCAAATGGATGGAAAAGTTGAAGATTTAACGGACAATGGAAAAAGTTTTTGAATTGGCTTACATAATGACGCGGCGCAAAACCTTATTACACATCCAGGTATACCATCAGGACCAGGAGAGTACACAGGTTTTACTAATTAAGCACGCTATGGAGCGAGCTTTCGTCGATCGAAGGATTACAGATACAATTAGATTTTCTTAACTTGCTCTTGCCATTGCGAAAACTGCTGCTGTTGCTGCTGTAGCAGAGTCTTAACTGTAAGAGTTAGACGAAGTATTGTTTTTCGCCATTGCAGCATATGAAACCCTTGCATTATCACAAGAAACTTCAGGTGATTGAAACTGGACCTCTCGCTGCTGCTGAGGTAGTCGTTCCTGTTGACTTATTAATGGCCTATCAACCCTCCTGCTGCGACCAGACCCCAACATTGGAAACCCCAGTACCTCTTGGTAAGGAGTTGAAGGATACGTGTACGATGCTTGATTGTTTCGGGATCGCTGAGATGGAGTGTTTATTTTACACGCCTTCGGCCCCATTGATCGGCGAACAAACTCCTGGTACCATGTACATTCTGTATAACTAGCCATGTGGCTTCCAGAGCAGTGGAAGCAGGTCGGCTGTGCGTCTAAGGAACGTGTGCACTCTTTGGTATGATGTTGTTCAGCGCACTTAGCAAAAGTAGTATCTCATCTTTATTAATCCTCGAGCTCGGATTATGGATGTGTAGAACCTCGTAGCCTAATCTTTTAAGACCGACAGTAATTTCATCATTCAACGTACTGTGGTGTAGGCCTCTGAGTACGACTCTATGCGGCCTCTCTCCTTTCAGTTGATATGTGTGAAATTCTATTCCAATGGCATCCATGCGGTCCACAATGGCCCTATAAGTGTTACTGTCTTTGGCAAATATTCTGACCGTTTCCCCTTGGTTTGCTTTGACGATTACGTTGTCCAAAGTTGTAACTTTCTTAATGAGCTCAAATAGGTCATTTAAATTGGTAATATCAACAACTATTTGTTGTGGTTTTGGGATACCTTTTAGTTGATTACCATCGTTAGCTACTTCCCTTTGCGAGCCTCCGGCAGTATTATCCACTTCCTGGTGTTGTTTTTCCATGTCATCACTGTCCTCTTCCACATTCATTGGTTCTTCTTCATCCGCGTCAAGAATGGCAAATCTAGTAGATATTACCCGTTTAGTAGAAATGGGGGCAAACGAGAAGCCAAATCTCCACTCACTCGTTTCGTTTTAGAACTAGATGACACTGGCTTGACATTTTTTCTCTTGCCCAATCTCTGCTTTTGAGCAACCAGCAATCTCTCTGCTGCAGCACTTACAATAGAGCATAGCAGCAGGGCAGCTGCCCTGGTGCAGGATGTATTGCAGGAGGTAGTAACAGCTCCAATTGTTGTAGTTGCTGTCCTGACGTTGAAATGGCGCAAGTGGTTTACCTGCTGATTGGAACATTTCCTCTTGGATAATCTGCTTACTTCTATGCTGCGAGACAGAAGATATAAGTCATCCATGTCTTTGATATTTTAGCTGCCCAAATTCTTTTTTACTCCTCCCGTAGGGCAATTTGGAAGGAATGTCCTGCCCGTGGGGCAGACAAGCAGTAAGAGTTATTACCGCCAATTGAGTTTTGAATTTTTTGTTTTATTATATTTAATATTAAATTTCCCAGTTCCTATCTAATAGGTCTCGCTGAGGCAACCATTTTACTTATAAATTTTCGTTTCAAACAATTTTTATTTAAGTTGTACCTGGATGTTGGGCGGTCTTTGTAGAGCTATCGCTTCTTCTTATAACCTGTACCCATAGGGTAAAAGGGTATATTAAAGTCGCCAAAATGTATGTAACAGGCAGAAGGAGAATTTTCCGACCCCATAAAGTATAAATATTCTTGATCAGTATCCATAGCGAAGTCGATTGAGACATGTCCGTCTGTCCGTCCGTATGAACACCTTGATCTCAGAGACTGTAAGAGCTTGAGCAACCAAATTTGGTGTCAACATTCGTCTATTGTGTAGACAGGTCAAGTTTGTTTCAAATTTTGCCACTCCCACTTTCACCCCCGCAATTCGGGAAAAATCTATAACTAGAGCGATATTAAAGATATCGTATTCTTATTTGGCATGCACATTAATATAGCCAAAATGCACCACCTGACCAAAATCGGACAATAATTATCGGAGATATACGTATTTCCATTTTGTACTGAAACGCCCCATGCAAAATGGGCTGTTAAGTGTGAGCGGGATACCATGCGTTCGCTATTGCTGCATGGCAAGCAGTACATGCTAAGGGAATTTTTTTGTAAATTGATAGCGATTTTGATCGTTTTTTACATTATAGAGTACTTTTACTTGGTACAGGATATACTCAATGTTGGACGACTTGCTTGCTTCATTTTTTTTTTGGTCACGCTTGCATGCAGACGCTACAGTTCGTCTGCGTGGCCAGTCCACATAAGTGGTTGATCATATTTCAAGCTTGCCTTTGTTTATGTAATTACAACAATGTGTCGCAGCGGTCATATATGTAGTACATGAATGTGTCGACTATATGACCTTTTCAATAAGAGAATACTCTACATTGCTTCGGTTATTATTATTATTAAAGTAAACATACAACAGAATATGTATATGAACAAGTTAGCACATCCAGGCTGCCAAAGGTAGACGACTGTAATTCAACATGAGAAGCTTCTAATGTAAACTACAACAAACCGTCAATATTCCATGCACCAACGTAGGGATGTTGGAAACATAATCCACACAACATAATTATAGGTCAGGGCTAGCTTAGCTTAAGAACATTTTGTATTCCAGTTTTCAGTTTGTTTGGAATAATAAGGTTAAAGGGTCAATCGTAAAATATAATCAAATACATGAAAATACTGGTGCCCAACAGCAGTCTGAACCTACTCAAAAAGAAAAATATCCTGGAAGCAAGAAGGCAACATAGTTGGATCGACATCGTTCAAAATTTAAAACTATAGTTTTTAAAAGCAATAACTTAACAAAACATGTAAGTAGAGTGCTTATTTTTAATAAAAAGTAATAAAAAAGTAAAGAAAAAAAGGGCAAATTAATAAAGTACAAGAGAATTGGCTGGTATTTTAATATAAACTTTGCGAAACATATTTTTCCCCCCTTTAATATAACTTTTTTTCAATTTAAGAATAATTCTTATGAGTAATTGTGAAATGATGAAATACGATAGAGACTAGAAGAATTAATAAAAGATATAAAAGGCAAGTTAGTGCCAAGTCAAAATAATAATAAAATGTCATTCAGTGAACAAAAATATGAAAATGATGCTGAGTATGCAATTAACTCTAGACTCTAAACACAGGCACAAATGTTTAAGAAAAATACGAAAGATATTAAAAATCAATTTAGGAACCCATCAGTCCGTACCCGAGGTGGAAGTATTTAAGACGCCGAAATAGATCCAGATATGCAGTACAGGGAAACGTTAGATATTTTGAAATCAATGCCGGACTTTGACGGAAGCTTGTTTCGTGGCGGAAAGCCGCACCGGACGTTGAGTCGAATCACGAACGGTTTCAATTTGCAAATAGTTTTGCAAGAAACTGTGAGGCAAAAACTCAACATAACGAGCAAAGACAACTGAAATAAACCAACATGGAGCATAATTCCTCAATTCAGGGTAAAACCCCATTTTATAGAAAATCGGCACAAAATAATAATAACCCCAACACATATTCAGAACCGCTACTATCAATGGGCGTTGACGGTTCATTTTAATTTCGACAGAATACTCAGTACCAAAATCAATTTTAAAGAAAGCAAATAGTGGAACAGACAGGTATACCTGCCCCTAGCAACAGCAAATAAATCATATTTCCCAGGATGATCATTTTGCAATTCAAGAACAGGAATATGAGACATTATCAAAGTCTGAGGAAGCAGACATCGAAAATGAGAAACAGCTTCAAGAGGTCAATTTTTTAGGCACAAATCCTCCTTGTTACAGTAGAGCGAATGATAGCAGGTAAAACAATCACGTTACTTATAGATACTGACACTTCAACAAATTATAGAACACCGATTCCAGATTTGAAATGCGAAATTAATGTCAAAAATAAATTTTTGGTTAACTTACTTCATGGCTTCAAATCCAAAATTCCATTTTGGAATAAAAACCACATATTTTACATATTCCGAATTGATAAAGCTTTGATGGAATAATATGTTTTATACGTATAATTGGCTTATACATACTCAGAACGTTTTGTCATACGAGTGCTATTTGTGTTCTTTACAGTAACTTAAAACATTCTTGTCAGTACAAATGTATTGAATTAAATCGTGAACAACTTTCGACGTGGATTAGCTCAGCAACAGTGCATGGATGAACTTAATTCAACTTTTGGCCCAGAAGCTCCGTCAGTCTTTATCGATGGTATGGTGAATTCAATCTTGGTCGTAGTTCACTCCAAGACGAATTTCGCGAAGGTCGCCCAAAATCAATTGTTGCTCCGAAAACTATTGATTCTGTGCGCGAAATGATATTGCAAAATCGTCATATGACCTATCGTGCATTTAAGGCAACCCTAGGTGTTAGAGAAACCAGCATACATTCTATATTGCATAAACATTTGGCTGTCAAAAAAATTTGTTCGCGTTGAATCCCACACAATTTGTCAATCGCTCAAAAGAAATTGCGTTGCTTGGGAACACGCCCATGACATCGTAACAGGTGATGATTCGTGAATTTACTCGTATGAGCTCGAAAGTAAACAGCATATGGGTATTTCAAGATGAGCCAAATCCAACAAAAAAATGTTCGTGTACGAAACACTTCCAAGCAAAAACTGGACATGTCGCAACGTATTGTGGTTTCCCGTGGTGCTCTTGCAACTAACCCTAGCAAAGTTAAGGCAATTGGCGAATTTGAACAATCTACCAACGTGTTCCAGGTCAGATCTTCCCTCGGTTAAGCAAATTATTACGGATGGTTTGTAATAGACTTTATATCTATAACGGTTATAACGGAAAGGCAAGTGCCGGACAATTGAAGAAAATTACCGTGAGCCTTAATGAATAATTGTCCTTCGAAAAATCAGAAAAAAAATGTAGCCTCGGAAGACGAATTGCTCCAATACCCTGACTATCAAAAACCATTTGACTTGACAACAGATGCTTCATCTTTTTGCTTAGGTGCCGTGTCGTCTCAAGACAAGAAGAGAATCGCCATGATCTCTAGCACTTTAGATGACGATAAACTGGATTTCGCAACAAATGAAGACAAGCTTCTTGCGATAATATGCGCAATTTGCTTAGATACTATCTATATGGTGTAAAGAACTTAAATATTTATCTACAAACCGGGAAATAAAATTTTGTTGAAGATGCTTTACGTTCTACTAGATTCAGCCACTATGCACAGTGAACTGTCATTAACATAAAAGTTTACGGAAAAACCGAAAAATAGTTTTCGGAACCCGACAACGAAATTCTGGGATTCCCACAAGTCAGTCATTAATGTTCATGATAAGAATGAAAAAAAATTAAACTATGGTCGTGGAACTTAACAGAGCTCATAGAGCAGCTCAAGAGAATATTAAACAAATTCTTAAATATTATTTTTTTCCCAAAAATAACTCTAAAATAAAAATAACTCTAAATGAAATTGTTGCAAATTGCAGAATTCGAAGCAAAGCAAAATATGATCGACATTCAAAGAAGCAGTATATTGGCGAAACGCCAATGCCAAATTAAGTAGGAGAAATTCACTTAGTTAATTTTTTATTATTTAACCTTCAGTTACAAATTTCTTTTGTGCTTTCAAAATTAACAATCGAGTTACCGGAAAAACATATTTGACGACCACTAAATTTTATTTGTTCTAAAACATTTAATCAAAGCTTACATTTTATTTTACTCAACAACAAAAGTTATAGCTTTGTTATTATGCTTGCATACTTCAATTTTGAGTTTCTTATCTCTTTTGCCTACATTCGCGCTTTCGCGTACTCAGTAATGTTGTTCCTTGTGTAGTGTTTGCTTGAAATGAAGCTGTGTAGCGTGCCTGGAAGTGGATATTCGTATATTTATGCGGCGGACAAGGGGCATTTAGAACTTTGTCGGCTGGTTTTCTAAAGCTCCGTGAAGAGTTTTCGAATCTAGAAACTCAGTTTAATAATTATAAATTATTTAACGAATTCCCAAAGCGGAAGAAGACTATTTCTCGGCATTTCTCCCCCGATCCGCCAGCATCTCTGATTTTAACGGTTCCGTTGTCGTGTATAGGGTCGCTACCATAACTTCTCAGCATCTGATATCGTTTACGAGTCCAGTATTGGCTGCAGGTACGGACACTATTGCCATTTCCCCTGGCAATCCTGTCCCGCATACTGATGCGATATCGGGTGTAGTCTCCGGGCGAACATCGTCTTCTAGAGAAGTTACCAATAAAATATAAGCTCCTAGAGGAGTTTTCAAAGCGTTACCGGCTTGCGGTTGGTGCTTCGTAAGTTCGCTTCTTGTTAGTATTCCACCAAAAAAGCATATCATTGTTTCCAGGCTAGAGCCCAAGACTAAGTTAGACGATGTCATAGCCCATATCCGGGCAAAAATCGCGGTGGGCAAGTGTAAGTTTTCGCATTCCCGTGGCATTTCGTCTTTCAACACACGATTATACAGCTTGGAAGGAAAAAAGATCGGCTACCGATTCGCCTGCTTTCTGCATCTGGTACTACAATAAATACTAATTCTTCCCTACCTTCAGTCTCGTCAGTAACTGCTGGTGGGTCAATAAACTAATTTGGTCCCTTATTCTGGCCCCTCGGAATGTTAGAGGACAAAATCTAAACTTTATGTAGATAGTCTATCCTTTGACATTCATATTCTTGTTTTTACTACTTATAGATACGATCGAACATTCAGAAATGAAGGCAGTTTTTTTAATAGCAGTCAACTCAGCCCTTCTGAAATAGTTCAGTTTTTTACATATCTTGACATTGAATTTGTTAGTGTCAAAATTTCTCTAAAATCATTCTGCTTTTTTAACTTGCTCATACGTTCCACCGAAATCTGAAATGGCGGTATACATCAGCCATTTAGAAGCTATTCGCTCTGTATTCTCCCATTTTTCCGATGCAGACTTACTAATCGTTTTTTTGGATTTTCAATTTGCCTGACATTTCATGGTTTCCATCAGATGAGTCTTCCTTGCTGTTGCCCTCCTATTGTTGTTATTATATCAACACCTCCAATTTGTTGCTAACTAACTTTTTCAAGCGTAATGAGCTCATTTTTGCCACAGACTGATACAGACAATACTATGTTTTTATTTTTTGATGCCTGTGCTCCCGAGTGACCGATATGTTGTTTGACAAGCCATGGTTTTCACGTGAGTTATCTAATTTCAAGAATGTAAAATCTAGATATAATAAAATGTGTGAAAAATCATTTCGATTTTTCTCTTTACGTGGTTGCTCGATCAAATTTTTCACTGCTCAATATACACTGTTGACTTCAGTTTTCCCGTGATCCCAAGCGATTTTAGAACTTCGTCAAGGACAAAAAAGCACCAGCGCATCCATCTTACTTATGTTTCGAAAATAAAATAAAAAAATTTTTTCAATACAACTTATTTCTCTTAGGAGTATCAAGCTAATCCTTCGTATTGTTTTGTAAATATTTATTTTATTAATTTAAAGTTTTAATGTTTATAATTATAGTTGCCCCTAGAACATAATCTAGTGGCACATAGGCGTCGCAACCAACACTTGAATTGGGTGGACTTCGAAGCATGAGGGGCCAAAGACACAGCGATGCACACCCGAATTCTGGTTAGTCTATGAATTACATTCTACTTATATAGTCCCAACTCCACCTTTCATTATGTAGTAGCTGGCTCAGCATACGACGTCTTTATTGCTGACTCTAGTAAGGGTGCTCAATGAATTGAGAGCCAATAACGATTATGAGAAGGTTACCCGAGATTACTTATAACTATGATGGATCACAAACGTCAACAGTTGGAGGTGTTTGTATATCTAATCTGTTTTGTGTTTTATACAGCAACGTGTTTGTGTTTTATAAAATAGTGTGGTTTAGTGTGCTTATCTAACGGAAGGCACCAACATACTCCCGGCCGTTGAACACCTGTTCAACATTATTCCACGTTGATTTCAAGTTCTGGGGATGCGGGCGCCATTGGGATGGTCCTATCGACAGTATCGGTATTCTTCTCGCCGTTGTGTAGAGTCATCTCATGGTGATCTGGTTGTTTTACTGATTTCCGAGTCCACCTTCTGTTAATTCCATAAACGACCAAGAGTTAGGGATAGTGCTGCGCTACATATGAGCTAACGTGGTAGGGGTGGATGGACTCGATTTCGTTTGGTAGCTTCATCTCCGTGTTAGACAGCAGCTGATTGTTCAGGTCATCTAGTTTGTGATACCCAAGCTGTATCGTGCTGTTGGTCGAGGTGGCGTGTGGTAAATTTGGTGCAGTGGCAGAAAGCAGATTGCCAAAACGAGCGTATGACAACTTAATACCGCTAGTAGTGGCATAACGTCTGTACTTGAGCCTGGTAATGCCAATCCAGATGGAAGGTGTGCTCTTAGTTGCGCCGCCTGCTGGTGAAGCTGTTTTGGCGAGAGCAATAGTGGGCTAATCTGATTATGGTGTATATCGGTCAATACATGGTTAAACTCTGCCTGTATTCGCTGGAGGTTATACCATTGGAGTAACTTGGCTGTATCTCCCAGAGCGTTTGAAAGGTCACTTGTCTGTTGATCCAATTGTTTGAGTCTTTTTTCAATTGTTTTTTCATCTCGTTTAAAAATGTTGATTGTTGAGTCGATAATTGACGTTTGATTTCTCATTAGTGCCAGGAGATATTCTTCGTTGGATTTTACCTTTTGGATTTTGTGTGACATTTTTTCAGCGTACTCTGTGTCTAAAATGCCAAATATGCCCTTGGCAATGGTTCCTATTATTTCCAAGGGCGCTCTCTTGACACGCCTGATATGAAGGAAATCGTTTCCTGTCATTATCTCATTGAATATATGGTTGAAATGTTGCTGCATCGCGAAACATGGCTCTGGAGGTGAGAGTTGACCACATATGGTTCCTATTCGTTGTACCCCGTCCACATATGCATCGATTTCTTCTAGGTACGTATTTAGATCATAATATGCTATGATTGTCCAGTCAGAACCAGTGAACCAATTTTTTCATAGTAGATTCCTGGTTCGTTGTCGAATTGCGTGATATTCACTGATTGGGCTAATGCCATTGGTAATATAAGAAGCATCATTGGCAAACTGCGTTTTGGCTTTGGTTCCCCACATTCTTTCATAGTGTCGGTTGGTTCCATATTACCCAATTTGCGTTTGTCACCTAGCTCTGTCTCTCGGAGTAATGGAGCCATTTTGTGAATCGCTCGTTTAAAGGTTCCATTGGTAGTTTCCTCATTCCTTCCTTTACATTGTTGTATGGTTTCTTCCATTTGGATGTATTCTGGAGTTCCTGCAAGTACTCTTGAGACCATTGTTTCCAAAATGTGTGCTTTAATCTTTGCACTAACTCCCATTGTTCAGGTAATGGCTTCTTTCGAACTGACTCGCTGTCGGGTTGAGCTACCAATGGTTCGCCAATAAGCAAATGGCCTGGAGTCAAGGCGGTTAAATCATTTGGATCATTTGAAGTTGGTGTTAACGGTCGTGAATTAAGTACTGCTTCCACATTGACAATGATTGTTGATAGTTGCTCAAATGTCAAGTTTGCCGTCGAAACATTCTTAAGAAGTAAATGTTTTGCTGACTTTACTGCTGCTTCCCATAACCCTCCAAAATGTGGTGAGCGTGGAGGAATAAACTTAAATTGTACTCCCTTTGGTTGCAAAATTCAAAGATAGTATTTGATGCCTTTTCGGAATGAATTGTCTCAACGAGTTCTTTCATTTGATTCTTGGCTCCTACATAATTTGTTGCATTGTCACAGTACAGGGTCTGACATTTTCCTCTTCGCCCAATAAAACGTTGCAGGGCTCCCAAAAACGATGCAGTAGATAAGTCTCCTGCTAGCTCCAAGTGTACTCCCTTTGTTGCAAAGCAGATAAACACTGCTATGTATGCCTTGTCTGGTCTCTTGCCTCTTACTTTGTGATGGATCCAGAATGGCCCACAGTAGTCAACACCTGAATTCAGAAATGGTCGATTCTGTGAGACACGATGTTCGGGTAGATCTCCCATCACCTGTTTAAACAACTGTGGTCGGAACCTCGTGCATTTCACGCAATTTTGGATCACATTTCGGATCATTGATTTGACCTTAATAATGTGGTACTGCTGTCGAGCAATTCCACGAAGAGCTTCTTCTCCGCAGTGCATGTTTTCTTCGTGCAATTTCTGAAGAATCATTTTTACAATTGGGTCTCCGTATGGAAGTAAGTATGGGTTCTTTGTATCCCTTGCGACGGGAGCTAATTGTAGAATCATTTTTACAATTGGGTCTCCGTATGGAAGTAAGTATGGGTTCTTTGTATCCCTTGCGACGGGAGCTAATTGTAGTTGCGTTCCTACTCGGATCATGGAGTTCTCATCTAATATGAGAGGCAAGGTTGCCATGGGACTTTTGTTGTGGAGTGTCTGTTCGGGACGCTTTCTTAAATGGCGCAACTCGTAAGCGAAATCAGTTTCTTGCACTTGTTTGATAATGATTCTGCGGGCCCCTTCCAATTCTTCCAGTTCCAATTGAGTTGTTGGTCTTCTGTTTTGGTTGTTGATGAATCTGCTAACGTATGCGACGATTCGCTACAATCGGTAAAATGAGTTTTTGTGGTTGATTTGATAAAGCCACTCGTTATTTCTTTCGTTGGGAGACTTGTTGCTTATTGCTGCCATGCTAAACACCTTTGTTTTGGGTTCACTTTCTTCGCTTGCATGATCTGTTTTGTTAAATGGTGCTGGCCATCGCGTCTGAGGTCCGTGTAGAAACAATGGGCCAAATAGCCATAAATTGTGGGTACTGAGTTGGGAGGCTGATATGCCACGAAACAACACATCTGCGGCATTTAACTCTGATGATACATGTCGCCATTGCCTTGGGTGTGACACTGCATGAATTTTTGTCAGACGGTTGGCCACAAATGTATGAAAATGCGATGCTTGGGAGTTTGTCCATGATAACACTACTGTCGAATCTGACCACAGGAACGCGTTGACAAGTTCAGGCTTTAATTTTAAATCTTGTCGGACCCCGTCTGTAAGTTCCGCACCTAACACGGCAGCACAGAGTTCCAAGCGAGGTAGCGTCTGCCTTTCTAGTGGAGCTACTCTTGATTTTGCGCATACCAGCCTTACGGATATTTGGCCATTTTTGTACGTTGCTCTTATGTAAACTGCAGCTCCATATGCCTTTTCTGATGCATCGACAAAGGTATGTATTTCTTTTGTACACGGTACCTTTCCGTCGTAGATGTGTCTCGAAATCTGCATTACGTTTAATGCCTGCAAATCCTCGAGATACGCTTCCCATTGCTTTTCTTGCTCCAGAGCGTTACCTAGGTCAATATTTTTGATAACATCTTCTTTCGGAATTTCTTGTAACAATGTAGCATCGTTTGAACACCATTTCCATAGGTTGAAACCAGCCGGCTTCAATATTTTTATCAATTCCTGCCTGATTTGATTTGCTACTGGTATGCTGTCTGCCCCTGTTAGGCAATCATCTACTTAGAAGTCCTCTAATAGGGCTGCGGCTCCGGAGGCAAACTTCTCTTTGCCCTTTTGTGCTAAGTACTCTAGGCACTTAGTAGCCAAATACGGTGCTGAAGTAGTCCCATTTGTAACGGTTTTGAGTCGATAAAACTTTAGCTCTTGACTCGGGTCTTCCCTCCATACGATCATTTGGTTGAACTGATCTAGAGGATGCATCCATACTTGTCGGTACATCTTTTCAATGTCTGCCAAAAACACATACTTATGCGTTCTGAATCTTAGCAGTATTGAAAAGAGTTGACTTTGGACCACTGGACCAGGGTATAGAATGTCATTCAGTGATTTCCCGGAATCTGTCTTGCTTGATGCATCGAACACTACTCTTAACTTTGTTGTGGTGCTTTCACACAATGATGATGAATGAAGTAGCTTTGTTTTGGTATGGCTTCTGGGAGTACCTGTTTCATGTGCCCTAGTTGTTCATATTCGGTCATGAACTTTACATACTCTTGTTTGATTTCTGGGCTCATTCGTTTTTCTAGTGACAGGAACCTTCTCACAGCCACATCACGAGATGCACCCAGGGATGAAGCATCTTCAGAAAATGGCAACCTAACCATTAGCCTCCTTTCTGCTGCTTTGTGCAGATTGTCTATGAAAAATTTTTCACAGTATTGTTCTTCTGGGCTTCGATATGGGCTTGTGGGCTCGAACGTGTCTAACCTCCAGAATCTTTCCAACAATTCATCTGGTTTGGTGGCTACCATACAGGTTGCAGCCCTTGCTGTTGTCATATCAATTCTTCCAGATGTCAACCAACCAAATTCGGAATTCTGAAGCATTGGGCAGTTTGGTTTGTTCTTAATTTGCCCAGCTCTTAATACTGAGAAATGATGATCTGCTCCCAGCAGTAAGTCAATTCTTCCGGGTTTGTTGAATGATGGGTCCGCCAACTGCAGTCCGTGTGGTAATTTAAATAGTTGATGTGTTGGTTTCGATGGTTGGTCTGCTACAATGTGAGGTAACACAAACGCTTCTATCCAAGTGGAGAAATTGTTATATTTTGATTTCACCAACACGTTCACTCGAGCCTTACTCAAATGAAGCTGTCCTCCTACCCCTTGTGAATCCTTAACGACAATCGTTTTACTAGTCGCTCTGAAATGAGATTCACTTGGTATCCGCAATCAAGCAGTGCTCGACATTCTCCTTCTTGGTTGTTGGTTCCTTTGACCACCACCCTGGCTGTTGCTAGCAAGGTATATCCATTTGTGAGAATTTCCTTTGTGGCCGTTGATGCTGCTGTCTTTATTGACTGGCTTGGATTGCTTTCTAAATGCAGCAGTGTGTTGTGCTTCTTGTTGCACTTGAGGCACGCCCTCCATGTACATGATCTTGCCATGTGATCCGTCTTAAAACAATTGACGCACGTTTTTTGTTTCTGTACCCAATTTAATCTTTCAGCTACGGATTTCGTTTTGAATTTTTCGCACTGAAAAAGCCGGTGGCCTTGTTTTGTGCAAAGTGGACAGTTGCCGTTGTTTGTGCCCGAGACTGATGCACAAATTTTTTGCCTTTCTTTTGTTGGTTTTCCTCCAATTGCCTCCAGGGCCAAAAAACGTTGTTCCAAAAACGCCAGCAACTCATTCGTATGCTGCAATGCCCTTGTATCCGGCAACGATTGCTCATACAACGTGTGGGTAAGCCTGTCTAACTTTCTTGTCATGTGAAATACTATTACAGGATCCCATGTCTCTGTTTCTACCCCGATATTCTTCAATGCATGTAATGACTCATAAACATTATCATAAAGATTTTTTATCGAAGTGGCATCATTCATAATATTTGTATGATCGAACGATTTCTCCAAGATCGCTGTAACCAGCACACGCTTATTGTTAAATCGATCTTGTAGCATTGTCCAGGTAGTCTCATAATTGTCCTCTGTTAATTCAAGGTGCCTTCTCCAGAGAGGTTTGCCTTTAGGTACCACATTTTTTGTACGGCAGGAACGCTTGCTTCATGCACCATTTTTGGAAAAATGTCTCGAAACTGTTGCCATTTTAAATAATTTCCATCAAATCTTGGAATGGATATTTTTGGCAATTGAAGGGCTGACGCTGTTTGTACGGGCACCTCCTTTTCCGCAGTAGTGGCAAACTTCAATACCAAATTTTCTGCATTCACATAGCATCGAAATCATATCCAATGCCTACCGGGTCCACCACCGCCTTATGGATTTCGAAGTGGATTAATTCAATTTGCCTCCACTGTTTCTCAACGATCGGCTTGTAGTGAATTTTTTCATCCGGAGTCATTTGCTTCAAGATCCTCTGTAGTGATGCCAGCATTGCTTTTTGCTGGCGCATCAATGGCTCGATTTTCAGCCGTTCTCCCTTTTGACCGGCCTCAGCTTCTTCTTCAAGTCTTAGCATTTGAGCCTTCCATATTTTAATAGTTTCCTCCACCGCTTTTTTCATTTCGGGGTGGTATTCTTTCCTGAAGTACTCATGATCCGACGGTTGATTCTCTAATTTTTCCACCCACTCCTGGTGTCCTTTATCGAAGTTCTCCCATAAATACTCCAGCAACTCGATTTTTTCGGAGAAGTATGACACCTTTGGTTTCTTAGCCGCAGAGTCCTTTTTATAATTACGGATCATTGACTGAATGGCGTCTCCCCGTTCCGTTTGCTGAGCATACATTTCTTCCATTTTTTCAAATATTCAAAACTTGACCCGTTGGGAGTATTTTTATTTTATCACAGACAGGGTACGCTCCTACTCGTACCTGATGAGTGGTCAAGTTTCGTCTCGAAAACAAACTGCTTATTTTTTTTTTTAAATCGCAAAAATTACTTTTCTTTTGGCTAGGTCAGGAACAGCCGTGGTCACCTACTTTTGGATTTGATCGTTAATGCAATCTTGCAAAAAAATTTTTTTTTCTTTTTCGCGTTTGCACACGCATTTGGTTTTCGATCTTTTTAGCCAATATTTCCACCAGGTGACAAAGTGCTGACACTGCCAGTTGTTGCACAGGTGAATTTATGCCGATACGTCGTTGGCAATAAAAATTTTTTTTAATCTTTTTAATCAGTCGATTTATTGTCTTATAATGCCACAGTACTGTAGTGGCGAATATTGTCACTATGACTGAATGAGGTTGCCAAATTGAACAACTTTTATCTAATTTGGGTACAACTCGTAAATGTTTGTAACCCAAAATATTTTGTTATATAATCAAAATATATGCAATCCGATCGTTCAATTAAACAATTGCTGTATTAAAGTCGGGACCCCGGATTGTTGTCTCATTTGTAGTCAACACGTGCCCTCGCTAGGAGTTTCAATTTTTTCCAAAGCGTAAATTTCAAGGAATGCACAATGCAAGATATATGCAATCTGGTCGTTAATTTGACCAATTGCCGTATTAAAGTCGGGACCCCGGATTGTGGTCTCATACGTAGTCAACCCGTGCCCTCGCTAAGGAGTGTCAATTTTTTCCAAAGCTTGGGACTGTCAATTGACTTGTTGCCCAACAACAATATATATATTTTCTTGGGACTGCCAATGTCAGGGTCACCAAAATGTTTTGTATATATGTATTTACTTTATTAATTTAAAGTTTTAATGTTTATAATTATAGTTGCCCCTAGATCATAATCTAGTGGCACATAGGCGTCGCAACCAACACTTGAATTGGGTGGACTTCGAAGCATGAGAACTTTGTCGTAATTGGGGGCCAAAGACACAGCGATGCACACCCGTTGCTTACAAACATGAATTCTGGTTAGTCTATGAATTATATTCTAATTATATAGTCCCAACTGCATAAATCGTTTTAGCTCCACCTTTCATTATGTAGTAGCTGGCTCAGCATACGACGTCTTTATTGCTGACTCTAGTAAGGGTGTTCAATGAATTGATAGCCAATAACGATTATGAGAAGGTTACCCGAGATTACTTATAACTATGATGGGTCACAAATGTCAACAGTTGGAGGTGTTTTTATATCTAAAGTGTTTTTATGTTTTTATAAAGCAATTTGTTTGTGTTTTATAAAGTAATGTGTTTGTGTTTGGTGTGCTTATCTAACGGAGGGCATCAACAGTTAGGTTGAAATAAAAATAATACATGCTTTTCACAGTCGACATTACTAGTAAATAAGAATTTGAGAAAATGAAATGCTTTAAATGTCTCATCTTATCTGTTCTTTTCCAAGTGAACACAAAAATTTAAAAGCCCAATCCATTGCCACACACTCCTTCACTGTGTATGTTCATAGGAACCTGATATCTGTGGCTAACCTCACGAAACCAAAAGTGCAAGTCGAAATCGAGTACAACTACTTTTTATTCTATTAAAGCAACGTAAAAATGCTATGTAGGTTTAAGTATTTTTTCACATCATATTGCAAAAGTTTGAGATACCAATAGAATTATGTCGCATTAAAGTCAAACATACATAGGTTCTATTACCACTGATGTAAAGCCCTACAAGTGATCGGTTTACTGGATAGAGAGTAAGTCTTTACACACTAAAAACCCTTCCAAATAACAAATTGCATAGCTCAATTAGAGAATGGTTTTTCATTTTTATCAAGACCGTAAAATATATTTCCATAGAAATTTTTAAGAGTCTAGAAACATTAGTGGTACTCTGTTGTATGTATTGGTGCCGTGAGTGTGTTGATACAGGTAAACTTTTTTAATGACTGTGTAATTGAAAAGAAATAATGTTTTCGGGCAACTAAAATTTCAATTCAACCAAATGGGTCGCGGAAAATTTATAACCGATTTTCAAAAAGGTCAAATCACAATCTTTATTGGCCTACAACACTATGAAACAGCAAAGAAGATTGGTTGAAGTCCGAACCTTAAAGGTAATGAAGCAGTTAAGGTTCTGAAGATTTCGAGTATTTTTTACACTTTACAAAGAAAGTTGTGGGAAAATCGGTTTAAAGTTCTTCCCAGCTCTGGAAAATACATTGGATACATTGTTTTTCTTTGATTTCAAAGAATTTTCTTTTACACATTTTCAAAAATAACGCAGTATATTCTTAAAAAATTTGTTTTCGGATCGTATTCTACAAAAAATTTCAACATTTTCCAGGAAAAGCAATTACGTAAACCGTCTGCAAGGGAATAAAAATGGGTATCATTGTTGGACACCCTTATCCCCCACACCACGGGGTCGCTGCTATCTCAGCATATACGTATTAACATTATTCAAACATACATCAAGCGCAATTGCACTCTCAAAAACCGAATTGTGATATAGTATATAGCTACAAAAAAAATAATTCAAGATTGCTTTACATATAGAACCAACAAAGAATTTGTCCTTTCAAGAATTTTATTTTGTTTATTCCCAAGGGAACGAAATTTGGTGTAGAAGTGCTTGATTGTTATTTTATTGAAAATATGGTTTCGGGACCAAAAACTTTATTTTGCTGCGATCGGCAGCAATATAGTCTTGATGAATGAAAAACCTTAATACCGAGTTTCAAAAACAGAGAGCGTGAAAATAGTAGACAGACGGACATAACGTCATCGAATTGGCGACTCATTCATCATTCAGTTTTATGACTAAATAAGTTAATAAATTTAACTTCATTAATTAACGAAAATTTCCTTTGATATCTGAAATATATATTATGTATAACTGCTTTAAATAATTTGTGGGCTAGAAAAAGGGCCACTATCATGCATGTATGTATTTCTGGACATGAACAAAGGAAACTTATGATTCCGTGTTCGTTCGCAAATTTTCTATTTCACGAACTTGTCTTGTTCCAAAAAATCTCATCTCTTAAAGATTGTATCGAATATTTTATTTTCCTTTGCTTTAGAATATGGAATAGTCTTTAAAGTTTGAATTTATTCGTTTTTGCAGCTATAAAGCTATATGTATGTCATATATCATTTAATCAATGCATATAAAGCTGTTATGGCCGGTTTGGTGACTATCGATAAAACCCGCTAAATGTAAGTCAGTGTTGGGTAAGGGTCACTGTAGTCAGGGAAATTCAATAAAAAAAAATCCCAGTGGTTTAACATCTATTAAATTTATTTAAATAAAGTAATATCAAATGGAAACTGAAATCCAAATTAAGAGGGAATTTCATTCTCAAAAAAAAGGAAATTTCTATAATTGTTCAAGTAAGCCGAACCAAAGGGGCCGATCAGTTAACAATCCAGACGGCCAGGTCTCGTTAAAACGTACGGACTGAGTTTTTTTTGCTTGGGACTGAGTCGTCACGTCCAGCCACGCTGCGCTCCATCTACATTTTCCCGTCCCGGCCTAAATCATCTGGGCAGAATAAAGACGAGGAGGCAGGTCAGAACATCGCGGCTTATCCGACTTGACGAAGGAATCGGCGTCCACGTGGGTGTCTGCCCTAACCCTGAAAAAAAAAATTTATATATATATGTATATGTAAAGTCTGGAAGCTGGGAATAAAAGATAAATGAATGATAAGTACCTGTTGCCTACATATGAGCGCCTTTCTGCGCCGGAGTCTCTTTTTGTTCTTGATGAGCCACGAGTTCCTCATCACTATACTGCTGCATATGTCCTTTCAAAAAAAAAAACGAAAATAGAGAAAGAAAAATTAATTTTATATGTGTTAGTCTCATGTCATAACCTTAATCTCTAGTTTCGTTTTTTTTTATCTCGTGGGGGTCCATAGTTAATGATAACTTATTCATTTATATATATATATAATCAACTATATACCTATTTATTTAATTAATTATCTAATTATTTATTTATTCAATTATTTATTTATTAATTATTATCATTAATCTACCGTTTCATATTAATTAACGAAGGATTTATCATATGTATAATTCTATCGGTCTGTCTAGTGAATTTTTTTTCTCGTCATATAATTAATTTATTACCTCGCGTTATACGGGTATTTCCCGAGCATCATCCTTGTTCCGGGAGATTCTCCATATCTTGGTGTATACTTCAAAATTGTTGTCCAAATTGTGTCTCCCTTTTGTCGTCGCGTACTAATCCTCCACTTTCGACGGATTGACCTTGTCGAACCACCTAACAAAGCTCTCTTAGGTAGGTGTCACTTTTCCGTAGTTCTAAAATTTTTTTTTGTATGTTGAATTAAATGATAAAGCGGAAAAGGAGAGAATTGGAGTCGATATGAACTCACCCTGTCAATTATTGTGTATTCACGGATCTGGTGGAGAAGAGTTGATGCGCGGGTAATCACCTTCGTTAAGATAATATCTATAATTAGTAATAAGAAAAGAAATTAATGTGAATTTTTTGTATAGAAGAATTTCGAAAATTAGATGATCATTAAAAATCGATGAAATTAAATGTTTATGATAATCGCTGGAGCATTATATGAAGAGCAAACCATGAATAAGGAGCAGTTTTCCTTGGGGATAGAGGAAGGATGGTAAGGTAAGGTTGGAGACGGAAGGAGAGGAGATGGAGGAACGCTTGGGTGGATTCCTTGCGAGGGTATGAGATGTGTGTCCGCGGCAGAGAAGATGAGACACCCTTGAACTGGTCCTGTTTTCTTTTGTGGGTAAAATTTCGTTTTGTTTACATTTAGTGTTAGGTGTTGGAAAACGTTCTACTGATTCCATTCTGATTCCGTGATTAATGGAGAAAACAATTTTATTGTTCCGTGTGAGATATCGCCAGGGGATTTAAGTAACCCGCGACCCGAAATTGAGCTAGTCGGAATAGCCTGTAAGTCCAACACACGAGGGACCAGCACGGAGTCCATAAAAATAAATGGCGCCCAATTTTTTTTTGTTTTTTTTGGTAATTCACGGGAATCGGGAAGCTAGAGTCACCAATGGCTCTCTGTCCACTACCTGAAAGCAATTTTCGTCTATAACCGGGATAGACGAAACCCGGTGCGAGTAGATAGGGGGCAGAGAGACATTGGGAATTCTGCCTGTATTCGGTCAGCCCCGATACTCATCACTCGACGGCGTTGTGGCAACTTAATGGTGCACACAACTAGCGCTCGAGTAATGGGAATGAGTGGCCGAATCAGAGAATTCTCCCTTTTTTTTTTTGACACGCGAATGCGGTAGACAGTAGTGATAGAAAGTAGTAAATGTTAAAGTAAATGAAATATGTGTAGCAATGGGTTGTGTTCTTTGCGTTGGATGAAGGCATCTCAAGATTATGTAGTCAGGCGACCTCGCACTAAAGGTGAAAGTGACGCAGTAGCGCCTGGCGTCCGACTGTGTGACCGTACTGCATAGGGCAGTGGCGTCGCATCCAAGAGGCAGAATCGGGAATCTTCTAACGGCTATGGGAGAATGTAATCATACTGTAGAGTGCGGTGATATGATAAGGGATGTCTTGACCGTCGGCGATCAACTTTAAAGTTGATGACCCGAACGTTCAACAATTTAGCTCACCAAGTAAAGTCAAGTGTAGGGAAGTGGGATTCTCAATAATTGGGCGAATGACGGAATTTGCATCGACCTACAAATCCGATCCAACCAAATACTTGCCAGCCTTCCTCCCCAAATTCAAGATTTATAGCGGTCATTATCTAAAAACAAATAAAAAGAAAATTATATATATAAATAGCGTGAGAAAGTAGTATTAGATACAAGTCATCATATTTAGAATAGACAATAAGAAGGGCAACGAATGAACGGAACGAAATTGAGGGTGCATCGGCTTGTACGACACACACAGCGGCACAATTATTAAAGAATTTCCATCAGCCGCCTACAGCGCGATCTCAAGGGACAGTGCCTAAGCATCTTTCCTTGGAGGAGGCATCCACGCCCGTAAATCACCCTTTAGACTCTATCCAGGAGCAATTTTCGAAGGAGAATGCTGAGGCTTATGCATCAGTAGGCCAAGCAGCAGTATATGATATGATCTCGAGGTCCTAAGAGCAGCTACGTCGCGATATGTGGGAGGTGATGAATAGAAAAATCGATAAGAGCTTAGAGGAGGGATTTGAGAAATTATTGAACAGATTAGACGTGAAAAGCAATTCCTCTCCAGGGTCGGGAATTACTCAGGTGAACCGGCTAGACGCGCGAGCATCCAAATACCCACACGAAATGCCCATCCAGTACCCAGCAGACCAGGCGGTTCAACCGGCTGCAACGCAACCACCCCAACGGGCATGTTCAGCAGCGAGACCACGGCGCGAGGGCTGGGGTAATCTGGAGAATAGACATTGGCAACAGGAAGAACTCCCTAGGCCAACTAGCGCGGCGTCGGGAGCCGGCATATTGGCTTCCACAGCAGTGTCAATGTTCAACCGACAACAACCAGGCTGGGAGCCCCGATGGCAGGTACTGGGTAACGGAATGAGGCGAGACGCGACGATTGGAGGTATTCCTATTACGGCGGCAGCTACGGACAATACAAATCGAGCACCACATCGGCCACCAGAGCATGGGCGAAGAATACATGTACCGATATACAAGTGGCAATTGCAATTCTCGGGACGGTTTGGAGGCATAATGGTGGAAGATTTTTTGTTCTCTGTGGAGCATCTGCAGAAGCACTATGGAACTCCGTGGGAGGAGATTCTGCGCGATTTCCATCAACTGCTGGCCGACGAGATGCGGATGAGGACCAAACCACCGGAAGACTGGTTAGCGCTGAAAGCCGCAATCGAGGACCAGTACTGCGATACGCGATGCGACCACGAGAGGGTACACGATATGGTGGAAAGGAAACAGAGACCAGGGGAATCCCTGGAGGAATACTTTCACGTGATGCGGCGACTGCGAGCTGCGGTGAGATCAGATGTCGCTGAGGATTGGGTAATAAAGACCATAAAGAGAAACCTGCGGGAGCCCTTTAAACATTGGGTATATCCGCTCAGGGCCTATTCGGTGGAATTAGCCCGACAAACAAACACCGCGCAAGTTTATAACTCGCGCCCTGAGCATTTCCGTGGAGAGCACTAGATTCAGGGGCCTCCATTAGCTTATTAGGGAAGGGATGTCAGGAGCTGGTTGACAAATTGGGACTGGAGTGGATACCTTTTGTGTCGTCCGTAAGAACGGCAAATGGAGCAGAACCAACGATAATTGGCCGAATGCAGGCGGAGGTAGAGTTCCGAGGAAAGCGGGCTAAGATTCTCTTTTATTTGTGTCCCGAACTGCAGCAAACGATCTACCTAGGGGTGGATTTCTGGAAAGCTTTCGGAATCGCCCCTGAGGTTTTCCAAACTCGAGTTGGTCATGGCGGAAAGGAGAAGGACCAAGAATCAGAACTCGGGCGGGAACCGCACTGTCTGACGGAAAAGCAGACGGAGAAACTCGATTCGGCTAAAGAGGCATTTCTTACCTACGAAAGGTGAGATTGGGGAGAACCGCCCTGATAAAACACAGGATCGATTTGGTGGAGGGAGCAGTACCGGTCAAGGCCCGACATTATCCGATATCCCCATCCAAGCAAAAACTGATCCACGCTGAATTGGATGAGATGTTGCGCTTGGGCGTGATTGAAGAAAGCAAAAGCGCGTGAAGCAATCCCGTCCCCGGCAGACCTTTGTACCAGTTCAAGGTAATGCCCTTCGGACTGTGTAATGCGGGACAAAGTCTGTGTCGGTTGATGGATATGGTCATTCCAACGAAACTCAGAGAGCGGGTATTCGTGTACCTGGACGATTTACTCATAGTAACGCCGGATTTTGAATCACACATCGAGATCCTTCATCAGGTCTCACGATGCTTAAAAATTGCAGGGCTGACAATTGGGCTACAGAAATCACATTTTTGCTTCAAGGAATTCAAATATCTGGGCTTTGTAATAGGCGGAGGAGTTCTGAAGACCGATCAGGGCAAGGTAGAGGCGATCCGGAAATTGACAACACCTCTTTCGGTAAGAGAAGTACGTAGTTTTCTTGGTACGGCAGGCTGGTATGGCCGTTTTATAAAAAATTATTCCGAATTAGCTGCCCCATTGACCGACACATTAAAGAAATGCGGAAAGTTTGTGATGACTGAAGCAGCAAAGGAGGCGGTGGTTAAGTTGAAGGAGGCACTGAGTACTGCACCTGTTTTGTCGCACCCGGATTTTGGGAAAAGATTTTTTATTCAATGTGATGCTTCCCATACGGGGGTCGGAGCCGTCCTGTTCCAGAACGAAGAGGATGGTGGCGATAGACCCATTGAATTCTTTTCGCAGAAGCTGAACCGTTGCCAGCAGAATTATAGCGTGACCGAGAAGGAATGTTTGGCAGCAATATTGGCCATCAAACGATTCCGCCCTTATGTGGAAATAATGCCATTTACCGTGATCACCGATCACTCCAGTCTAAAATGGCTTATGTGCCTAAAGGACTTGGATGGACGGTTGGCTCGATGGTCCTTGAAGTTACAGGGGTTCAACTTTGACATTGTACATCGGAAGGGAACAGATAATGTGGTGGCTGATACACTGTCAAGAATGGTCGAGGAGATCGAAACGGTGCCCATACTAGGAATGGAGACCACCGAGTTTGAGTCACCGGAATATGCCGAATTGCGGAGGATAATATTGGAAGAGGGGGAAAAGTTGGAATATACATATACAAACGAACGCAACATTACGCAGTTGGAAGAAAGCCCTTGGAAACTATGGATATCTCCGGCATTAACTAACACACTCATCGCTCAAGCACATGAGCCTCCCTCATTGGCCAGGGATGGTGGGGCAAGTGAAGACATATGTTAGAGAGTGTCAGGTCTGCAAGGAAACCAAATCCACGAATTGTGGGCCGAGGCCAGGAATTGGGAAAGAGGTTGTCACGATCCGACCATTCCAAAAACTGTATGTGGATTTTTTGGGCAAGTATCCTACATCTAATGGTCTGATCAAATTTTTAAGGCAAGAGGTTTTCCACAAATTTGGGGTGCCGGAAGTCGTCCACACCAATAATGGGAAGCAGTTTGTTTCACGGGCATTCCAACTGCTGACCGAGGAATACGGAGTGAAGCACATGCGCACTGCAGTGTATACACCACAATCAAATGCGGCAGAACGAGTAAACCAATCGCTGTTGAACGCCATCCGGGCTTATTTGGAGAAGGATCATCGCGATTGGGATCTGTACTTGAGTGAGATCGAGTGCGCACTAAGAGGGGCAGTCCATCAAGCTACTGGAGTGTCACCGTACTTTGCGTTATTCGGTCAGAATATGTTCACCAATGGTGCCGATTATAGACTGGCCAGAAAATTAGGGGCACTGGAAGATCACGAGCTTAATGTGTGTAACCGAGACACGAGATTAGCGATCATGCGGGAGGAGGTGAAGAAAAATCTCAGAGGCGCATACGGGAGGAGTGCTAAATGGTACAATCGGCGAGCTCGGGAGGTGTGTTTCCGACCTGGACAGGAAGTGTATCGGCGGAATTTCGGATTGAGTAATTTCGGCAAGAATTTTAATGCGAAGTTTACAAGGAAGTTCTTAAAATGCCGCATCAAAAGACTGATAGGAAACTATATGTACGAGACGGAGACACTAGAAGGGAAACCGAGTGGTATCTTTCACGCAAAGGATTTAAAACAATAAGGGGAGACAAAAGTAAAGAGTACCTGAAACAAAATATACAACATCTATAATAACCAGATACCGCATCTACTCACTTGAGTGTAAGATAGGATGGCCTGGGCACGTTACGAAGCGAAGGCAGGGTCTGAGCGTGGGCGTTTTCCCTCGTTGGGCGTAGTCCGGCTGGTCCCTGGGTTTAGCCTTGATGAAATGCTATCCATTATGTTGCTCTGATTATCTTTGCCATTTTTCCCGGTCATATTTACCAAATGTTGGTATGTGTTGTTGTATGGCCGGATTGGTGACTATCGATAAAACCCGCTAAATGTAAGTCAGTGTTGGGTAAGAGTCACCGTAGTCAGGGAAATTCATCTCTTTCCTTATGGAGTTGGCGGGCGTACAGAGGTCAAAGGGCCAACGACCCGGGCGATTCAAATGCCGCAATGAAAGAGAGAGGATCAAAGAGGAATTGCAAAGATTAGAACTGATCGAAGGGCCAAAGTCATTTGGGTCAAATCAGTTGCGAAAAGAAACCGAGTTAGACTGGCTGCAGTGAGTTTTTTTATTTACCAGCTTATCCGACTCGACGAAGGAATCGGCGTCCACGTGGGTGTCTGCCCTAACCCTGAAAAAAAAATGTATATATATATGTATATGTAAAGTCTGGAAGCTGGGAATAAAAGATAAATGAAGGATAAGTACCTGTTGCCTACATATGAGCGCCTTTCTGCGCCGGAGTCTCTTTTTGTTCTTGATGAGCCACGAGTTCCTCATCACTATACTGCTGCATATGTCCTTTCAAAAAAAAAAACGAAAATAGAGAAAGAAAAATTAATTTTATATGTGTTAGTCTCATGTCATAACCTTAATCTCTAGTTTCGTTTTTTTTTATCTCGTGGGGGTCCATAGTTAATGATAACTTATTCATTTATATATATATATAATCAACTATATACCTATTTATTTAATTAATTATCTAATTATTTATTTATTCAATTATTTATTTATTAATTATTATCATTAATCTACCGTTTCATATTAATTAACGAAGGATTTATCATATGTATAATTCTATCGGTCTGTCTAGTGAATTTTTTTTTCTCGTCATATAATTAATTTATTACCTCGCGTTATACGGGTATTTCCCGAGCATCATCCTTGTTCCGGGAGATTCTCCATATCTTGGTGTATACTTCAAAATTGTTGTCCAAATTGTGTCTCCCTTTTGTCGTCGCGTACTAATCCTCCACTTTCGACGGATTGACCTTGTCGAACCACCTAACAAAGCTCTCTTAGGTAGGTGTCACTTTTCCGTAGTTCTAAAATTTTTTTTTGTATGTTGAATTAAATGATAAAGCGGAAAAGGAGAGAATTGGAGTCGATATGAACTCACCCTGTCAATTATTGTGTATTCACGGATCTGGTGGAGAAGAGTTGATGCGCGGGTAATCACCTTCGTTAAGATAATATCTATAATTAGTAATAAGAAAAGAAATTAATGTGAATTTTTTGTATAGAAGAATTTCGAAAATTAGATGATCATTAAAAATCGATGAAATTAAATGTTTATGATAATCGCTGGAGCATTATATGAAGAGCAAACCATGAATAAGGAGCAGTTTTCCTTGGGGATAGAGGAAGGATGGTAAGGTAAGGTTGGAGACGGAAGGAGAGGAGATGGAGGAACGCTTGGGTGGATTCCTTGCGAGGGTATGAGATGTGTGTCCGCGGCAGAGAAGATGAGACACCCTTGAACTGGTCCTGTTTTCTTTTGTGGGTAAAATTTCGTTTTGTTTACATTTAGTGTTAGGTGTTGGAAAACGTTCTACTGATTCCATTCTGATTCCGTGATTAATGGAGAAAACAATTTTATTGTTCCGTGTGAGATATCGCCAGGGGATTTAAGTAACCCGCGACCCGAAATTGAGCTAGTCGGAATAGCCTGTAAGTCCAACACACGAGGGACCAGCACGGAGTCCATAACAAAGCTACATATATGTATAGTAATCAATTATGAGCTTCGTGTTTGTTTCTATACACATTTTAGTATATACCTACATAAATATATTTTATATGTAATTATTTTTATTATTTAAATACATAAATATACTTAGATATGTTAATTACATAGATGCAGATGCACACTTACCATACAAAACTATCGCAACTCACAATTGAGATCTGTCAACTATTTCGCTTCTATACAGCTAGAGCTTCACAAAGCTGTATTAAGTCAAGTAGTCACCGCATTTTTTTTTAAGTTTGAAAATATAACAATCAGTTTCTTAATTGATTTCATTCAACTATAATTCCAGAATTTGCAATGTCTGTTAATATAGCGGCGGTTAATTTATTACAGACAAAAGAAACGATGATATTTGAATTTTGAATTCAGGATTTTTTGCTGTGCTTGTGTAAACCTGAAAAAATTGTACAATTTAAGAGAGGAAAAAAAACTGTATTTCTTAATTAGAAGGAACATTTTTTTATATTAATCTTGAATATTAGGTTGAAATAAAAATAATACATGCTTTTCACAGTCGACATTACTAGTAAATAAAAAATTGAGAAAATGAAATGCTTTAAATGTCTCATCTTATCTGTCGTTTTCCAAGTGAACACAAAAATTTAAAAGCCCCATCCATTTCCGCACACTCCTTCACTGTGTATGTTCATAGGAACCTGATATCTGTGGCTAACCTCACGAAACCGAAAGTGCAAGTCGAAATCGAGTACAACTACTTATTAAACTATTAAAGCAACGTAAAAATGCTATGTAGGTTTAAGTATTTTTTCACATCATATTGCAAAAGTTTGAGATACCAAAAGTATTATGTCGCATTAAAGTCAAACATACATATGTTCTTTTACCACTGACGTAAAGCCCCACTGGATAGAGAGTAAGTCTTTACAAACTAAAAACTCTTCCAAATAACAAATTGCATAGCTCAATTAGAGAATGGTTTTTCATTTTTATCAAGACCGTAAAAATATATTTCCATAGAAATTTTTAAGAGTCTAGAAACATTAGTGGTACTCTGTTTTATGTATTGGTGCCGTGAGTGTGTTGATACAGGTAAACTTTTTTAATGACTGCGTAATTGAAAAGAAATAATGTTTTCGGGCAACTAAAATTTCAATTCAACCAAATGGGTCGCGGAAAATCTATAAAAAGGTCAAATCACAATCTTTATTGGCCTAAAACACTATGAAACAGCAAAGAAGATTGGTTGAAGTCCGAACCTTAAAGGTAATGAAGGAGATAAGGTTCTGAAGATTTCGAGTAATTTCTACACTTTACAAAGAAAGTTGTGGGAAAATCGGTTTAAAGTTCTTCCCAGCTCTGGAAAATACATTGGATACATTGTTTTTCTTTGATCTCAAAGAATTTTCTTATACACATTTTCAAAAATAAAGCAGTATATTCTTAAAAAATTTGTTTTCGGATAGTATTCTTCAAACAATTTTAACATTTTTCAGGAAAAGCAATTACGTAAACCGTCTGCAAGGGAATAAAAATGGGTATCATTGTTGGACACCCTTATCCCCCACACCATGGGGTCGCTGCTATCTCATCATATACATATTAACATTATTCAAACATACATCAAGCGCAATTGCACTCTCAAAAACCGAATTGTGGTATAGTATATAGCTACAAAAAAAATAATTCAAGTTTGCTTTACATAAAGAACCAACGAAGAAAGAAATTGTCCTTTCAAGAATTTTATTTTGGTCATTCCCAAGGGAACGAAATTTGGTGTAGAAGTGCTTGATTGTTATTTTATTGAAAATATGGTTTCGGGACCAAAAACTTTATTTTGATGCGATCGGCAGCAATATAGTCTTGATGAATGAAAAACCTTAATACCGAGTTTCAAAAACAGAGAGCGTGAAAATAGTAGACAGACGGACATAACGTCATCGAATTGGCGATTCATTCATCATTCAGTTTTATGACTAAATAAGTTAATAAATTTAACTTCATTAATTAACGAAAATTTCCTTTGATATCTGAAATATATAGTATGTATGTATGAGTGTATTTACCATCAAAAGGAACAACAAAATTGATTAAACCTTTTTTTAACTGCTTTAAATAATTTGTGGGCTAGAAAAAGGGCCACTATCATGCATGTATGTATGTATTTCTGGACATGAACAAAGGAAACTAACTTATGATTCCGTGTTCGTTCGCAAATTTTCTATTTCATGCACGTGTCTTGTTCCAAAAAATCTCATCTCTAAAAGATTGTATCGAATATTTTATTTTGTTTTGAGTTTGAATTTATTCGTTTTTGCAGTCATTTTCTAAAGCTATATGTATGTCATATATCAATTAATCAATGCATATAAAGCTTCATATATGTATGTATAGTAATCAATTTTGCGCTTCGTGTTTGTTTCTGTTCACATTTTAGTATATACCTACATAAATATATTTTATATGTAATTATTTTTATTATTTAAATACATAATTATACTTATATATGTTAATTACATAGATGCAGATGCACACTTACCATACAAAACTATCGCAACTCACAATTGAGATCTGTCAACTATTTCGCTTCTATGCTGTGTAAACTTGAAAAAATTGTACAATTTCAGAAAAGCGAGGAAAAAGAACTGCATTTCTTAATTAGAAGGAACTTTTTTTTTTATATTTATCTTAAATATTAGGTTGAAATAAAAATAAATAATTGAAAATCCGAATCAAGGTCTAATTGTTGTACAAGCCCAAATGGAAACAGAAATCATACAGACATAAACAAGGCCATTTTGGCACTAAGAAGTCTCAAGATATCATTGAGAAATCGTACTATATCCCGAAACTCAAGGAGAAAAACTGGGAAAAAGTAAGGGTATTTGTCTCCAATCAGCAAAGGAGATAAGCCGTTGATAACGTGTCACATTGATCACTGTGGACCCATGGAAGTCACCACAAAACGGTATAATCACGTTCTTGTGGTTTTTCAAATTTGTGTGGCTTTATCCGACGCATGGTACGGGTGGAGTCGAGGTAGTTAGTTATCTGGAAAGGCAAGCCATAAACTTCGGTAATCCAGTAAGAATCGTTTCAGATAGAGGAGCAGCCTTTACATCAAACACGTTTAAAGAGTATTGCAACACACAGAATATCCAACATTTGATGATTGCAACGGGGATACCTCGAGGAAACGGGCAAGTCGAAAGGATGCATAAAATGATCGTCCCTATGCTTTCTAAGCTAAGCCAAGAGAATGCGGGAAATTGGTATAAATTCGTAGGCCGAGTGCAACAATTTATTAACAGTACTACTCCAAGAAGTACCAAAGTAACACCGTTCAGGATATTAACAGGATTTGAGATGCGTATTCCTGGCGATCCAGAGATAAATAGGCTGATTCAGGATTCCTTGGTAGAAGAATTAGATTGTGATCGCGAGGAGATGAGGGAAAAAGCCCGGCAGAATATTGAAGAGATACAAAAGGAGATGAAGAGAGCATTTGATAAGAAAAGGAAAATTGAAAGGAATTATAAAATAAATGATCAAGCGTACTCAGTACGGCACTGGATTGATGTTGAAAGGGAAGTACTTAGGTCCTTACAAAATAGTAAAATCAAATAGACATGGTCGTTATGACGTACAAAAAATTGGTAACAATGAAGGTCCCTGTAAAACCTCAACTGTAGCGGAATTCATGAAGCCCTGGACAGGATCATTCGGGGCGAATGATGAGTCAGGACAGCCGATTGTAGGAAATGGAATAAGAGAGGGAGTAGTTGAAAGTGATGTAGAGTTTGATCAGACTGGGCGAGATCGAACAACACGCAGTGGTCGAAGCTATCCGGTCCGCTCAATGTTCGGGGAAATAAGAATGTGAAAGAAGAAATCACTCGCAACCAGACGCTCGCCTTGACAACATCGTTAATAATTGTTTGAGTACCAAATATATTTAAGCTTAAGTGTAAAGTCATCAAACTTTCCTATGCTTACTAAGTTTAAGTGTAAAGTCATCAAACTTGCCTTAAATTAAAATAAACCAGGAATTTATAATATCAACACATATTCCATTAAAGGCATTGAGCCAACGGTGCCAATACAGGGAGTACCCGACGCTTTGACCGAGAAGGGCTTGGACTTTAAGTCCGTCTCAAATATAATAAATATCAAATGAAATTTCCAAGTACAAACAGGAACTCTCAATGTTTCTGGACTCAAATGCTTTTGACATCATGCTGTTATCGGAAACTCAGCTTACATACAAAAACAACTTTCAACTAGTAAAATGACTATAACGCCAAGAACACCTACTGGGGATATTGTCTGGTAAATCGTAAAGGTAATCATCAAACTGTCAAACAAAATGGACTATGCCTCACCTGGAAGGGAATATTGGCCCACTGATCCATGCAGCCTATCCAAGAGGATTACGCGTAACTTGATAACTGCAGAGTCACTAACAGAACTGTCGTCCGATCACTCGCCAGTACTTTTAACCGTATTAACACATCCTCAAGTTATGAAGTTCCCATCCAGACTCACAGACAGAAAAACTGGCTCAGATTTAAAAAGTTTGTGAGCACACACATTGAGCTAAACCCTATATTAGACGACGAAGAAGACATCGATCTTCGTACTCATACTCAATTCTCAGGCAAATCACAAGTCCAACAGCTATCGAATTAATCAAATCGTAACAGACAAACGACGACTCAGACGATAATGGCAAATGTCTCGGTCACCGGCAGCAAAAGTCCGTTTGAGCTACTCATATGCAAGGGCCCAGCTTACCCCAACAAGTATAAGATATCCCCTGTGGGAAGCTCACCCAACTATGAGCACTCCAACTGAGACAGTCTCACCTATAAGATGTCGAACTAATAAATGGGCCCGTACAGACAAAGAAAGGGAATCGACCTTTGCAGCTCATCTTAAATCGGTATTACAGCCAAATCCATCCACAAACTCATTTAAGCTCCCCTCTCTGAGCAACCTAGTAGAAAACGAGCTTTTAGAATTTCAAGCGTAGGAAATTTCCTTAGTCATTAAAAACTAACTGAATAGAATAAAGTCACCCGGTCGTGTAAATAACTCCGAAAATTATCTTAGAACTGCCGACCTGTACTTTCCTCTAAGGTGGAAAAAATCAGTAATTATAATCATTCCAAAACCCGGAAAGGACAAAATCATCATAACGACCCATTAGTTTACTGCCTTGTCTGAAAAGGTCCTACAACTACACATAAACACATTTTTGGCAAACAAATGCATAGTACCATCACATCAGTTCGGATTTCGAGAAAGTCATGCCACTACAGAGCAGGCCAACCGTACCACCTCAGAAATCTGCACAGTATTTGAACAAAAGGACGTCAAATCGATTTTCCTTGATGTCGCCAAAGCATTTGATCACGTCTGGTAAGACGGCTTCGTTTATAAAATACAAGCTCATTGAATCTTATATTTTCAGTAGAAAATTTGCTGTACGATGCAATAACTCCATCTCCATTTGGATGTACTTCACTGTACTGTGTGGAAACGCAAGTAAACAAGTAAGTATTGAAACCATTCAAATGGTGTAGTCTTAGATTCTCAGAACTATGACAGGGGCATACACGAAATATACGAAAATATACAGAACGACACACATATTCCTAGTGTGATAAGAGAAATAAAGTCATAGTAGCTAAACTACATCCAAATGAGCTCGCCAAATCATTGACTCGAGTGGGTAATAAAACTCACCTTAAACGAAACGACCTTCGTACGCTGTAGCAATTCTCAGATGAATACATAAATACAAAATAAACGCCTTAAATATTATGTTACTTGTTAGATAAAAATACAAATAAAAATATTGTTGTGAATATTATAATCAATGAAAGAGATCCAACAAATAAATAAACGTATAAAAAAGAATCTGTTCTTTTGCCAGGTAGACCTAATGATTCGGACAAACTGCCTTTTCTATTTGCGATTTCCACCGTTAGTTGACTCGGTTTTAATATATAAGGGTTTAATCTTCCATGATTTATTCCTAAAAGAAGACTTCTTATCCCTGCTTGCATTTTCTCACAGTCCTCAATAACAGAAATAAGCTGCTTTGTTATCACAAGGAAGTTCATGGATTCTTAAGTCTATTATGTTTTCAGTTCTCCTATTCATGCTGTGGAAATTTTTATTTATTTAGTGCACTCTGACACAATCCAACAACACTGTGTATTTTGTCCGAACAATCCGCCAACTCTTGCAACACCGCTTTTTACGATATGAGTGTATATTGAAATTGGGATCAGCTAACACATATGATTGCCATTTTTCTGGAAGAGCAGTCATTAATTTTGGCAGAGCAATTGAATTAAGATGTTCTTTTCAAGTCTCACGCATTTTGATTGCCACCTTAATTTTGTACTTTGATATACTCATGGTTAACGACTCTATTTTCGTCAATTTTAAAATCTAAGCTACTTCCTCGATAGTGCTCTGTGCCCACTATATATAAAGGCTGTCAGGGTCCCATACCCTCCAATGACTGCCTACACTTTTATTAGGACGGAAGAAGAAAGTGCCGGCTGAACTCTCATATATGTATTGACTATCTCCCTTTTTTCATCAAAGTGGAATAAAAGGAGGTGGCCTCTATTTCACAATGAACAAACAACTTCATTGGTTCACCTTGTGCGTAATTGCATTTTTTATAAACGCCGTGTTTGCCATTTTTTCACCAGTTTTTTATCAAAACAACAAATTGGATTTGATTTTAATTTTTCTTTTTGGACGTTTACGTGGAAAAAAAGTGGACCATACTATACCAGCATGCAAAAAGGAAGTTGCTTGGACAACGGACGACAACTAAAATAATAATTTAAGTTAAAACTAATTGCGAGCTAGATACCTAAGAATAACATAGGAATAGAGGATTCTGTTCCAATTACGGCATACAGGCGATTGTAATCGGAACAAAGAACAAGAACAAAGAACGGAAAGGTTCATGTAAAGTATAGTTCGAAGTGCAACGTATTTAAGTTAAATGGACATTATTTCTAGTTAGAATACAAGAAACAGATATATTGACCTGTTTTTGTAAATTAGAAGAGTCTTTGTACCCATTCAAAAGCCTGTGTATAAACAAAGTACCAAGCAATACTCTTCGGTTAAGTAAGGAAGGAAGATTGATTAGAAAAAGTCTACTTGAACAGTAGTAGTTTCACTTTGAATTTCTTGGAGACAAAACGTGTTACTTCTGCGTTTACCGACGTGCCCAAAGAGCAACAATAAACTTTCATCAGCTAACAAACAAAAAGCAAACAAGTGCACATAACAAAAAGGGAAAAATACAGAAACAAAAAAAAGAACTCTAAGAAGTGCAGAGCTCTAGCCCATAAAACAAATGAAGTAAGCAAGTCGTCCCTGCCGACATTGAGTATACCCTGTACCAAGTAGAGGTATATACTTCATAAAGTCAAGAACGCACAAAGTCGCTATGAATTACAACACAATTTTCTTAGCATACAGCAACAATGAACGCATGCTATCTCGCTCACTCTTAACAGCCCATTTTGCACCGGGCATTTCAGAATAAAACGGAAATACGTATATATCCGATAAATATTGTCCGATTTCGACAGCTGGTGGATATTGGCTACATTATTGAGTGTGCCAAATAAGAATGGGATATCTTTTTTATAACACTAGTTGTAGTTTTTCTAAATTGCGGGGGCGGAAGTGGGCGTGGAAAAATATTAAAACAAACTTGACCTGCCTAGACACTAGACGGATGTTGACACCAAATTCGGTTGCTCTAGCTCTAATAGTCTCGGAGATCTCAGTGCTCATACGGACGAACAGACGGATAGACCGACATGTCTCAATCGACTTCGCTATTGATACTGATCAAGAATATATTATATTTACTTTATGGAGACGGAAAATTTTCCTTCTGCCTGTTACATACATTTTAGAGACTTTAGTATACCCTTTTAAACTTTGGGTATAGGATATAAAAACAACAGACAGGCAATAAAATTAGTCAAAACAGAAATGTAAAACAAATTAAAAGCAAAAAACTTATCCGAAGTCCGTAAACTACTAAAAAAAAGAAAGAACAAAACCTGTTAAGAACCGTAGTCATTAAAATCAACTTTGCATCACACAGTGTGCAAGACTCGATTAGAATTGGATTCAAAAAAGAAAAGAAGATAAAAGCACACCGTAGCAACAAACCTTAAGGCCTCAAAATGTAACATAAAAAATCTAAAATAAGGATAAGTATAAATCGACAGCTAAAGCGACAATATTTAGTACTAACCATAAACAGGAATGCCCGGTGTCCCCCGGTGAACAACATTGGCGAAGACAATCGTCCCAAAAATGTCATGGACAGGGGGGTGCCTTCCACCACCAATACAGAGAGCCACCAATCTGCAATCTAATGAAGGCTCCCCCACGCTGTGCAACAAATACATTTGCAACCAAGACATATTGTAACGAAAATTGCCTCTTTTTGGTGCCTCCCGTAGCCGGGTCGATCAATCGGTATGGGGGTTGAAAAGGCAGCAACAGGACATCACGTTAGAATTGGACGGATGTGTACTTAATTTTTTTTACAAAATCAATTCACCAGTCTTAATCTAGGCAGAAAATTTTATTAAGTCAGCTGCGGAACTCAATTGAGAGCAGCCAGTCTGGCCTTTTTATTGGAAATTAGTGTTGCCAATCAGATGTTATCGGCGCGATGGGAGGGCTCGGTTAAGTTCAGCGCTTTCACACCGGTCGTCGCCGTTACACTATAAAGAAAAAGAAAACGGCCAAGTTTTATTATTGTTAGTTAATGAGTCACACACGTTCTGGACCGATTATAATTAAGCTTTCCGAACTAATAGAAAAAACAATCTCGTATTGCGAGTTGCAAAATGCCGGAGGTTTAGAAAAAAGACTAATTAAGATGGAGTTTTCCACAAAACTTGACTATCATTGGCGCAGTGTGCCCACTCGGCGATCCTTGAGAAATTCCCCCTCTCCTCGTCCTTTCTGGCGCGAACAGAGGGGAGCATTACTAATTCACAAATCTCAACAAACACAAGAAATAATCCTTAACGATAATTTGGACGCAATTTGCATAGAATGTATGTTAAAAAAATTTATATTGATGTCTGCATACATAGCATCACAGCAAAGATTTTTTTTAAACAACCTCCAAACTGAACTACAACTGTCACACATCCCCATATTAGTCACCGGTGACATTAACAGCTAGCACAAAAACTGGGGTTTAAAAACAAACAACGATAGAGAACAAATAATAATATCCCTCTACACTTCTACAACAACAAACACTCAATTCATCTCAGCCTAACCTAACTTTATCTCTGGCAAAGCAAACTGGGAACAATTCTCAAAAATAACAAAAGAATACTCAGCACAGATACCAACAAGCACAAAAATAAACAAAGAAGCCTAACTTTATCATTGACAAAGCAAACTGGGAGCCATTCTCAAAAATAACAATAATAAATACTCAGCACAGCTAGCAGAAAGCACAAACATAAACAAAGAAGCGGCCACAATACACAATAGAATTAGCGCTCACAAAACACAATGTCCCCTGGTGAAACAGAATTCCAAACACTAAGAAATGAAAAAAAAAAAAATAGAAGATGACACATACTAAAAAGAGAAAGAACAACAGAAAATATTCTACAATTTAAAAAAGCTAACGCACTATTTAGATTAACCATAAAAATACAAAAAAAAAAAACATCAAACAATTTACCGAAAAAATAGTTCCAGGGAGCAATAAAAGAAGATTTTGTGGACTCAACCCCCAAAAAGGCATCCACCGCATCCTTAACCCCAGTACAAACTTTTTTGCAAAACCCTTCCAGAGGAAGCATCCGACTATAACTTCACCACTAAAATAAATAATATACAAAACATTACTTACACTCCAAAAAGAAGAGCATTAAAAATTGAAAAGCCAAAAACCTCATCGAGTTTACAGCAGCACTTAACACACTAAAAGGTAACACACCTAGGCTGGATAGAATTAATTATACTATGATAAAAATCTTGATAAGAAAACAATAAACAGAATCATAGCAAAGCGACTGTGGTGGTTTGTTTCCAATGATAAACTGATTCATAACAGTCAAACCGGTTTTAAAAAGTGGAAATCGGCTTTAGATAGTCTAAGCCTAGTAGACCATCTACAAGCTCGAAGCATCTCCAAAAAAAAACCACACATCAGTCGTATCACTTGAATTTGCGAGAGCTTTCGAGAGACTAGGTATCCACACAGTTCTCGGCCAACTAATAGAATGGAAAACTGGTAAAATAATACTTAACTACTTCAAAAACTTTATGAGCAATCGTTAAACACCAGTACGCACAGCCTTTTCCTCCTTCCACCTCATCCTCAACGGCATCCCTCAGGGACTACCGCTATCTGTAATTCTATTTACAATTGCATAAGTGTATACGCGGACGACTTCAATATATTAAAAGTAAAAAACAGAAAAAACATAAATATATATTTTACAGAAAATACAACTGCAAATGCACCCTAACTACAGGACAAATACAAATTAGAAACGAGACATCGATCAGAATACTTGGCCTATATTTTAATAACAAATGCAGATGGAAATCTCACGTAGAACAACACACACACAACCTCAAACAAGCAACCGAAATAATAAAATTCCTCTCAAACCCAAAATTCAACTGCAACTCATCCACCTTCCTAGACATAACCCAAGCAATTCTAATTGCAAAAGCAGACTATGGACTTCCTATGTATTGTAAACACCTAAAATCAACCTTACGCAAGATCAAATCCGCAATAAACACAGGCTTCAGATTCGTTCTCGGAACAGAAGAAAAAAATAACTGCTAACCTCACTAAATCACTGATCACAGCAAACAACTTACCAATAATCAGAATACTTTAAATATTCCTACCACCAAAAAGACAGAAACACAACTCTTCAATAGACAATATAATAGAACATAACAAAGCCCACGCGTCTTCCGCGTCTTCCGTGTCTTCCGTGGCCGATCGTTTGTTTTCGGGTTGATCAATCGGTATAGGGGTCAGAAAGGCAGCAACAGCACGACACGTTAGGATTGGATAGATGGATCTGTTCTTCATTTTTCACAAAAATCAATTCGACCAGTCACCCCTTGTACCTGTTGGTCCCCGGTTGGAATGCACGGACGCAGAGCCTTGGAAGACGATGGTTCTAGAGCCTCGGAGCTATTCGGAACTGTCTGACGACGTCATACTGCGACACGGCCTTTTCAGGTCAAAATCTGGCTACCTTACTGGCCGAACCTTGAACCTCAGCCTACAAGATAATGTCCTGCCACCGTCATCCTGGGTAAGGCAGACCCCGTGGAAGTGCTGCAGGCAAGTCAACTTGAAAACACCCGCCAGAATACCGCAGAGTGGAAACATCCTTGGGACTCCGAACTGCCACCGACGCAACAAGATCACTGAGTGAACTCTTAACTAGATATCGACAAATATTCGTTACTCTCGGTAGTCCGAGCAACCAAGCATTTTCATTATTATTAACACGGCCGCCCCTTTCTACTGCGGACCGACCATGTTTCGCTACAGTGGCTGTACAATTTTCCAGAGCCAGAAGGACAGGTCGCCCGCTGGATCGAGCATCTCCAGCAGTACGACATGCAAATTCAGCACCGGATTGGGAAATACGGAAATACTGATAGCCTACCACGACGACCTTGTAACGATTTTAACGTTTGCCAAAGAGTTGAAGCCAAGGACAGTCTCTACGTGCAGTTCACGCAGGTCCTTTTACCCGACCATCGTAAGACCCAGGAGTCGGATGAGGTGCTGGCGAAAGTACGAGAGTGGCTGACCGCTGCGGAACGACCGCCGAAAACGATTCTCTGGGGTGAGAGTGGTGGATGACCTGGGAATTATAACCATAATGAACGCTGAGAACACACCGGTAGCCCTCGTACCACGTTCCGTAATCGACCTGGCCATTCGTGGTGTACATGACTCATCTACTGGTGACCACTTTGGAGAAAAGAAAACGTTAGCCAAAGGCAAGAAGCGGTATTACAGGATCGGTCAGAGCGCCGTCATCGCTATCTGGTGTGCCCGGTGTCCCACATAAAATGCCCGCAAAGGGCCGCATCTAAGGACTAGGGGACGCCTGCAACCAAGTACCATGGGAGCACCCTTCGAGCGCCTGGCAATTGACATATTGGGCCTTTTACTGACGACGCCTCGGGGCAATTGCTATGTTGCCGTTTTAATGGACTATTTCACTAAATGGCCTGAATGCGCAGCTATCCCTGATCAAACCGCGGAAACGGTAACCCGAGTCCTGGTCCAAGAAGTATTCTGCCGTTCTGGCATCCCGTTTGTCTTGCATTCCGACCAAGGTCGCAACTTCGTAGCGAGTGTTTTCCAGACCTGTATGCAACTCTTAAACGTAGAGAAGACCCGCACTACGTTACTGCATCCACAGTCCGACGGGATGGTCAAACGATTCAACCGTATTCAACCATACATGTTGACTTTCGGACGCGAGATTCGACTACCCTGCGAGTTGTTGTTCGGCAGTCCGGGGCTTCAAGAATACCCCAAATTTGTAGAAAAGCTTCAGAACCAACAACGAATGGTAAATGTGAATGCTCGCCAACAACTACTTGCTGCGGCACAGGCTCGCTACGATCTGCGATCGAATCCACTGTAATTCAACACTGGCAACTGTTTATGGCTTTTTGCACCTTCTCGCAAAGTAGGCCGTTACCCCAAATTACAATCTGACTGGATGGAGGGGGTAATTTAAAAGCGATGGCCGGTGTGGTAGCGCCGAACTTAACCGAGCCCTCCCACCTCGCCGATAACATTTGATTGGCAACTCTAATTGGCAAAAAGCCCAGACTGGCTGCTCTCAATTGAGTTCGCAGCCAACTTAATTCGAATCTAGCTTAAAGAAATAACTGCTGAAATAATTTTTGTGAAAAATAATGAACAGATCGATCCAATCCTAACAAGTCGTTCTGTTGCTGCCTTTTTAACCCCCAAACCGATGAATCAAACCGAAAACCAACCGTTTGGCCACGGGAGACGCGAAAAACACATATGCATTACAATATAAAAAAGAAAAAATATAATAAAATTGAGCGGGATCTTATCTGCCCAATTGATGTATAGCCCGTAAAGCTATACGAACCAATGGGTAGAATTTTGTAAAACATTGTAAAAAATTGAATCATTACACATCCAAAAATTAACAAAACAAAAACTCAATCACAAAAGAAATATATTTTAGAAGATTTTAAACTTCTGAGTGGAAAACATACTGCATATATATGTTTAACAATAGTATAAGCAAATTTGATGATATAGATAGTACACCCACAATTTGGTTAATTGATTCAAAAACAGTGGATTCCACTGTAAATATAATAATTAAAATTGAATCCTCGAATGTTGACTTTCAATTACCAAATGTATTGTTATTGATAGTTATCATAATTTTGTGAGAATATCTGCTACACAATAGGTGTGTAACTGAAAGGGCCTTAAGCCAAGCTAATGATTTGGGTAAGATCTAAAGAAAAAAAAAAACATGCGCATGGGCAATTGTCATAACAACATATTCAAAAATTCTTAAAAATCAACATGATTTCAAATTTTTATTTCTCTCAATAATCTGAAAAATTGCAATATATTCATTGCAATAAAAACATCATTCAATTTTTGTGCGTTCTTCTGCTAAAATAAAAATAATCTTAAAAAAGAAGAATTTAATAAACAATACAATTTAAAAGAAGAAAAATTTTAATTGAGTATAACAATACTATTCCCAAATGACCGCACTAATGACTTAATTGAGGTTTTTAAGAGTGAACAAAGCCACTCACCTTAACGCTCAATAAATTTGGTGCAAATAAGATTAGCATACCTTCACAGAGTGGAATTCGACAAATCATTCAAATACCTTTTCTCTTTCGCCATGACTGCGGTCTTAACAGCTGTAGCTCGAACATTCTCCTCCTCTTTTATGATGGACATCCTTATCATAAAACTCACGTCCAACATGCTACAAGATCGCTGCTCAAATGCTACTGAAACGAAAGAGTAACAATTTACCGCTCAGATGAAGGGTTGGGGTCATTTTCTCTCCAATTTTCTTGTATAGGTAATGGACAAGCTTTGTTACTGGTCGTTTAACCAGCCCATGAATTGTCTTCAAGGTGACAACTCTGACTAATCCGTCTGCTCCAACGTGTGTCTCCGTGATCCGACCGAGAGCCCACCGATAAGAAGGAAATCGTTCATCCTTTATTAGGTTTCGTCTGACTTGTAACCGTTTTGGTCTTCTCTGCAATCGTGTTAATTACTCAGAATTCAATCTCTTCCAAAATTGTTGGGCATAGTATTGACAATTTTTCCACTGCTTTACCGAATTCAAATTTACTACATCTGGAGTAGGTAGTGCCAGAAGAGCGTCTCCAGTCAAAAATGACCCGGTGTTAATACCAGAAGGTCCTCCGGATCGTTCGATATCGGACATAAAGGCCTCCAGTTGAGGCAAGACTCAATTTGTACCAACACCGTGGCGAGTTCCACAAACGTTAGAACTGGATCTCCAATAGTTCGCTTAGATGATACTTCATCGATTTTACGCCAGCTTCCCAAAATCCTCCTGAAAGAAAAGCTTGGGATGGGCGCACCCGAACTGCTGGTAAATTTCCCATTTGTTGACATGAAAATTGAGGTTTCATTTTAAAATATGTAAGACATTTATGTATGCCAAACCGAACTGCATTACGACCATTGATAATCCAAAATTTTTCCTTATGAAATTAAAAGTCAGCGACGAGCCACCGTCGGATGTTTATAGGGTATAATATGCCTTTCATTGAACGGTAATAAGGAATCTCGTAGCCGTCCACCGAGACGTAAATCGCAATGGTTCGTATCAAAATTGGGATTTAAGGGCAATATCCTTGGCAATTATCCTACAATGAACCAGCTCCTTCCATTCCGCTTGAAAATAGTCACGTTGTACCATTCGATTAATTTCCTGAAGACCTTCCATTAATTCCCCACTTGAGAGATCACCTCGTTTGAAATTCAACTCACATGAGCGATAATTATGCACAAAACGTTTGACATATGCCATAATCCGCAGAAGTCGTGTATACGAAGAATGCTGGCTTAAAAAATTGCACTCTGCATCTCCTCCATGTTTGAAGGTACATGCCTGCTGATTGACAGTAGTGCAAGGCCATTCTTCGTCCGCTTCCTGTAACCAACGTGGTCCATGTCACCAGAGATCACAAGATAGTAATTCGGAAGCGCTGACACCCCGACTTAGATAATCGGCAGGATTATCCTTCGAAGAAACTTGTCTCCATTGTTCTGCATCCGAAATTTCCAAAATTTTGCTTATACGATTCTACACGAATACCTTCCAATTATCAGCTCCTCCACGATTCCAACTAATAGTAATCATCGAACCTGACCAATAAATGGTGTTAGAAAAGTTCATATTAATTCGCAAATTTTGTTTTAAGTACTTATAAACCTTGACTGCTTCAAGAGCTGCACACAGTTCAGCTCGTGGGATGGTCAATTGTGGTTTCACCGGCAATATTTTTCCGTTTGGCAATAGCAGTTCTACATGAAAGGTGTTGCTTTCTGTTGGAACTCGTAGGTAAGCCACCGCGCCATAAGCTTGTGAAGAGGCATCGCAAAATATATGTAAATAAGCTTTTTCATCTTTTAGACCCCAACACATATGTCGTGGTATATGTATACTTCTAATATTGGGTAGCTCCATTAAAAACTTCTTCCATTCCTTTGTGATACTTGCTGGCAATGTGTCATTCCAGCCTATTCTTTCCTTCCACAGTCGCTGCATCAGGATTTTTGCAATTATAACGATCGAACTTAGCTATCCCATGGGATCAAATGAACGCGCAATTGTTGATAGAATTGTTCGCTTTGTGTGTGAATCCATTGATATGTCGAAATTTAATCTGAATCTAAACGCATCCTCTTTTGGGTACCAGTACAGCCCCAAAGTACGAATGGTGTCGTCACCTTCGACATGCACAAAACCACTGGTTTCACGATGTTCCGTCGGTATGCCTTCTAATAACTCTGGGCAATTGCTAGCCCACTTTCTAAATTCAAATGTGCCACTTCGTAACATTGCAATGACTTGACTTTGGACTGCCTTCGCCTCGGCAATATTATTTCCTCCAGACAAAATATCATCGACGTACATTTGACGTTTTACCACATCTACGGCCAATGGAAAGTTCTCCTGTTCATCTACTGTCAGTTGTTGCATCACTCGCATAGTCAATTAGGGTGCGCAGCTAGTTCCAAACATAACAGTCGTGCATGCATATTCCTCAATTTCTTCGCTCGTCTCTGGTTTCCACAATATGCGCTGATACTGCGCATCATCCTTTGTTATGTTTATACACCTATACATTTTCTCAACATCAGCCAAGAATACCCATTGTAATCCACGCCAATTGAGAATGACCCCCGGCAGATGCACATGTAGCTTGGGTCCAATCGCTAAAATGTCATTTAACTCGACTTGTTCGACCCGTCGAATACAACTCGGACCTTTGTGGTTTCCTTTATAACGGGATGATGCGGTAGATAGCAGTGGTGAATTTCCCCCACTGATCGTTGAGAATTATTGGACGACTGCTGTGTGACATGTTCCATTTGACCTAACTCTACGTATTCATTAATTGTATTAAAATACGCTTGCTTTAAATGTTCATCTGTGTCTAAACGCCGAGTCAGAGAACCTAGCCGTTTCAAAGCACTTCGATAAGACGCTCTAATCACCATTGATTGGTCCAGATGAGAGAGGAAGGGAAGACGTACCAAATATTTCCCAGAGGGTAAGCGTTCATGCGTGCGAATAAAGAAATTTTTTGTAATTTTTATGTAAACCCTTATTCGCCATAGACGTAATTGTTGGGCTGAGTTCTCTGCAATTAACGACGCCTGTGATCCTTGATATAAAAAGGCTCGAAATTGCAGATTTCCTCCTTCGACTCAACCAACACCATTGCTGTTGGTAACAAAACCTCTTGTCTTGTAAGAGGTACCGTTTCACGATTTCCATTTATTCAAATTGATGATACTCCCGGAACACCGGGTCCAAATTTCCGTGGGGCGCCTGTCATATTTGCATCCCGATTTCGCGGTGTTAACCGATGGAGTAGTGTGTGATGCTGTTCACGACATTCAGCGCAATTTCCTTGACTGCTACATTCAGCTACTTAATGACTTGGCTTAAGACACTTAAAACACAATCGATGCCTTAATACCACTTCCTTAATATCCGATGGATTGATGTCCTTACATGCTCCTACAATATGAATCTCTTAACCACAGACTATACACGCTTCCGCCTGTCGAGCTACAAATGAAGCCTTTTCGTTGCTTTGGTTAGCACGTAAACCATATCCGCCTTTCCTCCCATTCCGTAACCAGTCACTTGACACAAGTCCCTTGACTCCTCCCGATGATGCCTTTATCATCGTCCTATACTGAGATTCGAGATACTTACAAAATTCTTCAAATGATGGTAATTCCATCCATAACGCCAACGAACGCTCCCAATCGGCTCACAATTGGGTCGGTAACTTTTCATCTTATAATATACTAAAACTGCAGACAGATCGCGCATGTCAATGCCAATCTTCTCTAACGAACTTACACAAGATCGGCATGTTTGCACAAATCGTCTCAGCGACCGAGCATCACCTAATTTTACCGGTAACTGTTGCTCAAATACATCCATATAGTGTAAAAACAATACTCGTTTGTTGTCGTACAAATTCATGAGCATTCCCTTTGCCACTTGATAATTCGATTCCACCAAGGTTAGGTGCTCAATATCCTTAGCTGCTTCCTCTGATAATGAATCCTTTAAATAGTGAAAGCGTTGAAGGTCAGTTATCTTTTTGTAGTGGTGGACTCGCGCCAAGAATACCTCCTTGAACGCCGGCCAATCCACGAATTTTCCATTAAAGGTTGGAAGATTAACCGTTGGAAGCTTCACTTCCTTTACTGCCGATATATTTTACTCATGGACAGTCTGATGCATACAGGAATCATTAAACGCGGTAGATGCTGATATTCTGCTATCTCTCTGTCGATGCAATTCAATCCGAATCTCTGCTACTCCCGTAATGTAGGTTTCTTCAAATATATCCCAGATTGCTGTATCGAAATACCTTGCCCTAAGTTGCTCGTTTTCTCGCTCTCGCGAATATTGCTGATGGTTACGTTTGAACTCCACTTGTACTTCTACCAACGAATCCAACCTGGCTTCCAAATGAGAGTCCGTATGTAGCGATTCATCAGCCTTATATTTTTGCAGAAACCACATGTATAAGTTTTGCCATTATGACCACCAACCTGCGTTCAATAAGTCCAAATTTGGTCAGCAAGCACACTCCAAATTCCAATCGCCAAGATCAATTCTCCCAGGAGGAACCAAAAATGTTGGATCACGGCTGCGCCTGATGCGGAGCCCCAAACTGCTCGAATAAATAATGCGGACTGCGGTGTATCCAACCGAGTCGGCTTGAGGAGCTCTTTGCCTTCCAAAATATGTCCAAACAAATACAATCATGTTTTTCCAATAGTAGTGTCTCTCTATTTCGATTACAGTTCTTTATATGCCAGTATGACCTCCTTGCAAAGGATCATCATGATATGTAGACATTATCGCTTCTTTATCTTCTTTTTTTCGATAATGGTCACCGGCTGGAGTAGCGCTACTCTTAATGATTTTAATTTTTTATTGCCCATTTTTTAAAAGATTCTATTGAAATAGTTTCAAATATCTTTTCACTCGGTGCCAATTTGAGTTGAGTGATCTCAAGTATACCGGCTAGTTTTTCAAGCCTTCGAAATAATTGATCTAAATCAAGATTTCCATTGGTGTACAGATTACCAACATTAATTTTAGCTATAACTTTTTTTCCATGTTTAAATAAACACAAATTATTTGTTATGTGCAAGGTCACTACTTTTCGTACTTCATCATTGCAAATGACTTCATGTACGTTGGGTTTAGAAGCTTCATTAGGAACTTGCCTAAGCATAGTTTCCTTTTTGTTGTCTGGCCAGACTGGTCAGCACTTTATTTTAAATGTCTTTTGGTTCGAATATTGATATAAGCGATAGGGCATCTGCAACGAAATTTTCATATCCCTTAGGGTAGAATACCCTTGAAGTCATCTTCTTCTAAGTCTAGTCTCATTCTAGTTAATTTTGAACTTCGATTTCGCTTTAAAAATAAATAAGTGAGTGGTCTATGATCTGTTTTTATAGTGAAGTGTTGATCATACATATATGTATGGTCGATAATATAGTACGGCTCAGTGAATAGCTGCTAAATACCTTGGTCACTACACTTGTGACCTAGAAACGTCACTTCGTGCATGAAGAAAGTATACTTTTCTGGATGTAATTTTACTTTGTGTTTCCTACATAAGTCAAAAATATTTGTTAGATTTTTGATCATGTGATTTTCGGAACAACCGATGACAATTAGTATATATCCATATAAGTGAATACTTTTGAAAGTTGAAGTCCAGAAAATGCTTTAGTCATCATTCTTTGGAATGAATTTGGCGCTATTTTGAGACCATAGTTTTGTAAATTGATATGAGCCATTGTTTTTTGAAAATATGTTATTTTTCTAGACTGTTGTTTTATTTCTATTTGATGGAATTTAATCGAGGCAGGAAAAATATTTGGCTCTGCCTAGTTGGTCAAAAATTTCGTCTATTCCTGGATGTGGAAATTTATCGGACAATAGTTTTTATTTATTTGGCGCTAATCCATGACTAATCTCCTTCTTTTATTTTCGTTTCCTTGGAGACCTTTCTTGGGAACAAGTAGTATTGGACTGTTGTACTTCGAAATTGATGGTTCAATGATTTTATCCCGAATGAGTTTTCCGTCCTCTTTATTAATTAAATCTTTATGGCGGGATTCTATTATTTTTTATGTACACTGGTTTTGTATCCTTTAACTACAATTCTTGCTTATTAAAATTATTTGTTGAAATAGATTCGGTTTCAATCCCGAAAATGTCTGTATACTGGGTGCATAGTTCTGTTAGTTTGGTTTTAAACAATTGTGGGAAGTTCTTTGTCAGTTCTTTCCTGACATCTTCATGTCTTTCTTTTTTGTCATTTTGGACTATGTCATAGTCACTTAAGGTTTCGGTTTGGATTCCATATAAATTTAGAATTTTGATTGCACTTGTTGAGTTTACTTTTCGTACAAAAATATTATTTTTATTGGAAATTGTATTTCCAATACATATTCCTTCGTCAATTTCTTGATTTGGAATCAAAATGGTAAAACAGTATTTAGTTTACTCTGACGGACGACTTCAGCACGAGCTGGAAGTATTATAGCGTTATTACCGAAGTATTAGAGTATACTAGAATATGTGAAATCTAATATACAGTTGAATTTTTTAATGAAGTCTATACCAATTTTGTCTTTGCTTGGTATTGTAAAGTTATGTTTCACTAAATGAAAGTTGTGAGAGATTATGTATTTCCTTGTAGTTAATTTTACAAATGTGAGCCTTTTGAAAAAACTGATCCTTTACCTATTCCTGAAATTTTTGTTGATATGTTATTGTTAACATTATCGAAAATATCGACATTTTCTTTTAATAGTGAAATGTCTGCACCAGTATCAATAAATAAGGTAATGACCTGATTTTTCATTTTCTAATTTTACAAATATGCTTTAAACAAGGCTAATATTGTGTACTATTGAATCTTCTAAGAAAGTTATTGTTTTTGCGGGTTACCTTGTATAACCCGTACATTTGGTTTATTCTGATTGTTGTTATTATGGCCTCTATTTGAATTGGCACGGCCTATAAAGTTTCCTCTATTTTGGCCTTGTCCTCTATTATAGAAATTATTATTTATATTATAATATTTCAGAATTCGTTATTTTGGTAACCACCTCTTCCACGATAGTTACCTCGGTTTCCACGTTGGTTTTGGAATGGTCTTCGGAAGTACAGGACCGAGCTTGCCTGTCCAGTGGCTACCGTACAAGTGTTTACAAATTTTGAAATTGTTTCATTCAGGTTATTGAATGTGCCAGCCTGCATGATAAGTTTTACCTTAACTAAAGTGCAGTTTTGGATAATGGCCTTTACAGCAAGAGTTGTGCTGCATTTGTTTGCTAGTTCAGATGGCAAGCCATCATTGATGTAAGCTCCTTCTAGAGATTTAGTCAATTTTTCTACCTCTTGGGTGTATTAATTGGCTGTCTTGTTTTTTTACTGAAGATTTAATAGTTTTGCAGAAATTACATCTACAGATTCTCCTTTAACCTGTTGGGTTAGTTTGTTGATGATGGCAATTATTGTTTGCTCATCAATATCTAGCATGACCCTTTAGTTTTGTTTTTATTATCTAGACTGCAATTGTTTCGTGAGTGCCATTCAGCGTATCAATGAAGTTTAGCGCATCTAGGAAACTCAGAAGGTTCTCAATTTTTCCATCGAACTCTGGTATTAGAGATGATGCGAACCTTAAGAACTCAGTCACAGATTGTTCATTGGCAATTATTGTTTTTTCAAGGGGTGTTTGTAGCGAAGGTGGTGCTACTGGCGACATTTCGATTTTTTTGTGTGGGTAGTTTAGTTTCGATGTCAGATTCTTCGCTCACTTGTTCAGATTCATCTGGACTATTTGTGTTATTAATAGCATTAAATTTAATAATCAAAATTCGCACATGAAGATAATTTGAAATGTAGCTTTAAGTCCTGTTATTATTAAAACTTTATGTCTTTCCATGGAAAATTTTGAGCTTTGAAAATTGTAACTTAGTAACAACGCTATTGATATTTACTGTAGTCTGTTAGAGTCAGCCATTTGAATCAGAAGCACCTTCTGTGTTTTTCGACTTCTGAATTTTTTTAGGTTAAATAAAATATATAAAGTGAAATCCCGAATTTTGTTTGGACATATTTTGGAAGGCAAGGAGCTCCTCCCATTCGGTCATGCCGAAGCCGAAGCCTACTCGGTTGGATACACCGAAGTCCGCATTATTTGTTCGAGCAGTTTGGGGTTCTGCATCGGGCGCAGCCTTGATCCAACAGAAGGAATTATTGGCATTGGCTTCATAAACAAATTCAATTGCCAGTTAGAATTCAAACCAACTAAAGATTGGTTTATAATTAGACCCGCCAAGCTAAATTACCCAATTTATGTACAAATTACATATAGTACTGGCAATAATAACTTACTTCTGCCAGCCAGATCACAAGAGGTAAGAAAAATAGAAATAAATTCGACAGACGATCACATATTTGTTCCAAACGAAGAAATACACAATGGAATTTATGTTGCTAATACTATAGCAACGTCCAATCATGTAAACTAAAATAAAAAGTATTTTGTTTTATTTCATTTTAAGTTTGAAGTTTAGCCAAAGGCTTTTTATTCATTTTGGTGTTTGATTAAGACTGTGTGAGGAATAATCCTATAGGATCCTATGATTATCCCTCACAAATATACAGAATTAGATATATACAAAGCAACGGAAGCCAAACAGATAAACGAACATATTGGTTTGATGTAAACATATAAACGAACATATTGGTATGGTGCGAATATGCAACGAACACCAGATGACGCGAGCGCATGCGTGCATGTATGCGTATGTTGGGAACGCCCATCGTGGGGTTTGAGAAGCATTGGGCGGCGATCAGGTTGCGGCGGGAGTATAAGTTGAATTCAAACTGTGGGATTGCAACCTGAATATATTATTAGTGTTCAATATATATTTGATTATCATTATTATTGCATTATGTTATTATTGAATTATCATTTAACTAGAGAGCGAGAGATTATCATTATTATTGCATTATGTTATTATTGAATTATCATTTAACTAGAGAGCGAGAGAAAGGCCGAAAGGCATGCGTACCGATGTGTGCGTATGCGTGTATGGGTGACCTAGAAAGTGATCTTGTGGGAGAAAGAAAGGCCGTTGACGACAGCGGCTGGGCGCCCAGCGATTCAGAAAGCTGCGGTTCCCGAAAGGGCAATTTCACCATGCATAGCTGTAGGCAAGCTATGCTGCGGGGTCGGCAGAGAAAGTCGACCCAAAGAAGAAAGCGATGGAAAGTTCTGATGGACTGACACAAGTGGATGGAAATTTACTGGCTGCGGCGCAGCATCCAGCCACGCATCCTAATTGGTTCAAGATGCCTGTAAATACGCACGGCTGAGACCATGAGGACATCTAGTAAGCGAAGTAAAGCGAAGAATTATACAAGTGAAGTTCATAGTCAAGTGAAGCAGTATATATGTAAGTGAAGATACCCACACCCAAGTCAACGACCAACATAACAACAAGGACTGGCAGACATAATCCATATCCTAGCATATCCTTGTGAGGCAAATACAAGGGGTAAAAAAACAAAACGAATAAAGACTAGGAGTATTCCTAACACAGGTAGGGAAGGCCCGGAGTATTCCTGGCACAGGCAGGGAAGACTAAGATTATTCCTAGCACAGTTAGGAAGACCCGGAGTATTCCTGGCACATTGGGGAGAGACTAGGAGTAGTCCTAGCAAACATTAGGAGAGTAGGAGTGCATGAGGGTAGATAGGCAAGACCTGGAGTATTCCCGGCAGCAGTTAGGGCACACAACAAGCCAACTTCTATTTGCCCAGAGGAATATCCAGCATACGGGTTCACAATCCTGCCCAATCATCAGCCCATCATCATCACATAGCTGCCATCACCCTCACGAAATTATATGTCAATAAACTGAATCAGTAAAATTATAACCAAACAGAAATCGTTTCCTTATTTTCACCAGCGCATAATATAAATTTGTTATGTCGTACCCCGACTCCTGGAATCCGGCTGTGCCATTAGTAAGGACCAAAAAGGATTGTTACAACTGATTTCTCAAGCTTAATTTTATCCCTAGCTAGCTGTGGGTTTTCAGCAGAACAGAGGCAGAGGCGTCAGCGAAAGATGCAAAAAGTGGTCTGCTCGTGGCGGATGCAGACTTAAGGTGTCGAAATATTCTTGTTAATAACTACTCGTTTGTCCTCAAGCGATTTTAGAAAACGTTATGTTGTTGAATTGTAGTGGATTTCTTTGATGTTGGGTATTTGTTTTCTGCAGTGGTGGTGCCAATTGGATGATTTTTTCTTTTTACTTCCTGTATGGACAAACACTGCAAATTATTATCGCCAATATGCAGAATATGGTTAGGGCGGAAATTCCTTGAGTTATCTGTAGGTATTCAATCTTCTCGGTATTGTTAAGTTGTAGATTCTGTAGTGCCTGGAGCGACAGGATATGGAGGCGTCTCGTCTCTTCTGGTGTTATCTGGATTATAGGGGCATTTGTTTGTATGGGGTTCTTTCAATATTGCTGAATACTTTGTCGTTTATGTGGATCGTTTCATTCCAGAAATTTATAAGATATGAGCTAGAAATGTGTTCGGTTTTGTTTTGGTAGATTATTGTTCCATTAAAGTCGTTGAGCATTACTAGCAGTGTTGCCGTTTTTCCCCGAGCAAAATAAGCTGAATTAACAAAAAAAACCAGCCAGAATAAGCTAAATCCCAGAAAAAAATAGCTGAAAAATAAGCTAATTTTTTTAAGTTTTTAAATTATAAAAAACATATATTTTTAAAAAAACTTCATGTTTATGAAAAAAAAAAACGAAAACAAAAGAAATTTAAACTTATAAAGTTCATTTAAATGACATTAAACCTGCTATTAGATTGTCTACAGACTGTTCGGGCTCATTATCTAATTGTTCCACATTTTCTATAGACTTCAGGCAGATTGAAGAAACTTTGTAATCAAAGCAACATTTGTTGTGTCGGCTCAATCCGGATCTAGAATTTAAAAATATAAGTTTTTCGTAAAGCTTATGTCTGTCGATTCGTCCAGAAGTAAACTAAATTTTTTGTCTCCAATATCTCTATGGAGGTCATCGTAAAAATGGACAGCCAGAACATTTTTTATAATGTGTGTACACTTCGTTCGATGAAGTTTAATGCGAGAAGCACTACTGCTGTCATCAAATTTTGTGGAGCATATGTTGCTCAGATGGTCAACAGGGCTTATTGCTGTATGCTTTGCCACAAAAAGACACAGTGCTACTTCCTGTTCTATGGTCTTGGTCGGCATTTTTTTGAATTCAATTTTGTTTTTTTGGGCGAAAGCATTTAGGGCTCCGGTGTGCTTCTTGGAAATTGCATGTACCCGCAAGTCACACAATTTAGCGTTGATGCTACACTTGCAATAGCTGCAATAAGCCCTTGTCAAATCAGTCAAGTCCTTTCTCAGCCATTCCTTGAATTCTGAGCTCTGTAGCCAGACGTCTCTAACTTTTTGTTTATAATTTTCTTTAGGCATGTTTACAAATGACCAATCTATTTAATCAAGGTAGTTAGAGATGGAAGTATTGCAGAAATTAGTGATGTAAGACTTCAATAGTTGCCAGACTGTAACTTTGTCAATTAAGCCAGATTTTCCGCTATCCGCAATTTCCCAATTTTATCCGCAATCGCTCTTGAAAATAAGCCAGATCTGGCCGAAAATAAGCCAAAACGGCAACACTGATTACTAGTCCATTGTAGATTTTTGCTATGGTTGTAATATGGTCTGCGTTATTAAACTCGGACAGCGATTTACCTCCTTTAATTAGCCCAGGCAAACACTTTTTGTTACTAATGTTTACAATTTTGTTATTAGAACAGATCTTAATGTTACTGTGGTGTTTGCAATTCTTTATTATTCCAAAAATGTTGTTTTTATTTGATAATATTTCTTCGTATTCTATATTAATAATTAAATTGTTCTTTATTATTGGTTTTATGAGGATATTTTCATAATTGGGATATATTTTCCTTTAAAATAGGTGTACCGGTCGAACTGTTTGGCTGCATTTGTAGTAACAGTTTTTGGCCGGATCACATCTTAGTAAAAGAATACACGGCCAAAAAGAAATCTCACAGGTCAGTCAAGCTTTCTATCCCTCCCAATTCCTTGCCTTCTAGAACGCCAGCATCTGCTGGTTTACAAAAAAACTAGTTTCGTCCCTTTTTCCAGAATGTAAGAGGACTTGAAACAAAGCTTCCTAGACTATATGTAGATAGTTTAGCATTTGACTTTAAAATTTTAGTGTTTACAGAGACATGGCTTAAACCTGATATTAACGATGCATCCGTTCTTTCTTCAAAATTTTTAATTTATAGGTGTGATCGGACTTCTCGTGCAGGCGGAGGAGTTTTGATTGCGGTGGACTCTGCCTTATATTCTGACCAGATTCATCTACCTGATAATCAGGAAATTGAGTTTGTCAGTGTCAAGGTTGGACTTTAATCCTTCTCGGTCTACATCACTTGTTCTTATATCCCGCCACAATCCGACATGACGGTATATATTAAACATTTAGATTATATTCAACATGTTTCATCATTGCTTTCTAATAGGGACATATTAATTGTCTTTGGTGATTTTAATTTACCTGAAATAGCATGGTCCAGTGCGTAATAAAAATGGAAGATCTTTGGATCTGATATTATGTTGGATTATACCAACTACGCAGTCGCTAGAATTGACCCTCTTGTCTTCCCAGAAGGCAATTTTCATCCCACTTTGGAATTAACTGTTGATCTGCCGTTTCGTGCACCAATTGCTAGTGCCTGCCCTGTGCCCAAATAAAAATAAAAGTATTATAGAAATTTTATAATACTCTCGATTCTCTTTTTGAAGTTTGTGTCCCATTGAGGACCCCGGTGTTATCTCACAGATCTCCCTGGTTTTCTCGTGAGTTATCCAACTTGAAGAATGTGAAATCGAGATATTATAGAAAGTATAAGAAATCGGGTCGTTCTTCAGACTTTGCTCTATACGCAGTTGCACGTTCTAACTTTATGATGCTTAATGCACAATGCTATAAAAATTACCTTCAGCGTTGTAAATTAAAGTTTTCCCGCGACCCGAAGCAGTTTTATAATTTTGTCAATACTAAACGCAAGACATCTATCCACCCATCTTGTTTATCTTCTGAAAATAACACAGCCGACTCTGATCAAGCAATTGCTGATCTGTTTGCAGATTTTTTCACATCTACTTACTCCTCAGTAGAATATCGGGCAAATCTTCCGTATCATTATCAGTTAAGAAAATCTAATTGTATCTGTATTCCTTCGATCGACGAAAGCTCGCTCCATAGCGTGCTAAATTAGTAAAACCTGTGTACTCTCCTGGTCCTGATGGTATACCTGGATGTGTTATAAGGTTTTGCGCCGCGGCATTATGTAAGCCAATTCAAAAACTTTTTCTATTGTCCGTTAAATCCTCAACTTTTCCATCCATTTGGAAGGAATCCTATATAATTCCTCTCGATAAAACTGGTAGGAAATCCGATGCGTCTAACTATAGGGATATTTCTAAATTGTCCGCTATTCCTAAAGCTTTTGAAAAGTTAATTTTTCTGAACTGCAACATTTTTGTAGTTCTATAATTTCACCATCGCAGCATGGATTTGTGAAACGTAGATCTACAACCACTAACCTTTTAGAATTTACATCATCGACGATCGAAGGATTTCGGAATGCAAGGCAAACTGATGTCATATATACTGATTTCAGCAAGGCTTTTGATTCTTTTAATCATACGCTACTTCTCCTTAAATAAAATAACATTGACATCCCTAGCCCTTTAGTTTCCTGGATTCGGGAATATCTGACAGGCAGAACACAGAAGGTTCTTTTTAAGTCTTTATATTTTAGGTCCATAAATGTGACTTCGGGAGTGCCCCAGGGCAGTCATCTGGGACCATTGCTTTTTACTCTCTTTATCAATGATCTTCCGTGTGTTATAAATCACTATCATGTCCTTATGTACGCAGATGATGTTAAGCTTTGTCTTAGTTACAAAGATATTATCTCTCCCTGTCGGTTACAATCTGATCTTCAAAATTTTCAGTCGTGGTGTCAAAATAATTTGTTAAGTTTAAATCCAACCAAATGCAAGGTCATGACTTTTTACACAAATACTCCGCGGTTGGTAACTTATTTTCTTAATGATGAACGATTTGGGCGTCCTTATGGACTATAAATTAACCTTTAAATCTCATATCTCCACTACTGTAGGTAAAGGTATGGGTGTTCTTGGGTTTGTTAAACGATGGTCAAAGGAGTTTGATGACCCATATACAACCAAAATTCTTCTTACCTCATTGGTTCATCCTATTTTAGAATACGGATTTTGCATATGGTCTCCTCAATATGAGTCACATAAATCAAGAATAGAATCTGTCCAAAAACAGTTCCTACTCTTTGCTCTTCGTGGTCTGAACTGGGATCGCAATATCAATCTGCCATCATGCTCTAGCAGTTTTCTTCTTGTTAACCTACCATCTCTTACTAATCGTAGAATAATGCTTGGAGTGATTTTTATGCACAAGCTCCTTAATGGTGATATAGACTCTCCTAAGCTATTGAGCCATGTAAATCTATCGTTTCCTTGTAGGCCTACTAGAAATTTTATACCTCTATCTCTTCCCCGCTGTACTACTAACTATGCTCTGTATGAACCTTTCCGAGTACTTTGTTCTGATTACAATCGACTTTACTGTGTAATCAGTTCAGAGCTCTCTCTTCCTACACTAAAAACCTCTATCCTTTTACATTTAGCTCGTAACTAGTTATAGTTTTCGTTTCTTGTCTGTTTTGTGGAATGTCCCCGCGACTCGAGCCGTGCGTCATGCGGCTAGCGCCCCTCGATCGGTTGGGCGGGAGGTTGTGGGAACTTAGTGCACCCGCTGGGATTCGCGCGAGAAAAAGAAAAAGAAAAAAAATTATCTATTGTCAAAGGAGGCATACCTCCTGGTTGGAATATCTTAGAGATATCGTGTATTTCATTTTTTTCTAAAAGGTAAGTATTTATTACATTTTGTTTTGCCCATTGAATGGCATATTTTATATTGGCAATTTCTTCTTTGACCAAACGAATTATCTTTGTGGATGGCGTTTAAAAGGCTGTTTGTAGCCTGAGTCAAATTATTTAATCTTTCTTCTAGTTGATTGTTAATAAGAACTTGTTTGTTGCTTTATTTATGTAATTCTCGATGTGTAGGAAATCATCGTGGTCGGGATTACCCGCAATGTATTTCCATGCTGTCCCTTTCATATTAATGCCAATGGTGTTTCTGTTTGTTGTTGTGGATGTTAATGTGTGAAATGTTGAATAAGTTTAATAATTGGTGTAATGTGTTATATTCTAAGTCATGTTAGTTCAGAAATTTAAAGTGTCCAATGTCGTTTGTATCTTCTTTAAGTATATTAAATGTATTTTTTTAAAGTTTTTATTTATTAGCGTAGGAACCATACCATACAATAGGGTATCTTAACAGACGCAAGTATTTCTGGAGACCAAACATAATGCTCATGTTACATCAGGACTTATAGACGCCATGTATAAGAGAGTTCATGGTTGCCCAAGTGTTCTGGCGAACCCTGTTCGTTTCAGACGTTGTAAAGGCCTGCTAGAATATTTTTGTGCCTAGCCAGCCTGTTTCTGTACCTGCTTGTGTGCCTTTCAATCTGTTCCTCCACTGTGTGAAGGTTTACGTCCCGATGAAGGGTGGAACCACGCACATACCACATACATTATATGTCGATTTTGCACCTATACCCCAAATTTCCACGCCATAGAGCCAGGCGCTATGTAGTGAACAGCTCTTTTTGCCCTCAATGTCATGATACTTTTCCTATTCTTCAACCGGCGTAATTGTTGCATTCTTAGGCGGCACTTTCCAGCCGTTGCTGTTAAGTGAGTTCCAAAGGTTAGTCGCTTATCAAGTTTAATTCCTAGGTATTTGGCTTCCATCGGTTGCTCCACTGTTACGCCTTCCAAACGGATAGCTGGATAAATAAATTGATTGGATAAATAATTGCGGCACATAGAGCTTTACAGCACAGCGACATCGTCCGCGTACGTGGCCAAGAGGGGCATGGCATATCGGTAGTATATATAGAGAACAGCAGCGGCCCTAGGACGCTACCCTGCGGAACTCCAGCTCTCATCTGGTAAGCAGCCGAAAAAGTGCCCCTAACTCTAACCATAAATTGACGCCCATCCAAGAATGATCGTAGGACACCAAAGTACGGTGCCGGATTGCATTGCAGTATTCCTATCATCAAACGATTGTAGGTAACGTTGCACACGCTGTCAATACCAGGAGCCTTCCTTCTCGGCAAGTATTTGATAACTTCCTCAATCTCCTCGACCCTGGCTGGCCTAATGGGTAAAGACATTTATAGAGGCGTAGTCAGACTCTCACAAGTCTCCTTGCACTGGTCATCCGTGGCGGATTGGTAGGGGGTGAACCTGGCTTCCAAATGACGTGCAGAAGAACTGGCCTGCTCTTCCTCATTTTTAGCAAGGTCACCACTAGGACACCGAACAGGAACCTGCCTAAATGGTTGCTCCTTTAGAGCCTTAGTGCTCTTCCACAACGAATATCCCGCATCCAGTGTATAATTCATAGAAGCCAGCTTTTGCTCAAAGAAATTACTTCGAATTGCTTAGCAGCCCGGTTCCATAGAATTATTTCTCATGTGTCTTGCACGTATTTCCTGTATTTTCTGGTCTTGTCACTGTAGGTGTCGAGGCAGCAGCACCCATGTGAATACTCTCAGTGAAGTTATCTACAGCCATCTCAATATTTTCCTCATAATTCAATGAAATGTTCAGCTGAATCGAGTTCTCCAAATGTTTCATAAAGGCGAGCAAGTCGGTATGCTTAGTGATTATTCCAGTGCTTGGATTGACATGAACACCACCCGTCTCAATGTTGACAACTAAGGCCAAATGATCAGAGTCTAGATACCAGAAATGAGTTATCGTTGCTCAAGAGTCCGGTATACCATGATGCACTGCAAAGTCTATACAGGAAGCCGTATTACTCCGCACATATGGGTACCTGGTCGGCGATCCAGTGGCGAGAATCCTTGCGCCAGTTGCAGAAATGGCTTCCGCTGGTTCGCGCCCCCTAGGCGAGTTATAAGAATCTCCCCAGAGCCAGTACTGTGCATTCCAGTCACCACCAAACAAATACCTTTGGCCACAAGCCCGGAGTGCATTGATGAAGTGTATTTCCTCGATCCTGATTCTGGGCGGACAGTAAATGGCGCTAAACTCTATGTCTCCAAAACCAGTGGCAATTTTAACCGATGACATTTGTATGCTACGTGTCCCAACAACTTTTGTGGAAAGTGACGAAGGGAGGACCACACCAATACTGATGCTCCCCTAACGCTGTTATTCTTTCGGGATGGTTTAAAAGCTGGATAAAAGGTGTATCCATAATTTTTACCGCATCCCCTCGCTTAATTCTGATCTCCGTTAGTAGAAGAATGTCAATGAAATGCCATTGGCATTCCAGATAAGAATCTTAAGTGGATTGCGAAGCTGGAACTTTGTTTTGAGCTTGGAGATTAAGTCTACCTCCAGCCCATTCCTTAACTGTATTGGCCAACTCAAAAACCATTCTTGCAAGCTTTTCAAGGCGTTGGCTGGCTTGCCGGTTGTTCTCCTGCTGCTCTTGCTGTTGCTGCTGCAACCACATAAGAAATTGCTGTTGCTGTTGTTGCTGAAGCTGCGTTGCCATTGCAGAAATTGCTGCTGTTGCTGCTGTAACAGAGTCTGAACATCATGCTGCTGAGATATTTGATGCGCTTGTTGAGCATAAAGTCGACGCTGAGCTGGACCATCACTGTGAGAGGTAGACGTAGGATTGTTTTTCGCCACTGCGGCATATGAAACCCTTGCATTATCACAAGAAACTTCAGGTGATTGAAACTGCTGAGGTAGTCATTCCTGTTGACTTATTTATGGCCTATCAACCCTCCTACTGCGACCAGTCCCCAACATTGGAAACTCCAGTACCTCTTGGTAAGGAGTTGAAGGATAAGTATACGGTACTTGATTGTTTCGGGATCGCTGATAAGGAGTATTTATTTTACACGTCTTCGGCCCCATTGATCGGCGAACAAACTCCTGGTACCATGTACATCCTTTATAACTAGCCATATGGCTTCCAGAGCAGTGGAAGCAGGTAGGCTGTGCATCTAATGAACGTGTGCAATCTTTGGTATGATGATGTTCAGATTTTTCGTTGTCCATGACAAGGTATTCAGGGACACCAAAATAAAAAATGAGCTCTCTTAATATTGATTTACTATCTTCTATTACTTTTGATTTTATTACTCTAGCTTGGGCTAGTTTTGAAAATTTGTCTATAGCTGTTAGAACGAGTTTGCCTTCTGTTGAGTAAATGTCTATATGAAAAATATGTCCGGGATATTCTGGAATCAGTATTTCTATTATTTCGGGTTTTGGTGGATGTCTGTCGTATTTAAGTTCTTTGCAGGTTGTGCATTGTTTCATTATGGTTTCTATCTTGCTTTTCATTCTCGGAAAATAGAACTTCTCTGCCAATTGAATTTTGTTTTCTATAACGTGACGATGGGCTCTGCGATGTGTTTTAATGATTTCTTTTTCCTTATGTGTTTCGTCCGTTAAGTCTTGTACTTGTCTTTGGGAGAATCGAATCTTATAGCTACTGAAGCTCTTTGGATAGATTTGTTGAATTTCAGTGTCGTAGTCGTCTTGGTATATTTCGTGTTGGTGATATGTTTGGAAAGGTAGACAGAATTTATAATCGGATCGGTTTGACTTGTGAATGAATATTTGATTTCTAAAGACGTTGATGGGAACTTGCCCAAACTATGACAAGCAGTTCTCTCTCATTGGTTGCATAATTCTCTTCTGCTTTGGAAAGCGTTCTAGATATGAGATATGTTCTGCGATAATACAGCCCCTATTGTGAAATTTGAGGCATCTGTTGTGAGATGAAATTCTTTATTAAAGTCCGGGTAACGGAAATTAATTAATTTTGAATTTTTTGGAATGATTCAATTGCTTCTTGATTTACAATAATTGGTTTTGTTAGTGCAGATTTTCTGCTGACATGACCATCTTCCCCTCTTAAGAATGAAGTAAGGGGCTTCGCTAGTTTAGCATAGTTCCTTATAAATCTCCTATAATAACCTAACAGGCCTAGTTCTCGGATTGTTTTAGGAGGTGGAATTTTACTTTCTTTGGATAAAATTCTAATATAAAATTCTAATTTCTTCTTAAAAAACTCACATTTGTCCATTTGGCATTTTATATTGGCTTTTTGCAGAGTTTCAAATATTGTTTTTAAACTAGCAAGATGAGATTCTTCGTTTTCACTAAAGATTATACATAGTATCATCGATATAGATGAAATAAATTTTCCCTTTGTGTTCTCTTAAGATGTCATTTAATGCTCGTTGGAAAATTGAAGGGGAATTTTTAAGTCCAAACAGAAGTCTGGTAAATTCGTATTTGGCATTATTAATGGAGAATGCTGTTCTTTCAATGTCAGATTGTTCTAATTTTATTTGATGGAATCCACTTTTGAGGTTTTGAACGGAAAGCAATTTATTGCTGCCGAATTGGGGAAGTACTTCGTTTATGTCTGGGATGGTGTATTTATCAGCGATTTTAATTTTATTTAATTTTCTAAAATCGATTAAAATTCTATATTTTTTACTTTTGACGCATCCAGTTTTTTGGGAACCACCCATAATGGTGAATTGTATGGTGATATAGATGGTCAAATGATGCAATCTTCGAGCAGTTGTGAAATCTGATTGTTAACTTCGTCTTTGAGTGACATTTAGAGACAATTTAGAGTAGACTGGGCAGTCTGGATTCGGTCGGATCTCAGCACACACATTGGTGGTGTATGTGAGGTTTTCATCCGGCTTGGCAAATACATTAGAGTGTTTATTGAATAGGTCTTGTAACTCTTGCTTAAGGCTTTCTGTCAAATGTTCTACACGTGGGCTTATATTATTGATTGGCATCGAATGACTTTATTGTGGGAAGAAGGATGAATTTAATGGGTACTTCGGTTATATTAAATAGGTGAGCAATTTTATGAATAGTTATTTCAGTATTGCCACCAACTGAAACCGCGACAAAGAATTCATCGTTACGTATAGGGTTTGAAACCATATTTGGTTTTATGTAATTACGATTAGATCCTGCATCGATGAGAATTTTTAAAACCTCACCGCTCCTCACTGTTTGATGTCTTTTTCATAACTTTCAATATTAAAATTTCCTTGTCTTTTGTCTGTTAATGGTATATCGCCTGAAGGGCGTTTGCGTGTCTCAAAATTTGATCTGTTGATGTAATTTATATATCTTGTTCTGACGCTTGAGTCCACTTCCATTGGTTCTGGTTGTGGTTGCGGTTTTGGTGGCATAGGGCGAGGTGGTGCTGTAGGTTGGTAATAGACATCTGCATGAGTTGCCATAAAGTGACATTCGAATGTACAACAGCTAAATTGAGTTGAGTGAATATGGGTACAAAGCGGAATGAGTATGAATGAGTGAGTGATTTCGCAAAGCACTCGGACGCACAATGTTGAAGCAATGAGTACGAGTAAGAACAAGCGAAAATGACGATAGGCTTCGAATATATTCGAATGTATTCGAATGTCAAAACAGTTGTTGTTGTTCTTTTGCTCTGCAGAAAAACGAAATGGAGCACAAAGCAAGGAGTAGAACTTGAATTCTGAAACGCAACAGAGCAAAAATTTTTCGCTTTGGTTATTTTTCTCTCCTTCCATTTCTGTGACGGCTGAACTTCGACACTCCACACAAAATAAATACACGAAATACAATGTATGTTCTGTGATACCCGAGTAATTCGAATGTTTTCCGCATGTCTCATTCTCACTCAATTCGCTTTGCAAGAGTGTCAAAATATACAACTACTCTATACACATTCATTCATTGTGTGCTTCTCACTCACTCAATTCTATTCTATTCGAATGTTCTCAATTGTGCGTATGAAGTGAATGGAGCCATGCAGATGTCTAGTTGGTAATCGGGTCTTTGGTATAGCGGATTTTGAAACTTTTTTTGCTGCTTATTATTTTGATTGCTTAATATGATAATATGACCTTGGTAACACTTGTGGTAGTTGATTATACCTTGAACTAGTAGGGTTAATCTGTGTTCTTGGCATTGGGATTGGTTTTTACACTGGTCGGAAATTATTTGATTGGGGCTTATTAAGAAGAATATTTTCGTTTGCCATATTCGATTGCTGAAGAAATTGATTGGGAAAAAGATTTGTCTATTATATTATTTGTAATAAATTTTTTGGTTCCTCAAAAATATGTTGCGAATTCTTAAAATTTATTAAATATGATTATGATGAAATATAAAAGTTTTTTTCATTTTTTTTGTTTATAATTAATATTTCGATTGAATGTAAAGGTACTTCTCAATTATATTTATATTAGTATTTCTTTAATTGATTATAAAATCTATTTTATTTATTTTTTTTTTTTTTTTGTTGTTTGTTTCGAGTAAATATTTTTAATAGTGTGTATTTTTTTTTTCGATTTTATTTATTTATTCTTTTAAATTTCTCTTTTGTTTGTTTCGAATAAATATTTTGAATAGTGGGTTTTTCCTTTTGATTGTTATTAAATCATTTATGTTATAACTAACTTACATTAAAATTGTTGTGGCTGCTCCTACCGACGGTCCGGATGTCATCCCTTTTGCCTTCTACTCAGGATCCTGCGACTGGCACATTTGTACGGATATCCTGCGGACGGACGGGACAGTGTGTGCACTCCACTGATATTTTTTTCTTGGGATTTTAATTTTTTTAGGTTTCTGTTGAAAAACTCCCTTTTTTTGTTTATCAAAATCGACCACAAAATTCCGTGGGAGCCTTCTCGGTTTTGATAACACCTTTTATTATATTATTTTTTTTTCTTTAACTCGTCGGAAAATCTAATCTTATAGACGTTTTGCTATATCGATTGATTATAACTTGTGAACTGGACGAAACGGTTTGTTTGACCAACGGAAAATCATATCGTATAGGCGTTTTGCTATATTGATTGATCGGGTACTTAAAAGTCGTTTTGTTCTTTCGTAGCCGTTGGTCCCTGCTCGAGCGCCAATCAAAATAAAAAGTATTTTATTTTAAGTTTGAAGTTTAGCCAAAGGCTTTTTATTCATTTAGGTGTTCGATTAAGACTGATTTTACAAACTTAATTTTATCTCCAGCTAGCTGTGGGTTTTCAGCAGAGCAGAAGCTGAGGCGTCTGCAAAATATGCTCTGCTCGTGGCGGATGCAGACTTGAGGTGTAAGCAAAAAGTGGTCTGCTCGTGGCGGATGCAGACTTCAGGTGTCGAAATAATCTTGTTAATAACTTGTTTACATCCATCTCTTGAATACAACTAATTTTGACCAATTGGTCAACGTTAAAAATCTAGCTTATGAAAAACTTTCAAATTATACTTGACACACTAAAGAAAAAGATTTCACCACAATTTAAAGAACAGTTAACAAAGCTATTCACCGAGTATAGCGATATATTCGGGTTGGAAAACAAATCCATAACAATTAATAATTTGTATAAGCAAACATTAAAATTAAAAGATGATGAACCGATTTACAGAATTCCGCATAGCCACGTAGAAGGATTTCAATGACAGGTAGAAAAATTAATAAATGACAAAATTGTAAAACTGACTGTATCCGAATATAATATCCCACTCTTGCTAGTCCCAAAGAAATCGTTACCAAATTCAGAAGAAAAGAAATTGCGATTAGTAATTGACTATCGTCAAATAAAAAGAAAACTATTGTCCGATAAATTCCCGTTCCCCAGAATTGTCGACTGGGTCAAGCAAAATACTTCTCCTGCCTCGACTTAATGTCAGGTTTTCACCAAATCGAACTGGAAGAAAGTTTAAGAAACATAACTTCATTTTCAACGAGCAATGGCTCATATCGCTTCAAGCGATTACCATTTGGTCTCAAGATAGCACCAAATTCATTTCAGAGAATGATGACTATAGCATTCTCAGCTCTAAAACCTACACAGGATTTTCTTTACATGGATGACTTAATTGTGATAAGATGTTCCGAAAAACACATGACTAAAAAACTAACTGATGTTTTTAACGTACTTAGGAAATACAACCTAAAGTTACATCCAAACAAATTTTAATTTTTCATCATGTATGAAGTGACATTTCTAGGTTACAAATGCACAAACAAAGGAGTATTGCCAGATGGCAAAAAATTTGACGTCATCAAAAATTACACTGTTCCTCATGATGCGGATATTTGCAATTACTACCGTCGATTTATAAAAGACTTCGCTGAGTATTCACGCCACATAACTAGATTATGTAAAAAGAATGTTCTTTTTGAATTTACAAAAAAATGTCAAAAAGCATTCCAAAAAGAAAAGCTTACGAGCGGTTCTAACTAGCAATAAAAGCACATTGGGCAATTACCCACTTCAGACCATATATATTTATAGGGAAATATTTTACAATAAAAACGGATCACAGACCATTGACATATCATTTTTCTATGATTAATCCCAGTTCCAAATTAACTCGCATGCGGCTAGAACTTATAGAATATTATTTCACAGTAGAATAGCTAAAGGGAAATGATAATTTCGTTCCAGAGGCCGGTATATTAAAAATTAGCCAACTCATAGTGGCACCAAGCGAAAAGGTCTTTGAATCAATTTCAATAGATTCTTTTGAAAATATGGGCAATAAAATGTTAAATTCATTACGAGTAGCGCTACTTCAGCCAGTGACCCAAGTAAAAAATGAAAAAGAGATACAAAAAATACTGTCAAGGAGGCCATAGTGGCATAACAAGAACGCTAGCGAAAATCAAAAGACACTACTACTGGAAAAATATGACTTGTTACATAAAAAAGTACATACGTACCAAATATCAAAATCAACGTCACATACAAAAACTCCTATGACTCTTACTAAAACACCAGTAAACGCTTTCGACATAGTGATGTTGGTCCACTACCAAAATCGAAACATGGCAATGAATACATAGCCACATTAATACGTGACCTTACAAAATATTTAGTAGTGGTTGCAAACAAAAGCGCAACAACTGTGGCGAAATCCATATTCGAATCTTTCATTCTAACCTACGGTCCCATGAAGACATTTATTTCCAACATGGGAACGGAGTATAAAAACTAGATAATAAGAGATTTATGCAAATACATGAAGATCAAGAATCTTACCTCTACTGCATATCATCATCAAACTTGAGGGACAATCGAACGAAGTTCTCAAACATTTAATGAATACATTTGTTGTCCATACGAACTCATATTTGGCAGATTACCAAAACAATTCATAGATTTTAATAAAACTGACAAAATATATCCTATTTACAATTTAGATGACTACTCTAAGGAAATAAAGTTTAGATTAAAAATAGCATACAAAAAAATTAGAATTATGTTAGAAAAAGCCAAGGCTTATAGAAAATTATTATACGATAAAAATACTAAAAATCTTGAAATAAATGTAGGAGATAAAGTACTTATAAGAACTGAAGGAGGTCATAAATTGGACAATAATTATGAAAATGAGAAAGTTCATAAGAACAGATTAAAACTATATATGTACATATAAACTAAACGTTTCATAAAACAGGGTCAGATCAACCTATTAAAAGAAAAAATAAAAATTATAAATTTTTTTTTTTTTTTTTTTTTTTTTGCATTTATTTATTTGCAATCTGTCCAATGAGGACAATAAGCAAATTGTATGAGGAGATTAACATTGACCTGAAGTGAGTACAATTATGTGTTATAATGAGTTTGACAAGTGATTGTTAAAATTTCAAAAGTTTCATTATTTTCATTGGTCGGCGCCTCTGCATGAATCACAAGTCCAGGTCTTGTCTGAATGGAAGGTCCAGGGGGTGGCATCTTTTAAGACGCCTTGTTTGCAAAAATTATAAATGAATAAGAAAAAGAACATTTCAATATATGTATTAATATTTTCTGATTCGATAAAAATAAAAAAGAATAAAAGAAGAAAAAATAATATATATATCATCAAACAAAAAGAAAAAATAAATTTTTTTTCTTTTTTATACAATTAACTAGACTAAGATGTTAGAAGGAAGTGACACTTCTTCCATTTCATGCACAACAAACTCTGCTGCAGTATCGAATACTTTTTTCATCTTAAAGAGATATTCATTTGCAGCATGTTTAATCATATCATCCATATATAAATCCAGGACGATAATATCGAAAATTTTTGGCTTTCAAATTTGTACCCTTTGTTGTAAAAAAGGGTAGTTTCAATAGTAGAAATAAATGAAAATAAGGATCTTCAATTTCATACTTTTCTTTGCACCTATTTGAAGAGTAAATAATTTAAACAAATTTTTGGAAATTATAAAAATGTATTCTTTTACTGTATTCTGTTCAGAAATACATTAAATATCCAAAATAACGATCTTAAAACTAAACTTATAAATATTAGTGAATCCATTTTGCATTTATTGTTAGAGACAAATTAAAGAAAGAAAAATAAAAAATATAACAAAATAATAAGACTATGAAAAAGGCAATATATAACGATTTTCTTAAGACTATTAGTCTTTCAAGTTTTATTAAATGACTAAAATTATTAACTAAACAACAAAAAAAACCAAGATTTTGAAAAGATTTTTGTTTTCAACTAAAATTTCAACACTTACACTCGGTTGTTTTGCCACTCAAATGAAAGCGGCAAAAGTGCATTGATTTATCGCAAATTATAAAAAACTTCGATATTATCGGTGGTCCCATCAATGGTTTCATGGTGTTCATGGTGGCGATTGTTTGGACATTGCTTTGAACAATTCGCGTTTTTCGCCTGGCTCTGCCTCTCGGAGTAATGGAGCCAGTCACTCGTTTGAAGGTTCCATTGGTAGTTTTTACGTCCACCACTTTCACAAAACCTTCGAGACCCGGGATGATCTTGATTACGCGTCCATCATTGTCACGTTGTCCTTTAACATCACCATCCTTCCTTGACATTGATGTTTGGTTTCTTCCATAATGATTTATTTTGAACTGACTCTGCATCCGGTTGAGCTACCAATGGCTCACCAATGAGTAAATGACCTGGAGTCAAGGCGGTCAAATCATTTTGATCATTTTAGGTTGGTAGTAACGGTCAGGAATTGAGCTCTGCTTCCACAACGACAATAATTGTCGATAACTGCGCAAAAAAATAAAAAAAAAAAAATGATGGATAAATTTGAAAATAAAACTAGATGCATTTTCAAAATGGAACGTCCCAACGAGATCTTTTAACTGATTGTTGGCTCTTACAAAGTTTGTTGCATTATCGCAGTATAGGGTCTGTCATTTTCCTCTTCGTCCAATAAAGCGTTGGAGGGCTCCTAGAAATGATGCAGTAGAAAAATCTCTTACTAGCTCCAAATGCACTGCCTTTATTGCAAAGCAGCTAAATAACGCTATGTACGCTTTGTCTGACCTCTTCCCTCTCACTTTGTGATGGATACAGAACGGCAAAGTTCCAAGCGAGGTAGCGACTGCCTTTCTAGTGGGGCTACTTTTGATTTCAAAAGTATACCTTTCAGTTATTTGACCATTTTTATATGTTGCTAGTATGTAAACTGCAGATCCATATGCCATTTCTGATGCATCTTCACAGATGTGTATTTCCGGATTTGTTAAGTGATGTGTGTGCCAACTGCAGTCCATGTGGTAATTTGAGCTGTTGACTTATTGGCTCCGAAGGTTGGTCAGCTTCAATGTGATATAAAACAAACGCTACTACCCGAGTGCAGAAGTTGTTCTATTTTGATTTCACCAAAACGTTCACTCGAGCAACACTCAAATGAAGCTGTCCTCCTACCTTTTCGATCCGTAGTTCAGCCTTGTGAATCTTTAGCGTCAATCGTATTACTAGTAGCTTTGAAATGGCGTTCACTTCGGATCCTCAATCAATAAGTGCTCTACACTGTCCTTCTTGGTTGTTGGTTCCTTTGACCACCACCCGCAAGGTATATTCATTTGTGATATTTGCCTCTGTGGCCCTTGATGCTGCTGTCTTTATGGACTAACTTGGATTGCTTTCCAAATGCAGCTTGTGAAGTTCTTTTTGTCGCACTTGAGGCAAGCCCTCCATGTACAAGATCTTGCCATGTGATCCGACTGAAAACAGTTAACGCACATTTTTATACCCTGTACCCATAGGGTTAAAGGGTATATTAAAGTCGTCAAAATGTATGTAACAGGTAGAAGGAAAATTTTTTGACCCCATAAAGTATACATATTCTTGATCAGTATCAATAGCGGAGTCGATTGAGACATGTCCGCCCGTCTGTCCGTCCGTCCGTCCGTATAAACACCGAGATCTCGAGAGATAAAATCTAGAGCAACCGAATTTGGTGTCAACATCCGTCTATTATATAAGCAGGTCAAATTTATTTAAAGTTTTTGCCACGCCCACTTCCGCCCTCATAATTAAGAGAAAACTATAACTAGAGCCGTAATAAAGATATCGCTTTTTTATTTGGTACACTCAATAAAATAGCCAATATGCACCAGCTGACCAAATCGAAATCGAACAATAATTATCGGAGATATACGTTTTTCCGTTTTGTACTGAAACGCCCCATACAAAATGAGCTGTTAAGAGTGAGCAAGATAGCATGCGTTTACTGTTGCTGCATGCTAAGAGAATTTTGTTGAAAATTTATGGCAATTTTGATAGTTTTGGACTTTATGAAGTACTTTTACTTGGTACAGGGTATACTCAATGTCGGCAGGGACGACTTGCTTGCTTCATTTGTTTCTGTACCCAATTTAATCTTTCAGCTACGGATTTTGTTTTGAATTTTTTGCACTGGAAATGCCGGTGGCCTTGTTTTGTGCAAAGTGGGCAGTTGCCGTTGTTTTTGCCAGAGACTGATGCACATTTTTTGCCTTTCTTTTATTGCTTTGCCTCCAATTGCCTCCAGAGCCAAGATATGTTGTTCCAAGAAAGCCAGCAACTCATTCGTTTGCTTTAAAGTCCTTTTATACGGCAACGATTGCTCATACAAAGTATGGGTCAGCTTGTCTAACTTTCGTGTCGTGTGAAGTATTATGGCAGGGTCCCATGACTCTGGTTTCACACCGATATTCTTCAGTGCACGTAACGACTCATAAACATTATCATGAAGATTTTTTATGACATCATTTCCAATATTTGGATGATCGAAGAATTTCTGCAAAATGGCTGTAACCAGTACAAGCTTATTGTTGAATCCATCTCGTAGCATTGTCCAGGCAGTCTCGTAATTGTCCTCTGTGAGTTCGAGATGCCTTACCAACCCCTCTGCATCTCTATAGAGGCTTGCCTTTAGGTACCACATTATTTTGTATCGTATGTACGCTGAACTCATGCACCATTTTCGCAAAGATGTCACGAAACTGTTGCCATTTCGAATAATTTCCATCAACTTTTGGATCAACTCCTGGCGGCATTTATCGAAGTTCTCCCATAAGTACTACAGCAGCTCAATTTTCTCCGAAAAATATAGTGACGAATCATTGACCGAATGGCCTCTCCCGTTTTGTTTGCTGAGCATACATTTGTTTCATTTCTTCAATACCCATAGGGTAAAAGGGTATATTAACGTCGCTAAAATGTATGTAACAAGCAGAAGGAAAATTTTCCGATCCTATAAAATATATATTTTCTTGATCAGTATCAATAGCAAAGTCGATTAAGACATGTTCGTCTGTCCGTCCGTCCGTATGACTACCGAGATCTCAGAGACAATAAAATCTAGAGCAACCAAATTTGGTGTCAACATCCGTCTATTGCATAAGCAGATCAAGTTTGTTTCAAACTTTTGGGCGGAAGTGGGTGTCCGCCCCCGTTATTTAGAAAAAACTATAACTAGAGCTGTAATGATGATATCGTATTTTTATTTGGCGTGTACATTAATATAGCCACACCAGCACCAGCTGACCAAATTTGAAATCGGTCAATAATTATCGGAGATATACGTATTTCCGTTTTTTACAGAAACGCCCCATGCAAACTGGGCTGTTAGGTGCGAGCGAGATAGCATGCGTTCGCTGTTGCTGCATGCTAAGAAAATTTTTTGAAAATTGATGGCGATTTTGGTAGTTTTTGACTTTATGAAGTACTTTAATTTAGTACAGGGTATACTTAATGTCGTGGTTTCAATTGACATCTTATCGACCCTTGTTAATTGGAACTGCTGGCTTGATGACCCAAATTTCTGGCTGCGAATTTGATCGTCAATGCAATCCGGAAATATTTTTACAATTTCGCATTTACAAACGTTTTGTGATTCTAGCCACTATTTGACCATAGGTAACATAGTTAATTTTATGTTGACGTATCGGTTGCCAATTTTAAAATTTAAAATTTTGTTGCATTTATAACGACACAGTACTTTCGCTTCGAATATTGTCTAATTTGGGTACTAAAACTCCAACAATGGTGGACAATCAACGTTGATGTTAAATCAGCTCTTGTTGTAAATTTTATTTTATGACTGCATTCGCCAAGTTGAACAGGTGACAAAGTGAGGTCAGTTGTGTCACAAGGTAAGAACGAATTTTTTTCCTATGCAATCCGTTCGCTAAATTGACCAATTGATGTGTCAAAGTCGGGACCCCGGATCGTTGTCTAACTTGCAGTCAACCCGTGCCCTCGCTAATGAGTGTCAAATGTTCCAAAGCGTCAATTTAAAGGAATGGTCACCTGCCCAAAGAAGAACAATTTTTTATTTTTTTTTTTGTTTCTTGGGACTGCCAAAGTCGGGGTCACCAAAATATTTTGTAAATTTGATTTTATTAGTTTATAAATATGTTTGCCCCTAGAACATAATCTAGTGGCACATGGGCATCGCAACCAGCACTTGAATTGGGTGGACTTTGGAGCATAAGAACTCTTGTTATAATTGGCGGCCAAAGACACAGACACATGAATTCTGGTTAATCTATGAATAGGCCGCACTGCAAAGATCGTTGTAGCTCCACCTTTCATTATCTAGTAGCTGTCTCAGCGTAGTACGTCTTTATTGCTGACTCTAGTAAAGGTGCTCAATGAATTGATAGTCAATAACGATTATGAGAAGGTTACCCGAAATTACTTATAAACTACGATGTGTCACAAATGTCAACAGTTGGAGATGTTTGTATATGTAATGTTTTTTGTGTTTTTTAAAGGTAATACTACCTTTAAATAAATATGTTTGTGTTTTAGTGTGCATATGTAACCACTTATGCATAGGATAATGTAGAGTGTTCATGCGAATTGTGCAATTTTATTTCGAAAATAATTGTTCTGTGCGGAAAACGTTTTGCGCACTAAGTTTAGCGATGAAGCGCACTTCTGGTTGAATTGCTACGTCAACAAAGAAAACTGCTGCATTTGAAATGAAGCTAATCCTAGTCGAAACACCATTACATCCAGAAAAACTGACTGTCTGGTGCGGTTTATGGGCTGGTGGAATCATTGGCCCGTACATTTTCAAAAACGATGATGGCCAGAACGTTACAGTCAATGGTGATGTTCAGGAGCTGTGGTTATAAAAAGGCTCGTATTACAATCAATTTATTGTCAATCGAATAACCCATCGTTGTTTTATTGCAATTTGAAGTTTTATACCTTTAAAAAAAACCCGTAAGCTTTCTTTTTAAAATGTATTTACTGCACAATATCTGTATAAAAAGAAAATACATTCGCAGGGCAAACCATTTTGACAAAGTCTAAGCTTCAAAAAATTCCTAATGGATAAAATAAACGTAGTAGGAATACATTCGTTTTACTACATATTTACACAAAAATGGAGAAAAAAATAAAAAACTCGAGAGAATTTGTGACAAATTTCGACACAGCTGCAAGTTCGTCTTGTTGCTTTTGTCTTATTTCTGCTTTGATCATTTCAAACCAAAATCATTTTATTATTTGGAGACATAGAAAAATAAGAACAGATAATTTATACCGCACTTTTTCTTTTTTTTTATTCATATTCTTCATCTTGAAAAAGCGAACAATTGTCAATAGCTGAGTCAAGAAAACTTGGGCTCAACTTGACCAGCAATATATTTTCAAGGACGTCCTGGCTAAGTCGGTTTCGGTAGTCTGTAAGGACAAGCCTTAGCGTCGTGAATACTCGCTCAATTGTCACCTGTTTCAAATCAGAGTTATAAATCTGTTAACTTAAATTTAACTCACTCTTAGTTACCTGAGTTGGCGGTACTGCAAAACAAACATTACTAATTGCCTATAGCTCTTTGTCGGTGTACTGCTTTGCTTTCCAGAACAATAAAACATCTGCATCAATTCTCTGATAAGGATGTTGTAGATTTTCGATTTTTGAATATACGTCGGATGTACAAGTGAGATCCATATCAACACCTTGCAATAAGTACGTATTCAACATTTCATCCTCCTCATCAAAAAAGTGGTTATTCGATTCAAATGAGCCAGAACTTGGTGTTGAGCATAAATTACCAGAAGGATTAAGTTCACATATTCTGTCCCAAATAGTTATTAAATGATTTATTGCATCAATTCTTTGTGTTGCTGTTAGAGTATGTTGAAATCGTGGATCCATAAACAAACACGAAACTAAGAATTTGTTGCTCAATAATGCTTTCGACCGACTTTCCATGAACATCAACATTTTTTGGCAACCGTTTAAAACCGCTAAAAATCTTTTCGGTGCAAATTTTGAGTTTTAGTCATTGTGTGTAAAAACTGCTATATTGCAGTTGTTCTTCTTGACACTTTTTTATTGTTTTTTGCAAGGGACTAAATGCAAAGCAAAAATGTTCTATGAACTCCCAGAAAGACAAATCTACTTCGGATTTGTTTTTAATAGATTTAATTTTCGTCAACACATCTTTAGCTACTATTTTTATTTATTTATTTATTTAATTGTAAAAGAGAATTAATTCTAAATTACAATGAGTAGAAAAGCCAGAGCGACAAAGGCCTTCAGGCTGGAGTTTTTTTCTTTTTTTTTTACAATTATTTTGTTATATTTAATGCATTGATTACTTTTATAAAGTTTTGTATATTGGAGAGCCTCTGAGATAAGTATGTTAGGGGAGGGAGCGTTAAGGGATTTGCTAATATTGATATTATGTTGGCATTGGTGGGTAAGGTGATTGTGAGGTTATTTCTATTACAGTACAGGCAGATGGGTGGAGGTGTTTTGGTTAGTATATATTCGTGGGTAAGTTTTGTATGACCTAGTCGGAATCTTGTGTATATGATTGCGTGTTTTCTTTCATTTTAGTTGGGATGTTGATTGGTTCTCTAGATGGGTTGATGGTTTTGTAGGAATGGTTATATTTGTTCCAGATTGTTTTCAGCTGATCTTCTGTTTTTGAGTTGACCAATCTGCTGATGTCTTTTTTATTGTTAGTGTTGTGCAGATGTAATGGCGAATTTCCTCTGATGTCCACGTGTCCAGGTGTCCAGAGCAGTTTTATCCTGTTGTGATTTGAGCTAATTTTATATCGTATTTTCGTGATTGTAGGTTCACATTTGTTAGGATTGCTGACGGCGAGCAGGGTGGAGAGTGAGTCCGTGCAGATGATAAATTTTATTTTTTTTTGTATTAATTGCGAGCTCTACCGCACTGAGAACCGCTTCTGCTGTGAAGATAGACGTGTGTTCAGGTGTAACTGCGCATTTTAGTATCCTGTTGTCTTCGGTGACTACGCTGTAATATCGTTTGATTTGATGCGTCAGAAAACAGAAAAGTCCATAGGTTGTAGTCGGCTCTGATTTTGTTGTAGCTTTTTTTGTATACTTCGTTTGGTGTTGTGTCCTTTTTATGCTGTGATAGGTCTAGCAGAATGGAGTGGCTCTTTATTGTCAACGGTGAGAGCTGCTCCTTGTATTTTTTGTTGGGCAATAATATAATGTTAAGAGATGCAGCTTTACTTATAATGATCTCTAGACTTGATGGCTTCTTCTTGCTTCGTTTTCTTCTAAGTTGTTTTAGGAGTGAGACGTGTAGAGAAGATCCATTAGAATTAATAAGGTTTTTATGTTACTGTTGATGCTCCATTGAAACCGAGTGTTAAGGCCACGGAGTCCACTTTCCGCGGGCATGTTGTTAATAGGAGTAGTGCGGAATGCACCAAGTGAGAGTCGGATCGAGGAGTGATGGGGAGATGATAACTTTTTAATGTTTGTTTTACAGGTTTTACCATAGATGGAGAGGCCGTAGTCAATTTAAGATAGGATAATAGATTTTGAGATGTTAATGAGGGATGAGGTGTTACTCCTTAATTTGTAATTACTTAAACATTTAATTATATTAAGTCTCTTATTTAATGTATTTATTAATATTTTGACATGTTCACTCCAAGTGTACTTTTTATCAAATGTTAAACCTAGCATTTTAAGGTGGTTGGGTTTTGGTATAATTGCAATATTAATTATAATTTCAATGTTGGTGCATCTGTGTTTTTTGCATATATGTAAGTGGGTGGATTTTTTAGCTGATATTTTGGTGCCAGTGACTTCGCACCATTTGTCCATTATTAGTAGGGGATCGATGGTGGATCTGTTTTGCTTGTATGCGTATTGATTAGGAGAGAGAAGGTTTTCTTGCTTGAGCATCCACATAATTCTCTTTGAAATGACTTTCTCTAGGATTTTGGAAAAACAAGGTAGCAGGGAAATTGGACGATAACCGTTTAATAGATGTTTCGGTTTCTTTGGCTTATTAATTGGTATTAATGTGTCAATTTTCCATTGCTGGGGAATGATGCTGTTGTCAAGTATTCTATTGTAGAGTTCGAGAAGTTTGTTGGTTGCGCATGGTGTAAATTTTTTAATAATTTGATATTTAATGTTGTCGTGACCAGGAGTGGATCCTTTTAGGGTTTGGATGCAAGATTGAAGTTTTATGAGTGTTATGGGTAGCTCAATGATTTTAGCTCTGTTTTTGGGAGTGTATGTGAGTGGTATTTGGTCTACGTATTTTTGTTTATTTAGCTTGAAGGGATTTGAGAAGTTTGAGTCTTGTGAATAGTCGGACCATGACTTACAGAATGCATTGGCTATTGTTGTTGAGTCGGTGGTGTTGCCTGTCTGTGTTTCAATTGCATGAATGTGCGTATTTTTCCTGGTCCCAGTAATAGAGTGAACTTTGTCCCAGAGTACTTTTGTTGTTGTACTGGGGTTAATATCTTCTGTGAATTTAGCAAAGGAGGTTCTTTGGGCTGCTTTTGCTGCATATTTGAATTTCGCGTTCGCTCTTTTATAATTTAGCATATTTTCTGTGTTTAGGTGTTTTGTTAGCTTGTTTAGACATGTAACCTTTTCCATTTTCAGTATGTTTAGTTCTGGGTTCCACCAGTAAACGCAGTTGTTTTTAATTCTATTAGGATTGGAGGTGGGAATTGTTTTGTTAGCAGATGATTTGACTATTTTAAGTAGTTTGGCTGCTGATTGATGTGTGTTGTTTGTTATAGTCAGTTGTTGTGCTTGTTGATCCAGATATTCCTGAAATAAATTCCAGTTTGCTGAGTGTAGTTTGTATCTATGTGTTATGTGTTCTGAGTGTGTGTATGTGGTGGGAAATAGTTGAATGCGTATGGGGTAGTGGTCGCTACCGTAAAGATCTTCGAATATAGACCAAGTGGCATTAAGGTTTAGAGGAGGTGAGCAGAAGGCTAAGTCTACATTTGTGAAGGTGTTATGAGTAGAGTAGTGTGTGTGATCCCCGTTGTTAAGAACTATAAGGTTGCTGTTTTGTATAAACTGAGGTACAGTGTTTCCTCTTTGGTTATTTGAAGTTGATCCCCAGAATGAATGCCAAGCATTGAAATCTCCTACCAACAATACTGGCTTATTGAAATGGTTTATCAGGTCGTGAAGATCCTGCTCAATGAATTTGTCGGTGGGTGAGAGATAGAGATTAATTATTATAAATGGGGTTTCAGCTTGAATTTCGGCAGATATGGCTAAAATGTTAGAAGGGCAATTTATTATTTTGTGTTCTATGGTTTTAGAGATTAGAAGAGCTACCTCTCTGTTTGCTTTGAGGGCTAATATATTTATGCCGTTTTTGTGATATATTGAAAATTGGTTTGGTGTGGGAATCAGAGATAGAGAGATGTGTTTCTTGTAGGCCTATAATATGTGGCTTGTAGTTTTTTATTAAGAGACAGAGATTATGGTATTTTTCTTTATAGCCATTTATATTCCATTGTAACGTTTTGAGCGTCATGATTTTAGGAGAAAAAGTGTAATACTTTGTTTTATTTAGTTTTAAATTTCCATAATTTTCCACTTTTGTCTCTCGCACCCACTCTCGGTCTAGCGGTATGCACTTTAATGCATTGAATCATTATAGGCCATCGCGAGGATCGAGAGGGGAGGCGAGCAGAGCTTTGTAGAGGCTTGTGTTTATTACAAATCATCGTCTTCTGTGATGCAGTCCGCATCAGAGAGCGTTGAGTTATTTTGTTTTTGTGATTTGTATGATTTTTTAATGTGTTTGATGTCTGAGTCTAATTCTTAGTCGCTTGTTGTTATCATGTCTTCGTGTGTTGAGAGTATTATTGTCTTTTGTGTATGCTTTGTCGTTTTAGTTGCGCTATTATCTAGCGTTGGTTTTGTGTGGTTTTCGTTTGAAGAAACGAATGATTTGTCAAATGTGTTATTGCTTATTATGTTTTGAGAGTTGTGTTCTTTTTTGGAGGTGGATGGTGAAACTTTCGTGTCATTTGTTTTGGGTGGTCTTTGTGTAGCGGTTGTTTGAGCGTATGTTGGTTTTGTGCTGATTCTAGACTGCGGGTGTTGTTTGTAATATTTAGTTTTGGCTTCGTACAAAGTGCATTTTTCAATTGTTTTTATTTTTATTATGTCTTGTGCTTCTATATATTTTGGACAGTCCCGGCTGCTGGCAGCATGCTCTCCGTTGCAATTAGCAAGTGCGAGTGCAGATGCTTGGTTGGTGTATTGGAAGGCTGCAGGTGTCGCAAAGTGTTTTGCCGTGGCAATGTTTTGCTGTGTGTCCTATAATTTGGCATTTTTTGCAGCGCATGGGGTTCGGAATATATTCCTTTACCCGTGCAACGTGCCATGAGATTTGGATTTTTTGTGGTAGGTTGTATAGGTTAAAGGTAATCTGAACTAAGCCAGTTGGGATTAATTTGCCGTCTATTTGTTTTGAATACTTATATACGTCCACAACTCCTTGTGACTTAAGTTCGTTCACAATCTCGTCATTTGCGACGTTGTTGAGGTAGGGGGCATATATTGTACCTTTGCTGTGATTTAGGTTTGTGTGGTATTGCGTTTTTATTTTGCAGAGGCCATAGAGCTCTTTAGCAGCAATGAATTTTTCTGCAATTGTTGTGTTTTCAACGAAAATTAGAAGATTTCCATCTCGGATTTGGCTAATTTTTAATATTTTTGTGCTAATGATTTTGATCGCTCGATTAACTGCAAAACACGAGTATGAGGAGAGTGGTTTTTCAGTGTCAGTGGATGACATTACAATGTATTTCGGATTAGGTAAGTTCGGAGTTGGGAGCATTGCGAAGGTTTCAAAAATGGCAAGGGCTTTTTTCATTTGATGTTATTGCTATCGCTAAGCAAGGCAAAGCGATTTGCCCCTTGATTGTAGTACCCAGGGGGCATGATTGTATTATTATTTTTTTTTTTTTTACCTTACTTTGTGCTGCAAGGTGTATTACAAAGTTAGCGAATGAGTGTGTGAAAGAGAGGTGCGCTTAAAGCGGGATAAGCTTTAAATAGAACTGCGAATCACTGCGATGGCACAACCGATCGTTTCGATGTTTAGTCTACGACTGATCTTTAGCTACTAACAAATCTTTAAGCGTCGAGTATGTAGATCCCCATCTTGTTGGACAATCTAGTTGTGGCTTTTTTTAACTGTTTGAGCTCAAAAATTTCGCAATATATATTTGATGTTTTTCTTATATATTTTGTCATGTTTCGATTGTCGGACGATTTAATAACATCAAGTGCAATAGGTTGTATTGTATGTGCTGCACAACGACAAACTTGAATGTTGCCTACAAGTACGTTTGGCAGTTTTCCCATTTTCTCAATTTTTTGCAGATATTCAGCGTTGGTGCACAATTCGTCCTCCTCGTCAAGGTATTCCTCGGAAACAAATGACAACATATTTGTTGCCTTTAGCATGTTTGCACCGTTGTCTGACGTTATCGAAACTATTTGGCATAAATTAATGCTATATTTATTAATCACTTTTATTATTTGTGCGGCAAGGTTTTTTGATGTGCTGTCTATTTTAAGCGATAACAACTTGTTTCTTAATTCTGTTGTCATGTCAGCTTTAATGTTATTGGCCACTGTTTGCAAAGTTCTTTTGCAATTTGATGCATTTAGTGTCACTTTTTTTCCACCGGCCAGTTTGAGCCCCTCACGAATTGGGTCAATGATTTTTCTCATGTTTGGAGAGTTCAGTATGTTGAATGGAATACTGTCTTCCGTAACCAATCCAACATACGCTCTTAACAACTCTTTTTTATTAACTTCAATTTTTATTTTCTTTTTTCTTATTATTTGTGTTGTTGTCGAAGCATTCGAAGAGAACGTATCAAGTTGCTCCAAACTCACTGAATTTAAATTAATTTTGTGTCGACTTGTTGCTGCTTCAACTTGCGTCGATGACCGAAATCAACAGCAAAGCAAGCTGTAAATTTTTCAAACGGCGTCTGCTGCTGCTGCTTTTTCCAGTGATCGCTTTCTGCTGTTGCTTCTGCTGCGACTTATGTTTTTTTCAGAAGCAGCAGCAGAAAAATGAAAAGACGACTGCTGCTGATGCTTAGCTTTTGGCGACTTCTCATTTTCTGCTTTTGCTTCTGCTGCGACTTTTGTTTTTTTCAGATCCTTCGATCTTTATAACGTTTACAGCAAACGGGATATTTCTTGGCGCTCTGTTAAGGTCAGGGAATATATTCCCAACCCCATGAGGTGCAAAACATGTTAACTTCTTGGGCACACAGCGAAACGCTTGCAGAATACTGCTACATGCGTTAATTCTAACATAAAACCAGACAACCCATGGCCATGTACCCGTATATTCTGCGCCAATTGTAACGGCGATCACCCTTCTTCGCCCCCGACAATAAAGTAATATAACAGCAACAACAAAACTAGCCGCTACCATTTCTGCTATTGCTGCTATATGTATATTCAACAGACACATCTGTCTCCTAACCTCTAAAAACACCAGTTATCTCTATTTTTGTTAAAGCTTCTTAAATTAAATACAGTCAACCCAGTTCCAAACTCACTCCTATTTCTCGGTGATTTCAACCCTGTGCGGTGCACATCTCGCCAACACCCGTGGTAAAAAAATCGAAAGTGTTGTTTCAAAACGGAATTATCCTCCCTGCAAATATACCTAGAAGCCTTTGCAGTATGTTTATTCGGCTTCGAATTGGACATACCCAGTCCACCCACCAGCACTTACTCACCAGTGAAACAAAAATTACCGTTTTCTTTTTGCGGGCAAAATAATGGAATAGGTCACTTCTTAGATTCTTGCCAACCTTTAGAAAGAATTAGAGCATCTATTTCTAACACGCATCCTATCTCTAATAACACTAATAACCCCGTCACCTGAAAATGTAATCGCAGTGTGCAAATATATCAAAAAATGTAAAACATTTATTTAAGTAATCTCGAGTCGAAGGACTTGTTGCTAGTACTCATATCTTTTATTTAGGTCCACTATTAATACTTTATTTAACTTTTTAAATAAATAAATAAATAACAAACAACAATATATATATATATTAATATATGTATATAGCAATTGTAACGCATTGCAGTTCCAAATGACTTGCTGCTGTCAGGCTCGAGTAATTATTCTGAGCTTGCAATCTGATTCGCTCAGAGAACGACACACACACATTCATTTGCATTAGCACTCTCTGCCTCTCCCTATTTTAGGCAAAGTAAAGGTTGTTAATGCTAAGACAAAAATTTACTCAATAAAGAACCTTCATTGAGCTTACATGCTCTATCAAAGTTTCGGACTCATTATTCTCTAACACGGGGACAATAAGGACTTTTACTTAAAAAATATACAAGTATTCGAAAAACTGCCAACTTACAGTACAGATGTGCTTTCTCCTTTTTTATGATTGAAAGGTAGAAAACGGGACTGGGATCAATTGCCTATATGCCTGGGGTTAATTCCGAGATTTCATAAAAAAAAAAAGAAATGTGTGGCGAACAAAAAATCAATCACATTTCGTTGCTAATATAAATAACAATTCTAAAGATTTAAAAAAAATAACAATAATTTTCAATTTTTTTATTTATTAAGGGATAATATTAATATAATTAAAATAATTGTTCCTAACTTCAGTTTATCTTATCTTAAGTGATAATATTAATATTATTCCAAATATTTGTCCCTAATTTATTTTATATATGGTAAGCGACAATTCAGATTTTAAAGCATGTGAATAATTAGATGTGTATATGCATACACGAATTTTAAAAAACGCGTGCCAATCTTGCGACAACTGACATTTCCGTACCTTTTGAAATTTTTCATGGTATTGTCTTCTTTACTTTTCTCTTTCGCTTTGGGGCTCACGCCACTTTACAGTTTCCTAGTGGAACGGTCTTGCTTAATTCGCTCTTATACGAAATTTCAAGTCATTGGATTAGATGTTCAATTAACAGAGACCAGCTTGCCGTTAGGACTACTAATAACAGTAGCGACAAACTCTACACCTAGTTTGTATGTCGTTAAAGTCATAAACTCGAATCTTCTGTCCAGAATCATTTGAAAGTTCGTTAAAGGGTGGACTTGTGTTCGGTACGATTACTTCATCGAATTTATGTCTGAAGTGATTGCTTGCATTATTTTGTGATGAGCTTCGTCACCTACGGAAGTTATAAATATATGGGCGTGTTTGTAGCATGAGCTAATATAAACATTTACAGTAATGTTCACCATTTATCTCATTAAGTTTCTTATCCCAAATCATTTAATTCTTGTCTACAAATGCTCGAATAGCAGCTTGCCTAGACAAAGTGTCTGCAACTACACAAAAAAAATTTTTACTTTTTTATTGATGCTGTAGAAGCTTGCGATGGATCGGAATTGATTTGACAGGATAAGTTATATAGGAAAAATGGAAGGAAATTTTAAAATAAAAAGGCGTGATGGAAAAGCGGGAATCTTGTTACTTTACGTTTGTGTATGCAAAGCTGGAGATGCCAACTCGAATTCAATTAAGATAAGCCAAATTAAATTTAGAAGTCCTTTTGTAATGTTCATGATTTTGTGCTTGGTTATAAGACAATCTGACAGACTGCGACTTCTAGCATTAAAATATCGATAGTCAATAATATTTTTTCATAAAGGTAATATTTGGAAGACCAGCAGAGTTTACAATATTTCTCAAGTTAAAAGCAGTCTCGTGTTATATACTTTACCTTAGTGGAATACCACTAATTACCCAAAAGCATTAGCCTTCCAAAAGGGAGTATACGATAATAAATGTAATATAAGTTAACATTAGCCAAAACTAAACCAACTGTGGCTTAGTTAACCCAGACCATTGAGTCCCTATCCCACGGGCATGAAATGCGACACTTGTGTGAAATGCTGGGTCAGCAATCTTCAACAGCGACGTCCGGCTCAGGGTTAACTTAAAAGAATAAAATTGTCTTTCGATTTAGTTTCTGATTTGAATTCAAGGAGACGCGATTACGGTGCTTAAATAAAACTCATTTAATTCAAATACAAATAAATTGGAAAAACTTATATTCATTCATTTCAGTTATGCGACTTGCCGGTTATGTACAAGCCTTTAGACAGTCTATTACGATGTACTGTTGTTACTATATCTATGTACCTATCTAAATTACCTAAATTATTATTGTCGTTATGTGATGAGAAAAATACTACTAATACAATGATTATACAGTTACTCATGTCTAGAATCGACCGTGGAATCAAATCTATGTAGGTACGAGGACCAATTAGATTTTTAAGTATTTCCACAGTGGAATGATTCTGTTACTGTATTTAACGAACTCTATAAAAAACCAATAAATCATCGTTTTTGATTGCCAAGACACTGTACAACAACCGAAGTGTCTATTTTGCAATTCAAACCATACCATTGACAGTGGTTTAGCTGTGTTGGAGCGTTTTAGTATTGCAAAGAGTAATCAGTTCATCAATTGTCTCATTTAGATCATAAAGTATCGCAGTATCAAACGCCAAGATGTCCAGTATGTGATCTGCGTCAACACACTTTGATTTATAGATATGTGAATTCACAAACATATTTTCAAGCTTCTGTTTCTCAAACTCATATCAATCATTCACATGTCGAACAAGCCATTCTAGCAACTGTGGTAATTGAAACCCAAGATAGAGTTGGAGAGACACACCTTACAAGAGCGCTCTTGGATTTTAGCTCCACAATTGAACGAAAAATATTCGACGTTCATAAACGAGCATAACGACCGCATTACGTCATACTAATTGAGTGTGTCTGGTGAGCTTATAGTGCAACTACAAAGTTGAGAGTCGTTTCCAAAGACTTGCTCTTTGTGCGACCTACTATTTAGAGAATATTATTTTTATCGCTCTTCCGATTTCTCTTTGCTTGGCTTTCGAGCTGACGACGTGTCGAAATGAAGCGGCAAATAAAAATGTCTGAGGAAGCCAAAAATTTCGAGCTGGAGAGCTAATCTTCCTGACAACTTACAGATAAAACACGTTTAAACACTGTAACGTATGGTACCACCTCAGCACTGTTTATTGCCATCAGAAGTCTTACAGAGCTAGGTTTTCGACTCAAAGATAGCCATTTTTATATGGGCGATATGTTGATGATATGGTGACTTAAAGTCATTAAAATTCTTTGTAAAGAAGTAGCAACAACGTAAAGGCTCTTCAATTCTATGACACCGCTTCAACAAAAACGCTAGGTAAACATTGTTCCACAAAATTTAGACCTATATTGTTAACATTCAGATAAAACACTTATCGAGTCGACTCCAACGAAACGTAACATTTTGTAAATTACTGCCCGTCTATTTGAACCGCATGGAAAAATGTTGTTGCAGTAGTTGTGGAAGAATCAAAGTAACTGGGATGAACCGATTTGAAAGGTCTCGCATTTCAAATGGAATGCGATCAAACAAGACTTATTGAATTTTTATATTCTAACTGGATTGTGTTATGTAAACGTCAATGGATGGCAAACAAACCGAGTTCACAGATTCGCTGATGTTTCTAGTTAAGCATATGGATGTGCCTAGCCAATAGAGTAAAAGCTTTTCAAGAAGTTCGCATCATGGCTTCCTGCAGACCATTTCGTTTGAAGGTCAAAAATAATACATCATGATAAGTAGATGTGGCCGAAACTATTTAATTCTATTCCGTTAGAATAAAAAAATTCTAAATTAATCCACTTGATCGTCTATATTTATAGATGGGAAACTTTGACAAGACTCTTTTCCATTGTTCCATTGTTCTGAAATTGAGAAGAATTTCAGAAATTATTCAAAAAAACTGGAGAGTTTCAATAATTTTGGTCGGAAGTTGTTTCTAAACGACCCATTATTCTATGATACTAAATTTCTTGTGTTGTTACCACTTCACTTTTATTTCGTCTAGTTATGACTGCGACATTTGCACCTATAGAATTATCACGTAGTTTCTAAAGTGTTGTACTTTCGATATCGGCTTAAACTCAGGAATGAATTCAGAACATCCATTGATATGCGGAGTAGATTTCTGTGGTCCTTTCAATGTATCACTGTAGATTAAGCGTCGTGTTAAAATTAAAATGCGCATTGCTATGTTTGTTTGTTTTCGCTTCAAGGCTGTGCATCTAGTAATGGTATTTGACTTATCCACTAAATGATTAATTTTAGCTCTCAAAAGCTTCACCGGAGTACCCAAGCAAATCTATTCTGACATCGCAACCAACTTTCTTGGAGACAACAACCATCTGAAAGAACTGAAGAGAACTTTCGACGCATAGCAATCCAATATTAAGTATTTTGCAACAGAGAACGCCATTGAAACGCAAGCGCAGCGAACCAAATGGTATCAACCTCAAGAAAACGGGCAGTCTTTTGATCATACGTACAGGCCACTGTCGGCAACTTTAAATATCAAATTTGTAAACTAGTCATTTTACCAATTATTTGAAAACAGATTACCTTCGTTCAACGTGGGCGGAATGTTGAGGCATAAAATATCTTAACTATGTTCATAATTGAATTCCTTAATGTTAGGTCAATGAAATCATTAAAGTATCATACTGTGACGAACCCAATTAATTGTACCTCGCCACAAAAACGGCCATAACATTTAACCAATAATAATAATAATCCCTTAATCTATACTCTGACTTGTTATTTCTTTTATGAACCAGTTCCACATAGAGCATCTCTACTGCGCACCACTGTTGAGCACACAAGCACATACTCAAGCAACGAAAGCTAACGGTAATTGTGCCAAAGAGCTGGCGTTGCTGCTTAGCTTCGCCGTCGGCAGCAGCGTTCGCACCCAAGTGTCGACGCTGTTGTTGACGTCGATCTAAGGAAACGGGACTTGCCGAATATTCAGAGCTTACTTATAAGACATTAGCGATGACTGCAACTAGGAGGCTGCCAGAAAGAGAGGGAGCGAGTCAACATATTTTGGTGACACGTGGAGCGACATTAACGAGTGCTTGGCAAGCTTTGATTGGCTGAGCCCAACGTCGGCAGAGGAAAACGAGGTTAAGGGTAGCGATCAAACAAAAGCCAAAAAAAGAAACTGATTAACCACCGCTGAGATCGGACATGTTTTTAGATCGCAAGTGAAACGGAAAGTAATCAAGTCAAAGCATCGGAAAAGTATCCTGCAGGAGCAAGGAATAATTGTGAAGTGCCCATATGTCCTTTTGACCGCAGATAGGAGCTATACAAGTGACCCAGTGTGTGTGATAGGCTAATAATAGTGCTGTATCGAAAATATAAGTGAATAAAGTAAATTGTTTCGGATACAATGAGTGTCATTATTAATAGCCAGATCTTATGTGACTGTAGATCAACATTGTTTAGGGAACATTCAGGTAACAAACATGGTAATGAAGCCTGTAACCAAGTGCGTCTGTGTCCAGTGTATGTCTCTTAGAGTATGAGTGTCCGGGTGAATTCCTAACTCATTCTCTAAGAGAAATTCGTAAGGTCGCTATATGTATTGGGTCAGAGATATGACACTCACCACCAGCCAACGTCCGGATGATACCCTAGTTGACTCGGGTGAGATTCCGTGTTTAACGACTTACTATCGAGGTGTTTCTTGTTAAATCAAGGTCCGGGTGAATCTCTACTTGATTTGAAAAGGGATTCCTAGGTCAGTAGTCTCTGATCTTAGTCCTTAATTAGTATATGCTTGTTAAGTCAAGGTCCGGGTGAATCTCTACTTGGCTTGATAAGTATACTTGGGACTTAATACATAGTAGTAGCCTAGGATTTGTGTATATCGATAAGGCACAGTTCCAGACTCCCCTGTTGGCCTTATCCTACCTTTCCCAATCCCACTTTTGAATATATCCTGCCCTTTATGTCGCTAATATTCTCCTTAACCATGTGTGTGATCATTATAATTAGGCATAAAATCATTATATCCTTGTTATGCCTTTCTCAATCGAATATTCAGGTCCCGGTATTTCTTTATAAATTGTTCTGTTAAAGAAAGGCCCTGGGTAGACTAAGATTTGTACCCCGGCCGAAAACTTCCTTACTTCCTTCCTACACTACACAATCCACTGTCTCTTATACTTAACTATTGTTCTAAGTTTTCATCTGACCAGTAAGAGATTACTTGCACAATGCTTACTTGTAGTAAATTCTTCTGCTTTTGACACTTATATTGACAAGTCGCCTTTTGCCATTTACAGCCATCTCTATTTATCCATATTTCCTTGTCCAATACATAATAATTTTTTCTCTTTCCTTCCGAATTTCTATTAAGGATATTACACTCTTTTATCCTACGAATACAGGGCATACAAGTCTTTAATATTATAGGTTTAATAAGTTGACGCATTCTCTCTTCTTTTAGGACATCCATAACGCATATGTATCACTGAAATATTTTGGATTTGCATATCTTTTATCTTTAGCCCCTGCTATCAGGAACAGATGAGGATAATACATCAATTCCAATCATCTAGACAAGCTTAGTTGCTCCTTTTAAATCAGATGGTAAGTTTTCTATAATGTGCAGAGAACCACAGGACTCCAGCAATGTATTTGGTACTGGCAACATGTAAAAAAATCAAGGGTCATAGAAGTGGTTTTTATAGTTGGGCGACTTATCTTCAAAAAAATTACCCATTGACATATACATACATACATATCGACGCATTTCCGAAAAAGAATCGGATATTTCTTATTTAAAACGCATGTTGAAAAACAATGTTTAGAGAAGTTTATTTTCAGTGGCAGAATCTAAACTGTTTTTCTTTTTCGAAAGTAGACCGTATTCAGGTGTAATCTTTTGTAGAGTTATCAGATTCTGTCTAAAGACTCTGAATTAAATTACGTAGATTCTACTTTAAAATCTCCATTTCAAAAAATATCGACTTACGATACTTCGCGAAAATGTGTTGACATATTGTGTTTGAGCTACAGCTGTTAAGACCGCAGTTATGGCGAAAGAGATGAGAAGACGGAGAGAGAACTAAGCATATGAATCGAATTTGAAATGTAGCTTTAAGTCCTGTTATTATTAAAACATGTCTTTATGTCTTTCCATGGAAAATTTTGAACTTTGAAGATTGTAACTTAGTAACAACTGTGTTTTTCGACTTCTGAAGTATTTTAGGTTAAAATAAAAAATTATAAAGTGAAATAGTGAGTTTTGTTTGGACACCTTTTGGAAGGCAAGAAGCTCCCCCTTTTCGGCCAGGCACCTCAAGCCGACTCGGTTGGATACACCGCAGTCTGCATCATTTTTTATTCGAGCAGTTTGGGGCTCCGCAACGGGCGCAGCCGTCACCCAACATATTTTGGTGCCTCCTGTGAGGAAGATCTTGGCGATTAGATTGTGGAGTGTGCTTGCTGATCAAATTTGGATTTATTGAACGGGTGAGTGCAATTTGACTCTGAGGTGTAGGTTGGTGGTCATAATGCCAGAACTAGCATCGTTAGAAAAATCGCTGCAAAAATATAGGGCTAATGAATCGCTACATACGGACTCTCATTTGGAGGCCAGGTTGGATTCGTTGGTAGAAGTACATGCGGAGTTCAAACGTAACCATCAGCAACTTTCGCGAGAACGACAAAACGAGCAACTTAAGGCTAAATATTTCGGTACAGCAATCTGGGATATATTTGAAGAAACCTACATTATGGGAGTAGCAGAGATTCGGAATGAATTGCATCGACAGAGAGAGAGCAGAATACCAGCATCTACCGCGTTTAATGATTCCTGTATGCATCAGACTGTATCGGCAGTAGAGGAAGTAAAGCTTCCAACAGTTAAGCTGCCAACTTTTAGTGGAAAATTCGTGGATTGGCCGGGGTTCAAGTAGGTGTTCTTGGCGCGAGTTCACCACTGCGAGAAGATAAATGACCTTCATCGCTTTCACTATTTAAAGGATTCATTATCAAAGGAAGCAGCTAAGGATATTGAGCACCTTACCTTGGTGGAATCGAATTATCAAGTGGCATGGGAAATGCTCATGAATTTGTATAACAATAAACGAGTATTGTTTTTACACTATATGGATGTATTTGAGCAACAATTACCGGTAAAATTAGGTGATGCTGGATCGCTGATTTGTGCAGACATCCCAGCCTTGTGTAAGTTCGTTGAAGAAGACTGGCATCGACATGCGCGATTAGTCTGCAGTTTCGGTATGTTATATGATGAAAAAGTTACCAACCCAATTGAGAGTCGATTGGGAGCGCTCGTTGGCGTCGTCGCAGGAACTACCATCATTTAAAGAACTTTGTAAGTATCTCGAATCTCAGTATCGGACGATGATATGATGAGGGACTTGTGTCAAGGGACCGGCTACGAAATGGGAGGCCAGGCGATGTGGTTTACGTGCTAACCAATGCTTCGAAAAGGCTTCATATTATAGGAGCATGCAAGATGTTCCAGGACATGAATCCGTCGAAAAGAAAGGAAATGGTATTAAGGCATCTATTGTGTTTTAAGTGTCTTAAGCCAAGTCATCAAGTAGCTGCATGTAGCAGTCAAGGAAATTGCGCTGAATGTCGTGAACAGCATCACACACTACTCCGTCGGTTAACACCGCGAAATCGGGATGCAAATATGACAGGCGCCCCACGGAAATTTGAATCCGGTGTTCCGGGAGTGTCACCAAATTTAATAAATGGAAATCGTAAAACGGACCTCTTACAAGACAAGAGGTTTTGTTACCAACAGCTATGGTGTTGGTTGAGTCAAAGGAGAGACAGACTCTGCAATTTCGAGCCTTTTTAGATCAAGGATCACAGGCGTCGTTTATTTCAGAGAACGCAGTCCAACAATTACGTTTATGGCGAAAAAGGGTTTATATAAAAATCCAGGGATTAGCGAACGCAAAATTAACAGAAGCGACCACAGGAGTTGAGTTGATCATAGGGTCTTTATACGATTCACAGATAAAACACAGGGTCGTTGCATATGTGTTGCCCAAGGTAAACAAAAAAATGCCAGATAGACATATATCAGCAGAGAGTTGGCCTCATCTTAAGGATTTGCGGCTAGCCGATCCTAATTACCATGTTCCACAAGGGATTGATATTTTACTTGGCAGTGATATTAACGACGAACTGATGCTGGGAGAAGTATGTAGAAGACCGGGAACACCATTTGCACAAAATACTCGTTTGGGCTACATCGTTTCTGGAAAAATTGATGAACGATCGGTTGGATTATTATCTCACACTGTAAAGGTATCGACCAACAATGCCAATGGAGACCTTGAGAAAATGTTGTGTAAATTTTGGGAGCTAGAGCAGTTCGACGAGGGATCGCGAGTGCTCTCGTCACAAGACAATTGGTGCGAAGATTTCTTCGTTCGCACGCATAAACGCTTACCGTCTGGGAAATATTTGGTACGTCTTCCCCTCCTCTCTCATCTGGACCAATCAATGGTGATTGAGGCGTCTTATCGGAGCGCGTTGAAACGGCTAGATTCTCTGACTCGGCGCTTAGACAAAGATGAACATTTTAGGCAAGCGTATTTTAACACAATTAATGAATACGTAGAGTTAGGTCAAATGGAACATGTCACACAGCAGTCGTCCAATAATTCTCAACGATCAGTGGGGGAAATTCACCACTGCTATCTACCGCATCATCCCGTTATAAAGGAAACCACAAAGGTCCGAGTTGTATTCGACGGGTCGAACAAGTCGAGTTAAATGACATTTTAGCGATTGGACCCAAGCTACATGTGCATCTGCCGGGGGTCATTCTCAATTGGCGTGGATTACAATGGGTATTCTTGGCTGATGTTGAGAAAATGTATAGGTGTATAAACATAACAAAGGATGATGCGCAGTATCAGCGCATATTGTGGAAATCAGAGACGAGTGAAGAAGTTGAGGAATATGCCGTAGATGTGGTAAAACATCAAATGTACGTCGATGATATTTTGTCTGGAGGAAATAGTATTGCCGAGGCGAAGGCAGTCCAAAGTCAAGTCATTGCAATGTTACGGGCAATTGCCCAGAGTTATTAGAAGGCATACCGACGGAACATCGTGAAACCAGTGGGTTTGTGCATGTCGAAGGTGACGACACCATTCGTACTTTGGGGCTGTACTGGTACCCAAAGGAGGATGCGTTTAGATTCAGATTAAATTTCGACATATCAATGGATTCACACACAAAGCGAACAATTCTATCTGAATAGGGCTTCCGGTGAGAGGAAAAATTAAAACCCGATCTTCATTTGTTGAATTCAAAATGTGAACTCATTTTATTTAAATAATATTTGGTTGGAAGAAGTCTTAAAGTCTATGGGGCACATATTTGGTCGTGGGATTTTATGTTTAGTTCTATCAGCATACATGCATCGTACTGATAGCTTGGGGTTAAATCTATTTAAATCAAAGCCTGCGTTGGCCGTTAGATGCTTAGCTAAATGCATCGGCTGATAAAAATATACTCACAGCATGTGAGCTGTATTATATTCAAACAATACTTTATTATTTTTGTGCGCTGTACTTTTATCTCGTACTTAGTTCAGAAAATTTATGTATATGTTTTTTTTAAAATATTTCTATGTCTACAAATACAGTGTTTAATCTTAAACATTCTGCAAAGGGCCAGCAAAGGTTATAGTTTGTAGTCTTCTGGTTACATTTATTTTTCTTATAACATATAGTATTACTATTATAACTAATACCATTGCTATTATTAAAGAAGCATGACCAGTTACGTGATGGAAATTTAATCCTAAGAAATCAATGTGATGTTCTTTTAAAGATTTTAATTCAAATTTCAACCTTTCAAGTTCTGCTGTGTGGTTTAACAAATTATTTCCCATTGGATCCCAGATTATCTTCGGAACCTCGCTAATATCCCCTATATGAGATGTTGCGATTGCTTGATAAGACTCTGACTGGATGCTGTGATGAGCGACTATTATTTTGTCTTCTGTTCTAGCAGTGCAATCTGACCTGATGCTAAAAATGCCTTGCTCTGGAATATCTATTACTTCCTGTTGTACGCTACCACATTGCACTCTAACCTTTGAATAGGGTGAAACTTTAAATAGCCAGTTACTTCTGCTCTCTAGCTCGATCCAATAGGATCTTCAGTCAACTATCGTTTTATAGACACAGTTAGATTTCATATTTTGTTTAAATGGTGTGATTTCACATGCGTTGTCATTGGCACTACTCCACGGCTAACTTCCTTCACACACTCTTTTATTAGTTTGCCACGTCTGACATTTATTGAAAGTGGATTCGGTCATTAGATGATAGGAGTCTATTTCAAAATTATAGACTAAATACTCGCTATTTACCTGTACCATTATCATCTGATCATTACTAATCCTAACTGGCACTGGGATTATTCTATATAGAAGAGATGGATGCCTATCAAATAATGGGAATTTCACGTTAATTATCAACATTCTATCAACAAATATCCCTTTGGCTGTTAACAGTTTGTTGTTATCCTCCATTTCTCTTATGTGTCTATCAGTGCTATCTAATACTAGCATGCACTGGTCTTCAAAACTGTACAATTTTTTACATATCTCCCTCATTTTCACTATCAACTTGTCACCCTTATTAAGCATTTCAAAATACGCCGTCAACCATTGGATCTAAATATAATGCGGCTGTTGTATTCAACTTTCTTATCGTTACTTCTTGGCTTATTTTTCTCCACCACAGCTCCATTTGACACTTGGCAAAGCAGCATTAGCATGACCAAAACCATTAGCATTACTAATTTTGGTATTCCTGGCAATGTGAAACCTCTTGTTTTTCGCGAACGCCTTTCTTCCTCTTCGCTTTGTTTGCACCAAGAATCGGACAAATCTTACTAATTGGTCTTGTAATCGACCCTTCCTGTAGTTTTCTCTTCACTACCCCAACTTTCTTGTCCTGGCCATTGAATACTTCTTCAATTTTTCGAAAAGACCAACTTACAGGATGACAATTTTTACATGATAAATTTTTGTTATTGACTCCAAATCTCTTCAGGTGGCATTTTATAGATTCGTTCCTAGCTAAAGAAACACCTCCGAAGCGAGGTCCTGCCGGGGGGGTAAATTCGACATTGTTATCTGTTTCTATTTTACGTTTATTTATTTCACAGAGCGTTGTCGCGACAATGGAATTGTTTACTTTTGACTTTGTCGCTCCTGATACAATCCATCCAAACTGCGTATTCAGGCCTAACAAATCGTCAATCCTTGCAACCCCACTTTTTACAATATGGGTATACACATCTACTCCCAGTATTAGATCTACCCGACCAGGCATATAAAACTTAGGATCGGCTAACACGTACGATTGCCATTTTGACATATCTACCTTTGCTTCTTTTTCTGGAAGAGCAGTCATTAATTTTGGCAGTACAATTGCCTCAACATAAAGAAGCTTTTTCCACGGTTCCCGCACTTTTATTGCCAGCTTCACTTTGTACTTTGATGTACTTGTCTTGGTTGACGAAACTCCGCTTATCTCCGTGTGTGCCTTTATTTTCGGCAACTTTAAAATCTGAGCCGCTTCCTCAGACACGATAGTGCTCTGTGACCCACTATCAATTAAGGCTCTTAGGGTCTCATACCCTCCATTTACTGCCTTTACTTTTATTAGTGCGGTCGCCAACAGTGCAGGCTGTGCTGTCACACATGTATTTACTTTCTCCCTTTTTTCACTAAAGTGGAGTAAAGTATGGTGCCCTCTATTGCACAATGAACAAACAACTTCATTGGTGCATCTTTTATTGCTTGAATGCTTCAAGCACCTTGTGCATAATTGCACTTTTTTGGCTATTTCGACCCTTTCTATTGGTGTCAAGCCTTTGAATTTGTAGCACTGAAATGTGCTATGCCCGGCAACTTTGCAAATCGGACAGCTTTCTCTAAAAGCCGTGTTTGCCATTTTTTGCACCGGTTTTCTTTCGTCTTTTTTAATGGAACTTAGAGAACAATATCTTTGCTCCAAATATTCCAAGACATCAGATAGCAATTGTATCTGCTTTGTCTTTTTTACTTGGCTCTCATAGAGCTGAAGAGCCTCTCTATCCAATTTCCTAAGTATAAGTTGCGCGAATATCACGTCAACTTCATCGGACAAATTAGATTTAATTTTAATCAAGTGTATTGACTCATTTACCGTGTCAATCACTCCCTTAATATGTTTTGCGGATTCGATGTTGATTACCGGTAATTCAACTATCCGGTTTAATTGCTCGGAAAATATCCTACGATGATTTTCATACCGCTTGGTTAGCAAATCCCAAGCAGCATTATAATTATCGGCCGAGCCCGACAATAAATGAGCTACCATGCTCCTCGCTTCTCCCCGTAACGCGGATTTTAAATAATTAAACTTCAGAGCATTACTTAAATCCTCTCTTCGATCAATTAATTCTAAAAATAGCTCCGCAAATATGTCCCACTCTTTCGGTTCTCCGAAAAACGTGGGTACCTGAATTTTCGGTAACACCGACGGTTCCTCTCTAAGGCCAACATTCTCGACTTTAACTCCTACAGGTTTATTAATAACTTCCTCTAACGCTCCTAGAGTATTCTGTATATCAAACTCTAGCTCCTGTAAGGCATATTCAAATTCGCTATTCGATGCAAACTTCTGGTACAGTTTCTCTACCTTATTTTGTACCCTCTGCCACAAAAAATTAATTTTATTTCTATGTATCTTAAAAATCTCTATCTTTCTCTCCCCTATTTCTCCATTCACCTTCTCCAGATATTCCCGAAGTTGGTGAACTCCTTCCTCAAACTCGTTCTCGAAACTCCTACCTACCGTGGCCGAATCCACTTTGGCAATGGCTGCTTCACTAGTTCCCGGTCTAACGTCTACTTCAACGACAGTTGACTTGCTAGTGCCTGCCTTGGCTATTTCAACGGCTCTACTTTTTAATTTCGAGATAATGGCTAGGGCATCCTCCACCCGCTTATTATTAAAGTAATCATGATCGATTACTTCAATTTTAAGCAACAAATTATGATTCCCTACCCACTGACTTTCTATTCCATCTAACTCTTTCAATACTTCGCTAGTTATCCCACTAGCTTCTAGCGTCTCTAAAACCCTCAATCTATCCATCAACTTGGACTGCTTCTCTAACAACGCAATAGTTTTTTCTGATAACATGTTTCTTTTTCTTCTTTAACTATTAATAATAATTAAAATAATTATAATAATAAAAATAATAATAATATTTAAAAGAAAATCGTAAAATTAAACAATATTATCTTATCTGTTGCTGCTGCTGCTGATGGCGTCGTCCCTCCTTCTTGGTGTAGTTTTGCCGATGTTTGTTGGTCGGCTGTATTGACTTTTCACGTCCCACTCGTCTTGTTGGTAGTTCTTCTTCTACCACTGAGCTTCCTTTAACTTCACTAAAACTTTCACTGCAACATTCTCTGGAACTGTCACTGGAACTGTCACTGGAACTGTCACTGGAACTGTTCTTTGACTATTATAGTCTCTTCTTTTTGCTTCGCTTCTTTAAATTTTTGTAGCCACTGAAACAATTTTTAATATTAGTCGCGAGTTTTAACTGTTTTTTTTCAGTTCGATATCAGCTTCGAACACGCCACACTTGCATAAATTCGTCCCGATCGTTCTGCAATTGCTCCACAGCAAACTGCCTTTTAACTTCGGACGCACTTTTTTTTTGTTTTAAAATTTATATTATACTCCGTTTCTTACCACTGGTGGGGGAAAACAGGAGTTTTTTATTTCGCTACCTTTAGCTGGTCTTAGCATTTACTGCGTAGCATAAGAGCACAGACTTTAAGGAGCTGGTTCACCTCTTTGTCTCTTACCACTGGTGGGGGAAAACAACAGAGTTTCTTTTTACTCGAAGGACCAAAACTGAATAGGGCTTCCGGGGAGAGGAAAAATTAAAACCCGATCTTCATTTGTTGAATTCAAAATGTGAACTCATTTTATTTAAATAATATTTGGTTGGAAGAAGTCTTAAAGTCTATGAGCACATATTTGGTGGTGGGATTTTATGTCTAGTTCTATCAGCATACATGCATCGTACTGATAGCTTGGGGTTAAATCTATTTAAATCACAGCATGTGAGCTGCATTATATTCAAACAATACTTTATTATTTTTGTGCGCTGTACTTTTATCTCGTACTTAGTTCAGAAAATTTATGTATATGTTTTTTTTTAAATATTTCTATGTCTACAAATACAGTGTTTAATCTTAAACATTCTGCAAAGGGCCAGCAAAGGTTATAGTTTGTAGTCTTCTGGTTACATTTATTTTTCTTATAACATATAGTATTACTATTATAACTAATACCATTGCTATTATTAAAGAAGCATGACCAGTTACGTGATGGAAATTTAATCCTAAGAAATCAATGTGATGTTCTTTTAAAGATTTTAATTCAAATTTCAACCTTTCAAGTTCTGCTGTGTGGTTTAACAAATTATTTCCCATTGGATCCCAGATTATCTTCGGAACCTCGCTAATATCCCCTATATGAGATGTTGCGATTGCTTGATAAGACTCTGACTGGATGCTGTGATGAGCGACTATTATTTTGTCTTCTGTTCTAGCAGTGCAATCTGACCTGATGCTAAAAATGCCTTGCTCTGGAATATCTATTACTTCCTGTTGTACGCTACCACATTGCACTCTAACCTTTGAATAGGGTGAAACTTTAAATAGCCAGTTACTTCTGCTCTCTAGCTCGATCCAATAGGATCTTCAGTCAACTATCGTTTTATAGACACAGTTAGATTTCATATTTTGTTTAAATGGTGTGATTTCACATGCGTTGTCATTGGCACTACTCCACGGCTAACTTCCTTCACACACTCTTTTATTAGTTTGCCACGTCTGACATTTATTGAAAGTGGATTCGGTCATTAGATGATAGGAGTCTATTTCAAAATTATAGACTAAATACTCGCTATTTACCTGTACCATTATCATCTGATCATTACTAATCCTAACTGGCACTGCCCGATTTTTTGATCCCATAGGATGGCTAAGTCCGATCGTTATAATTGCAAAAATCCTGATACAGCGACTGTGGAAGGAAAGAATAGGCTGGGATGACACATTGCCAGCAAATATTACAAAAGAATGGAAGAAGTTTTTAATGAAGCTACCCAATATTAGAAGTATCCATATACCACGACATATGTGTTGGGGTCTAAAAGATGGAAAAGCTTATTTACATATATTTTGCGATGCCTCTTTATGAGCATATGGCGCGGTGGCTTATCTACGAGTTCCAACAGGAAGCAACACCTTTCATGTAGAACTGTTATTGGCAAATGGAAAAATATTGCCGGTGAAACCACAATTGACAATCCCACGAGCTGAACTGTGTGCTCTTGAAGCAGTCAAGGTTTATAAGTACTTAAAACAAAATTTGCGAATTAATATAAACTTTTCTAACACCATTTATTGGTCAGGTTCGATGATTACTATTAGCTCGATTCGTGGAGGAGCTGATAATTGGAAGGTATTTGTCTCGAATCGTATATGCAAAATTTTGGAAATTTCGGATGCAGAACAATGCAGACATGTTTCTTCGAAGGATAATCCTGCCGATTATCTAAGTCGGGGTGTCAGCACTTCCAAATTACTATCTTGTGATCTCTGGTGGCATGGACCATGTTGGTTACAGAAGCGAACGGAGGATGGCCTTGAAATGTTGTCAATCAGCAGGCATGTTTGGAGGTACAAGCTGAAAGGCAAAGGTTAAGATGTCACAAAATTCAACTGGAGGAGATGCAGAGTGCAATTTTTATAAGCCAGCATTCATCGTATACACGACTTCTGCGGATTATGGCATATGTCAATGGTTTTGGGCATAATTGTCGCTCATGTGAGTTGAATGTCAGTCGAGGTGATCTCTCAAGTAGGGAATTATTGGAAGGTCTTCAGGAAATTATTCGAATAGTGCAACGTGACTGTTTTCAAGCGGAATGGAGGGAGCTGATTAATAGTAGGGTAACTGCCAAGGATAGCACTCTATTGCCATTAAATCCCTATTTTGATACGAACCATTGTGTTTTACGTCTCGGTGGACGGCTACGAGATTCCTTACTACCGTTCAATGAAATGCATCCGTATATTCTACCCTATAAACATCCGTTTACGTAGCTTGTTGTTAATTACAGCCATGTTTGCACAGCCATGTTTGACCCTTAATTTCATAAGGAAAAAATGTTGGATTATCAATGGCCGTCATGCAGTTCGGTTTGGCATACATAAATATCTTACATGTTTTAAAATGAAACCTCAATTTTCAGGTCAACAAATGGGAAATTTACCCGCAGTTCGGGTGCGACCATCTCGAGCCTTCCTTTCAGTCGGAGTAGACTACGCTGGACCCATACTTATTTCACCATCCAAGGGAAGAGGACGAGTGGCCCAAAAGGGATATATTGCTGTTTTCATCTGTCTTGTCACCAAGGCCATACATTTGGCAATTTGACATCTGATGCGTTTCTTGGAGCTTTCAATCGTTTTATTGGCCGACGTGGTCTCTGCACAGACGTTTATAGTGATTGCGGTACTAACTTTGTGGGAGCAAACAAAAAACTACAAGCAGACAAATTAGCATATTATTCATATGTTTCAAAAACAATCATACCATCAATGCTAAAAGACGGAATTACGTGGCATTTCAACCCACCGTCAGCCCACACTTCGGAGGATTGTGGGAAGCTGGCGTAAAATCGATGAAGTATCATCTTAAGCGATCTATAGGAGATAAGGTTGTAACGTTTGATGAACTCGTCACGATGAACGATTTCCTTCCCATAGGTGGTCTCTCGGTCGGATCACGGAGACACACGTTGAAACAGATGGATTAGTCAAAGTTGTTACCTTGAAGACAATTCATGGGCTGGTTAAACGGCCAGTAACTAAGCTATGTCCATTAACCATACAAGAAAATTGGAGAGAAAATGATCCCAACCCTTGATCTGAACGTTAAATTGTTACTCTTTCGTTTCAGAACCATTTGAGCAGCGATCCTGTAGCCTGGTGGACGTGCGTTTTATCATAAGGATGTCCAACATAAACGAGGGGAGAATGTTGGAGCTACAGCTGTTAAGAGCGCAGTTATGGCGAAAGAGAAAAAAAGACGAAGGGAGAACTAATTTGAAATGTAGCTTTAAGTCCTGTTATTATTAAAACTTTATGTCTTTCCATGGAAAATTTTGAACTTTGAAGATTGTAACTTAACAACGCTATTGATATTTTTTGTAGTCTGCTAGAGTCAGCCATTTGAGTCAGAAGCACCTTCTGTGTTTTTTCGACTTTTGAATTATTAAATAAATAAAATTATAAATTGAAATCCAAGTTTTGTTTGGACACCCCTTTTGGAAGGGAAGGTATGGGAAGCTCCCCCCTTTCGGCCAGGCACCTCAAGCCGACTAGGTTGGATACACCGCAGTCAGCATCATTTTTTTTTATTCGAGCAGTTTGGGGCAGCCGTCACCGAACATATTGTTTTATTATAAAAAAGACATATTCATATAAATTTTTTTTCAGAAATACCAGGCAATTAGTTGAGATAATCCTTCGTAGAAACTGGAAGGATCGCCATTAAAAGTTATTTACTGTTGGCCCGTTATCAATTAATTTATTAATCTTACCGTATGTAGAGGGCCTAGGACTCTACCATACTGTACTTATGTATTGATGTATCCATTACAAACAACCAATCCGTCGTTAACTGTCCGTAGTGTTGACAAGGCTATTTTGAAAAGTTAGTTACTTCTCAACTGCAACATTTTTGCAGCATGGATTTGGACCACTAACCGTTCAGTACTTACATCATTGACGATCGAAGGATTTCGGAATGCAAGGCAAACTGATGTCATATATACTGATTTCAGCAAGGCTTTTGATTCTGTTGATCATACGCTACTTCTCCTTAAATTAAATAACATTGGCTTCCCTAGCCTTTTAGTTTCCTGGATTCGGGAATATCTGACAGGCAGAACACAGAAGGTTCTTTTCAAGTCTTTATATTCTAGGTCGGTTACAATCTGTTCTTCAAAATTTATAGTCGTGGTGTCAAAATAATTTGTTAAGTTTAAATCCAACTAAATGCAAGGTCATGACTTTTCACAGAAATACTCCGCGGTTGGTAACTTATTTTCTTAATGATATCCCACTAAAACGTTTTAATGAGATGAACGATTTGGGCGTCCTTATGGACTATAAATTAACCTTTAAATCTCATATCTCCACTACTGTAGGTAAAGGTATGGGTGTTCTTGGGTTTGTTAAACGATGGTCAAAGGAGTTTGATGACCCTTATACAACCAAAATTCTTCTTACCTCATTGGTTCGTCCTATTTTAGAATACGGATTTTGCATATGGTCTTCTCAATATGAGTCACATAAATCAAGAATAGAATCTGTCCAAAAACAGTTCCTACTCTTTGCTCTTCGTGGTCTGAACTGGGATCGCAATATCAATCTGCCATCATGCTCTAGCAGTTTTCTTCTTGTTAACCTACCATCTCTTACTAATCGTAGAATAATGCTTGGTGTGATTTTTATGCACAAGCTCCTTAATGGTGATATAGACTCTCCTAAGCTATTGAGCCATGTAAATCTATCGTTTCCTTGTAGGCCTACTAGAAATTTTATACCTCTATCTCTTCCCCGCTGTACTACTAACTATGCTCTGCATGAACCTTTCCGAGTACTTTGTTCTGATTACAATCGACTTTACTGTGTAATCAGTTCGGAGCTCTCTCTTCCGACATTAAAAACTTCTATCCTTTTACATTTATCTCGTAACTAGTGATAGTTTTAGTTTCTTGTCTTTTTTGTGGAATGTCCGCGCGAAATTCCTTCTAAGGACAGCTACTCGCACTTTAGAAAAATCCACCCACAAACTCAGTTGAGCACCCCGGTAGAAAACGAGCTAATAAAATTCCAAGCGGTAGAAAGTCATTAAAAACCATCTGAACCCAAGAAAGTCACCTGGTCATAATCAAAAAACTTCGGAAATTATCTTAGAACTCCCGAACTGTGCTGTGCAAACTGTTTACCGCGATTGCAAAATTGGTAACTTTTCTCAAAAATGGAAAGAATCAATAATCGGAAAAGACAAATCCCAGAAAACACAAAACATCCTACAGACCCATTCTTCTTAACCTTATCTCTACAATAAAAAATTTGCTGAACGATGCAATTACTACACATCTAATTACTTCGAATCAAAAGCGGGAGTACCTCAAGGCAGCGTTCTATGGCCTGCCGATAACACGACTATCCTCAGCCGATTCAAATGTCCGATAAAAGCTTCTGAGTAATTAGCAATTTAGAATAAAGAATTCAAGCATATAACGTTCACCTTTAACAGACGAACTTGTTAAACAGTGACGCTGAACAACGTGTCCGTGCACCAGTGAGATGACGTTGTCTACCTGAGAGTCCACCTCGACAAAAGGCTTACTTGGCGCAAGCATATCGAAACCAAGTAAAATCAGCTTAAACTTAAAGCATGCAGCCTACACTGGCTTAAAAATGCGCAATCTCCAGTATGTCTCGAATATAAAGTTCTCTATAACTGGGTGCTTAAACCCTTTAGCAATGTTAGCTTACGTGTTAGATTAAGATAAAACTAAATAGCCGGGCTTTTCCTGCGAGTATAGAGTGAGCAGACTAAAACATTAAAATATATCAAATATACCCTTTAGTTTTGTTAAGAAATCTATTTTGCCTTACAAGCTATGAATCGTGTGTATATGTGTCTTTTGCTTTTAAAAAAAACAGACCGTTTGATTTAGATAGCTAACAAATTTTGATATGTTAACCGTAGTCTTTAATGAATGCTTAATAACAGGTGATATGTTAATACTAGTATCCACTTACTGTTTCTTTAATGAAGTTCGCTTTTGAACAACAATGTCTTGTTACTTATTCGAAGAAGTTTCTTTTTTACTTATGTGGATACATTACGTGTACCTATAACACGCGAATATTCTGAGGATTTGGGACAATGTATTTAAAAAGTTTACAGTGAGAATCGCATTTAATTTAAAATGTTGTTAGATGTGATCCGTGGGAAAACACTTTTATTTGCAAATCTACTATGTATGTACGGCAGTAACACATAGAGCTGGTCACGTTATAGAATGGTAAATTTAGTAAAATGAGTGGCGTAGATTCAGATACACATTTAGTGGCACTGAAAGGTGTATGAGATTAGTGATATGTAAATTATTATATTAATAAGTACTATTTGCAGTCATGCGTCTCACACGTCCCGCTTTGGTCTTACCTGGACCAATCATTACTTGTGAGACCAGAGATTTACTCCAACGCCTTCCTTCTACCCAAGAAAACGATGGAATTGTTGGATCTCTTGCAGAAAAGCTGTCAGCGGGTCAAATCCTATTGCTTCCACAGTCATTCGGAAATATTTATCTAGGCGAAACTTTTTCCAGTTACATTTGCGTTCACAATTGTACCACTCACTTAGTAGAATTTGTTGCAATTAAGGCGGACTTGCAGTCGAATACGTCTCGGATAAATTTGCCAATGCATAAAAATGAAAAATCTCCTGTTATATTGGCCCCTGATGAAACTCTGGATGATGTGATCCAATATGAAGTTAAAGAGATTGGCACACATATGTTAGTACCATAGAAACTTGGTTTGACGTGAAGTCATCATACAATGGGTCTCTATGTAGAGGTTAACATTTCCCTTTTCTGTCCAAGGACAAAGTAAATGCAGGAATTTAAGTCATTGCAGTTTAAGCACTTATTGTGCACTTGAGTAACTTTTGAACATTTACCATTTTTATTCTAATATTTCAGACTTGTTTGTGAAGTAAGTTACACCAGTCCCGCTGGATTTGCTCAATCGTTACGAAAATTTTTCAAGTTTCAAGTACTTAAACCACTTGATGTGAAGACAAAGTTTTATAATGGGGAAATGGATGACATTTACCTGGAAGCGCAAATACAAAATGTTACTACTGGACCTTTTTGTCTTGAAAAAGTAGAATTGGATAGCTCTGAGCATTACACAGTCACCTATTTGAATACTCTTCCAAATGGCGAGTCCGTGTTGACCTCTAAACACATGTTGAATTCTAAGAATAGCTGTCAGTTTCTTTATTACATAAGGGTATGTGACCCATACGTTATTGCATACATATTATTTATACATAGATGTAATAATAGCCAAAATCCACGATTGCAAGAAGTACCAAAGCGCTGCGACAATTCATCAATGTTGGTAAGCTGGATATTGTTTGGCGATCTAACTTGGGAGAAAAAGGCAGATTACAAACTAGTCAATTAAATCGATTGGTAGGTTATATTATTAATACCTTAAAATTTTGACGAACTCTTTATTTTCAGCCCTTCGAGTGCAAAGATTTATACTTGGAAGTGCTAGAAGCGGAGAACATTGTAAAAATTGGAACAATATTTTCCTTTCTATGTAGAGTTACAAATAGTTCGGAGCATCCAATAAAATTGCAAGTTAGGCTTGATACCAATATAGTGCCAAACTGCACATATACTGGATCAGCGGACTTTTCATTGGATATTTTACAACCAGCAGAAAAGGCAGAGTTTCGTTTATCAATTTGTCCTTCAACTTTGGGTCTCATTACAGTATCTCCCTTGTTACTGTTTGACACTCTCAAAAATAGACAGTACACTATCGAAAAGGTTGTGGATGTTTTCGTCGTTGATGCGGACTACCATCAAGATGATGTGTTTTTGCTAAATAAGTTTATTGAATTTCAAAATCAAACCGTTCTGACAATACAAAAAAAAGTTCAATTGCAGGTTGTGTAATTTTGCTGCCAATGTATAATAAAATGATTATATATTATTGGTTGATATATTTAGTTAACAAATGTTGATTCTGGGACAAATTATTTGGTTTCAAATCATTGCTGTTTCAGTTAGTGGAGTAAAAATGAATTGGTAACAGAGCGCTTCACTTTACAAACATTTTTTTTGTAACAAAGTAACTAACAGCAATGGGAATGACCCCACCCAGTTCCTGTTTAAAATTTACTATTTTTCTTTTAGTATTTAAGACTTGTTTGTGAAGTAAACTACACCAGTCCCACTAGATTTGCTCAATCGTTACGGAAACTTTCAAGTATTTAAACCTCTTGATGTGAAGACAAAGTTTTATAATGGGGAAATGGATGACATTTACCTGGAAGCACAAATACAAAATGTTACTACTGGACCTTTTTGTCTTGAAAAAGTAGAATTGGATAGCTCTGAGCATTACACAGTCACCTATTTGAATACTCTTCCAAATGGCGAGTCCGTGTTGACCTCTAAACACATGTTGAATTCTAACAATAGCTGTCAGTTTCTTTATTACATAAGGGTATGTGACCCATACGTTATTGCATACATATTATTTATACATAGATGTAATAATAGCCAAAATCCACGATTGCAAGAAGTACCAAAGCGCTGCGACAATTCATCAATGTTGGTAAGCTGGATATTGTTTGGCGATCTAACTTGGGAGAAAAAGGCAGATTACAAACTAGTCAATTAAATCGATTGGTAGGTTATATTATTAATACCTTAAAATTTTGACGAACTCTTTATTTTCAGCCCTTCGAGTGCAAAGATTTATACTTGGAAGAGCTAGAAGCGGAGAACATTGTAAAAATTGGAACAATATTTTCCTTTCTATGTAGAGTTACAAATAGTTCGGAGCATCCAATAAAATTGCAAGTTAGGCTTGATACCAATATAGTGCCAAACTGCACATATACTGGATCAGCGGACTTTTCATTGGATATTTTACAACCAGCAGAAAAGGCAGAGTTTCGTTTATCAATTTGTCCTTCAACTTTGGGTCTCATTACAGTATCTCCCTTGTTACTGTTTGACACTCTCAAAAATAGACAATACGCTATCGAAAAGGTTGTGGATGTTTTCGTCGTTGATGCGGACTACCATCAAGATGATGTGTTTTTGCTAAATAAGTTCATTGAATTTAAAAATCAAACCGTTCTGACAATACAAAAAAAAGTTCAATTGCAGGTTGTGTAATTTTGCTGCCAATGTATAATAAAATGATTATATATTATTGGTTGATATATTTAGTTAACAAATGTTGATTCTCGGACAAATTATTTGGTTTCAAATCATTTCTGTTTCAGTTAGTGGAGTAAAAATGAATTGGTAACAGAGCGCTTCACTTTACAAACATTTTGAAGTGAAAACTAAAAGAGACATACATATAGATCTTATAGTATATAGCCTGCGAGAGAATGAGATAGAACAGAGTTATATAGCGTTCCTTATTCTCCGTCTCCTCTTTGTGGGGTGCTTCGTAGCCTCCCCACTCTTGGCTACGAAGCGTTATATGTTGATATACGTATATGTGTGTGGCTGCGTACTGCTGAGCCACGCTAGTACAGTGAGTATTGTAGTATGTATACTACACTGCCTAATACTTGCTTTAGTGTTAGTTCAAGCGTCATACGTATGTATGTTTGTATGTATGCTAGTACGTATGTGTGCGCGCCTGCGTATTACGGAGCTACGGTGAGCGAGAAGGCATTATGTATAGCTATACTACACTACCTAATACTTGCTTAGACCAAGCGTCCTACGAATGTTTGTGTGTATGTTAGTACGTCTGTGTAATACACGCGTTACGACGCTCATAATAGCAACCGCGTGTGCTGTATTGCGTCCGTATTTTTATATTCGTAAATATTTTCATTTTTAAATATTTACCGCAATTATGCCGAAAAATAATGCAGAAAAGTGTCGTGAATATCGACAGAAAAAAAAAACAAAAAGAAAACAAAACTAAAAAATGTGTAACAATCGCACTGAATCAACAACACGATCAAAAACAAAAATTGACGCGGTATTTCAAAGATATGTTGACAACATCGAAACCAAAGCATTTGTATCATATTTTAGCTATCATAAGCCACTCGTATCATTTGTTGAAATTGAAAACATTGAGGATGAATAATAATAAAGTGAAGAAAATAAAATATGACCTTTATAGCAATATCATAATGAACCTATAATTATCCCGCTCCTAATGCTGCTTTCGTCTCATTCTCTCTCAGTTTGTTTTACGGAAGGTTTCACTTCTATCGTGTCTAACCGTTAGACGTACTTTTTTTTTGTAACAAAGTAACTAATAGCAATGGGAATGAAACCACCCAGTTCCTGTTTAAAATTTACTATTTTTCTTTTAGTATTTAAGACTTGTTTGTGAAGTAAACTACACCAGTCCCACTAGATTTGCTCAATCGTTACGGAAACTTTCAAGTACTTCAACCTCTTGATGTGAAGACAAAGTTTTATAATGGGGAAATGGATGACATTTACCTGGAAGCACAAATACAAAATGTTACTAATGGACCTTTTTGTCTTGAAAAAGTAGAATTGGATAGCTCCGAGCCATTCATTACACAGTCACCTATTTGAATACTCTTCCAAATGGCGAGTCCGTGTTGACCTCTAAACACATGTTGAATTCTAACAATAGCTGTCAGTTTCTATATTACATAAGGATATGTGACCCATACGTTATTGCATACATATTATTTATACATAGATGTAATAATAGCCAAAATCCACGATTGCAAGAAGTACCAAAGCGCTGCGACAATTCATCAACGTTGGTAAGCTGGATATTGTTTGGCGATCTAATTTGGAAGAAAACGGTAGATTACAAACTAGTCAATTAAATCGATTGGTAGGTTATATTATTAATACCTTAAAATTTTGACGAACTCTTTATTTTCAGCCTTTCGAGTACAAAGATTTATACTTGGAAGTGCTAGAAGCGGAGAACATTGTAAAAATTGGAACAATATTTTCCTTTCTATGTCGAGTTACTAATAGTTCGGAGCATCCAAAAAAATTGGAAGTTAGGCTTGATACCAATATAGTGCCAAACTGCACATATACTGGATCAGCGGACTTTTCATTGGACATTTTACAACCAGCAGAAAAGGCAGAGTTTCGTTTATCAATTTGTCCTTCAACTTTGGGTCTCATTAGAGTATCTCCCTTGTTACTGTTTGACCCTCTCAAAAATAGACAGTACACTATCGAAAGGTTGTGGATGTTTTCGTCGCTGATGCGGACTACCATCAAGATGATGTGTTTTTGCTAAATAAGTTCATTGAATTTAAAAATCAAACCGTTCTGACAATACAAAAAAAGTTCAATTGCAGGTTGTGTAATTTTGCTGCCAATGTATAATAAAATGATTATATATTATTGGTTGATATATTTAGTTAACAAATGTTCATTCTGGGACAAATTACTTGGTTTCAAATCATTTCTGTTTCAGTTAGTGGAGTAAAAATGAATTGGTAAAAGAGCGCTTCACTTTACAAACATTTTTTTTGTAACAAGGTAACTAACATCAATGGGAATGAAACCACCCAGTTCCTGTTTAAAATTTACTATTTTTATTTTAGTATTTAAGACTTGTTTGTGAAGTAAACTACACCAGTCCCACTAGATTTGCTCAATCGTTACGGAAACTTTCAAGTACTTAAACCTCTTGATGTGAAGACAAAGTTTTATAATGGGGAAATGGATGACATTTACCTGGAAGCACAAATACAAAATGTTACTAATGGACCTTTTTGTTTTGGAAAAGTAGAATTGGATAGCTCCGAGCCATTCATTACACAGTCACATATTTGAATATTCATCCAAATGGCAAGTCCGTGTTGACCTCTAAACACATGTTGCATTCATTAGAATTCTGTCAGTTTCTATATTACAAAAGGATATGTGACCCATACGTTATTGCATACATATTATTTATACATACATAGATATAATAATAGCCAAAATCCACGATTGCAAGAAGTACCAAAGCGCTGCGACAATTCATCAATGTTGGTAAGCTGGATATTGTTTGGCGATCTAATTTGGAAGAAAACGGCAGATTACAAACTAGTCAAATCGATTGGTAGGTTATATTATTAATGCCTTAAAATTTTGACGAACTCTTTATTTTCAGCCTTTCGAGTACAAAGATTTATACTTGGAAGTGCTAGAAGCGGAGAACATTGTAAAAATTGGAACAATATTTTCCTTTCTATGTCGAGTTACTAATAGTTCGGAGCATCCAAAAAAATTGGAAGTTAGGCTTGATACCAATATAGTGCCAAACTGCACATATACTGGATCAGCGGACTTTTCATTGGACATTTTACAACCAGCAGAAAAGGCAGAGTTTCGTTTATCAATTTGTCCTTCAACTTTGGGTCTCATTAGAGTATCTCCCTTGTTACTGTTTGACCCTCTCAAAAATAGACAGTACACTATCGAAAAGGTTGTGGATGTTTTCGTCGTTGATGCGGACTACCATCAAGATGATGTGTTTTTGCTAAATAAGTTCATTGAATTTTAAAATCAAACCGTTCTGACAATACAAACAAAGTTCAATTGCAGGTTGTGTAATTTTGTTATTGGAGTAAAAATGAATTGGTAAAAGAGCGCTTCACTTTACAAACATTTTTTTTGTAACAAGGTAACTAACATCAATGGGAATGAAACCACCCATTTCCTGTTTAAAATTTACTATTTTTCTTTTAGTATTTAAGACTTGTTCGTGAAGTAAACTAGACCAGTCCCACTAGATTTGCTCAATCGTTACGGAAACTTTCAAGTACTTAAACCTCTTGATGTGAAGACAAAGTTTAATAATGGGGAAATGGATGACATTTACCTGGAAGCACAAATACAAAATGTTACTAATGGACCTTTTTGTCTTGGAAAAGTAGAATTGGATAGCTCCGAGCCATTCATTACACAGTCACATATTTGAATATTCATCCAAATGGCAAGTTCGTGTTGACCTCTAAACACATGTTGCATTCATTAGAATTCTGTCAGTTTATATATTACATAAGGATATGTGACCCATACGTTATTGCATACATATTATTTATACATACATAGATATAATAATAGCCAAAATCCACGATTGCAAGAAGTACCAAAGCGCTGCGACAATTCATCAATGTTGGTAAGCTGGATATTGTTTGGCGATCTAATTTGGAAGAAAACGGCAGATTACAAACTAGTCAACTAGTAGGTTATATTATTAATACCTTAAAATTTTGACGAACTCTTTATTTTCAGCCTTTCGAGTACAAAGATTTATACTTGGAAGTGCTAGAAGCGGAGAACATTGTAAAAATTGGAACAATGTTTTCCTTTCTATGTCGAGTTAAAAATAGTTCGGAGCATCCAAAAAAATTGGAAGTTAGGCTTGATACCAATATAGTGCCAAACTGCACATATACTGGATCAGCGGACTTTTCATTGGACATTTTACAACCAGCAGAAAAGGCAGAGATTCGTTTATCAATTTGTCCTTCAACTTTGGGTCTCATTAGAGTATCTCCCTTGTTACTGTTTGACACTCTCAAAAATAGACAGTACACTATCGAAAAGGTTGTGGATGTTTTCGTCGTTGATGCGGACTACCATCAAGATGATGTGTTTTTGCTAAATAAGTTCATTGAATTTCAAAATCAAACCGTTCTGACAATACAAACAAAGTTCAATTGCAGGTTGTGTAATTTTGCTGCTAATGTATAATAAAATGATTATATATTATTGGTTGATATATTTAGTTAACAAATGTTCATTCTGGGACAAATTATTTGGTTTCAAATCATTTCTGTTTCAGTTAGTGGAGTAAAAATGAATTGGTAAAAGAGCGCTTCACTTTACAATCATTTTTTTTGTAAACAAACTAACAGCAATAGGAATGAAACCACCCAGTTCCTGTTTAAAATTTACTATTTTTCTTTTAGTATTTAAGACTTGTTTGTGAAGTAAACTACACCAGTCCCACTAGATTTGCTCAATCGTTACGGAAACTTTCAAGTACTTAAACCTCTTGATGTGAAGACAAAGTTTTATAATGGGGAAATGGATGACATTTACCTGGAAGCACAAATACAAAATGTTACTAATGGACCTTTTTGTCTTGAAAAAGTAGAATTGGATAGCTCCGAGCCATTCATTACACAGTCACATATTTGAATATTCATCCAAATGGCAAGTCCGTGTTGACCTCTAAACACATGTTGCATTCATTAGAATTCTGTCAGTTTCTATATTACATAAGGATATGTGACCCATACGTTATTGCATACATATTATTTATACATACATAGATATAATAATAGCCAAAATCCACGATTGCAAGAAGTACCAAAGCGCTGCGACAATTCATCAATGTTGGTAAGCTGGATATTGTTTGGCGATCTAATTTGGAAGAAAACGGCAGATTACAAACTAGTCAAATCGATTGGTAGGTTATATTATTAATGCCTTAAAATTTTGACGAACTCTTTATTTTCAGCCTTTCGAGTACAAAGATTTATACTTGGAAGTGCTAGAAGCGGAGAACATTGTAAAAATTGGAACAATATTTTCCTTTCTATGTCGAGTTACTAATAGTTCGGAGCATCCAAAAAAATTGGAAGTTAGGCTTGATACCAATATAGTGCCAAACTGCACATATACTGGATCAGCGGACTTTTCATTGGACATTTTACAACCAGCAGAAAAGGCAGAGTTTCGTTTATCAATTTGTCCTTCAACTTTGGGTCTCATTAGAGTATCTCCCTTGTTACTGTTGGACCCTCTCAAAAATAGACAGTACACTATCGAAAAGGTTGTGGATGTTTTCGTCGTTGATGCGGACTACCATCAAGATGATGTGTTTTTGCTAAATAAGTTCATTGAATTTAAAAATCAAACCGTTCTGACAATACAAAAAAAGTTCAATTGCAGGTTGTGTAATTTTGTTAGTGGAGTAAAAATGAATTGGTAAAAGAGCGCTTCACTTTACAAACATTTTTTTTGTAACAAGGTAACTAACGTCAATGGGAATGAAACCACCCAGTTCCTGTTTAAAATTTACTATTTTTCTTTTAGTATTTAAGACTTGTTTGTGAAGTAAACTACACCAGTCCCACTAGATTTGCTCAATCGTTACGGAAACTTTCAAGTACTTAAACCTCTTGATGTGAAGACAAAGTTTTATAATGGGGAAATGGATGACATTTACCTGGAAGCGCAAATACAAAGTGTTTCTAATGGACCTTTTTCTCTTGGAAAAGTAGAATTGGATAGCTCCGAGCCATTCATTATACAGTCACATATTTGAATATTCATCCAAATGGCAAGTCCGTGTTGACCTCTAAACACATGTTGCATTCATTAGAATTGTGTCAGTTTCTATATTACATAAGGGTATGTGACCCATACGTTATTGCATACATATTATTTATACATACATAGATGTAATAATAGCCAAAATCCACGATTGCAAGAAGTACCGAAGCGCTGCGACAATTCATCAATGTTGGTAAGCTGGATATTGTTTGGCGATCTAATTTGGAAGAATCAGCCTTTCGAGTACAAAGATTTATACTTGGAAGTGCTAGAAGCGGAGAACATTGTAAAAATTGGAACAATATTTTCCTTTCTATGTCGAGTTACAAATAGTTCGGAGCATCCAAAAAAATTGCAAGTTAGGCTTGATACCAATATAGTGCCAAACTGCACATATACTGGATCAGCGGACTTTTCATTGGACATTTTACAACCAGCAGAAAAGGCAGAGATTCGTTTATCAATTTGTCCTTCAACTTTGGGTCTCATTAGAGTATCTCCCTTGTTACTGTTTGACACTCTCAAAAATAGACAGTACACTATCGAAAAGGTTGTGGATGTTTTCGTCGTTGATACGGACTACCATCAAGATGATGTGTTTTTGATAAATAAGTTCATTGAATTTAAAAATCAAACCGTTCTGACAACAAAAAAAGTTCAATTGCAGGTTGTGTAATTTTGCTGCCAATGTATAATAAAATGATTATATATTATTGGTTGATATATTTAGTTAACAGATGTTGATTCTGGGACAAATTATTTTGTTTCAAATCATTTCTGTTTCAGTTAGTGGAGTAAAAATGAATTGGTAAAAGAGCGCTTCACTTTGCAAACATTTTTTTTTGTAACAAAGTAACTAACAGTAATGGGAATGAAACCACCCAGTTCCTGTTAAAATTTACTATTTTTCTTTTAGTATTTAAGACTTGTTTGTGAAGTAAACTCACCAGTCCCACTAGATTTGCTCAATCGTTACGGAAACTTTCAAGTACTTAAACCTCTTGATGTGAAGACAAAGTTTTATAATGGGGAAATGGATGACATTTACCTGGAAGCACAAATACAAAATGTTACTAATGGACCTTTTTGTCTTGGAAAAGTAGAATTGGATAGCTCCGAGCCATTTATTACACATTCATATATTTGAATATTCATCCAAATGGCAAGTCCGTGTTGACCTCTAAACACATGTTGCATTCATTAGAATTGTGTCAGTTTCTATATTACATAAGGGTATGTGACTCACACATTATTGCATACATATTATTTATACATACATAGATGTAATAATAGCCAAAATCCACGATTGCAAGAAGTACCAAAGCGCTGCGACAATTCATCAATGTTGGTAAGCTGGATATTGTTTGGCGATCTAATTTGGAAGAAAACGGCAGATTACAAACTAGTCAATTAAATCGATTGGTAGGTTATATTATTAATACCTTAAAATTTTTACGAACTCTTTATTTTCAGCCCTTCGAGTACAAAGATTTATACTTAGAAGTGCTAGAGGCGGAGAACATTGTAAAAATTGGAACAATATTTTCCTTTCTATGTAGAGTTACAAATAGTTCGGAGCATCCAATAAAATTGCAAGTTAGGCTTGATACCAATATAGTAACAAACTGCACATATACTGGATCAGCGGACTTTCCATAGGATATTTTACAACCAGCAGAAAAGGCTGAGTTTCTTTTATCAATTTTAAGAGTATCTCCCTTGTTACTGTTCGACACTCTCAAAAATAGACAGTACACTATCGAAAAGGTTGTGGATGTTTTCACCATCAAGATAATGTGTTTTTGCTAAATAAGTTCATTGAATTTAAAAATCAAACCGTTCTGACAATACAAAAAAAGTTGAATTGCAGGTTGTGTAATTTTGCTGCCAATGTATAATAAAATGATTATATATTATTGGTTGATATATTTAGGTAACAGATGTTGATTTTGGGACAAATTATTTCGTTTCGAATCATTTTTCTTTCAGTTAGTGGAGTAAAAATGAATTGGTAACTTAATATAAATAAAAGAGCGCTTCACTTCACAAACATTTTTTTTGTAACAAAGTAACTAACAGCAATGGGAATGAAACCACCCAGTTCCTGTTAAAATTTACTATTTTTCTTTTAGTATTTAAGACTTGTATGTGAAGTAAACTACACCAGTCCCACTAGATTTGCTCAATCGTTACGGAAACTTTCAAGTACTTAAACCTCTTGATGTGAAGACAAAGTTTTATAATGGGGAAATGGATGACATTTACCTGGAAGCACAAATACAAAATGTTACTAATGGACCTTTTTGTCTTGAAAAAGTAGAATTGGATAGCTCTGAGCCATTCATTACACAGTCACATATTTGAATATTCATCCAAATGGCAAGTTCGTGTTGACCTCTAAACACATGTTGCATTCATTAGAATTCTGTCAGTTTATATATTACATAAGGATATGTGACCCATACGTTATTGCATACATATTATTTATACATACATAGATATAATAATAGCCAAAATCCACGATTGCAAGAAGTACCAAAGCGCTGCGACAATTCATCAATGTTGGTAAGCTGGATATTGTTTGGCGATCTAATTTGGAAGAAAACGGCAGATTACAAACTAGTCAAATCGATTGGTAGGTTATATTATTAATACCTTAAAATTTTGACGAACTCTTTATTTTCAGCCTTTCGAGTACAAAGATTTATACTTGGAAGTGCTAGAAGCGGAGAACATTGTAAAAATTGGAACAATGTTTTCCTTTCTATGTCGAGTTAAAAATAGTTCGGAGCATCCAAAAAAATTGGAAGTTAGGCTTGATACCAATATAGTGCCAAACTGCACATATACTGGATCAGCGGACTTTTCATTGGACATTTTACAACCAGCAGAAAAGGCAGAGTTTCGTTTATCAATTTGTCCTTCAACTTTGGGTCTCATTAGAGTATCTCCCTTGTTACTGTTTGACACTCTCAAAAATAGACAGTACACTATCGAAAAGGTTGTGGATGTTTTCGTCGCTGATGCGGACTACCATCAAGATGATGTGTTTTTGCTAAATAAGTTCATTGAATTTAAAAATCAAACCGTTCTGACAACACAAAAAAAGTTCAATTGCAGGTTGTGTAATTTTGCTGCCAATGTATAATAAAATGATTATATATTATTGGTTGATATATTTAGTTAACAGATGTTGATTCTGGGATAAATTATTTGGTTTCAAATCATTTCTGTTTCAGTTAGTGGAGTAAAAATGAATTGGTAAAAGAGCGCTTCACTTTACAAACATTTTTTTTGTAACAAAGTAACTAACATCAATGGGAATGAAACCACCCAGTTCCTGTTTAAAATTTACTATTTTTCTTTTAGTTTTTAAGACTTGTTTGTGAAGTAAACTACACCAGTCCCACTAGATTTGCTCAATCGTTACGGAAACTTTCAAGTACTTAAACCTCTTGATGTGAAGACAAAGTTTTATAATGGGGAAATGGATGACATTTACCTGGAAGCACAAATACAAAATGTTACTAATGGACCTTTTTGTCTTGGAAAAGTAGAATTGGATAGCTCCGAGCCATTCATTACACAGTCACATATTTGAATATTCATCCAAATGGCAAGTCCGTGTTGACCTCTAAACACATGTTGCATTCATTAGAATTCTGTCAGTTTCTATATTACATAAGGGTATGTGACCCATACGTTATTGCATACATATTATTTATATATAGATGTAATAATAGCCAAAATCCACGATTGCAAGAAGTACCAAAGCGCTGCGACAATTCATCAATGTTGGTAAGCTGGATATTGTTTGGCGATCTAATTTGGAAGAAAACGGCAGATTACAAACTAGTCAAATCGATTGGTAGGTTATATTATTAATGCCTTAAAATTTTGACGAACTCTTTATTTTCAGCCTTTCGAGTACAAAGATTTATACTTGGAAGTGCTAGAAGCGGAGAACATTGTAAAAATTGGAACAATATTTTCCTTTCTATGTCGAGTTACTAATAGTTCGGAGCATCCAAAAAAATTGGAAGTTAGGCTTGATACCAATATAGTGCCAAACTGCACATATACTGGATCAGCGGACTTTTCATTGGACATTTTACAACCAGCAGAAAAGGCAGAGTTTCGTTTATCAATTTGTCCTTCAACTTTGGGTCTCATTAGAGTATCTCCCTTGTTACTGTTTGACCCTCTCAAAAATAGACAGTACACTATCGAAAAGGTTGTGGATGTTTTCGTCGTTGATGCGGACTACCATCAAGATGATGTGTTTTTGCTAAATAAGTTCATTGAATTTAAAAATCAAACCGTTCTGACAATACAAAAAAAGTTCAATTGCAGGTTGTGTAATTTTGTTAGTGGAGTAAAAATGAATTGGTAAAAGAGCGCTTCACTTTACAAACATTTTTTTTGTAACAAGGTAACTAACGTCAATGGGAATGAAACCACCCAGTTCCTGTTTAAAATGTACTATTTTTCTTTTAGTATTTAAGACTTGTTTGTGAAGTAAACTACACCAGTCCCACTAGATTTGCTCAATCGTTACGGAAACTTTCAAGTACTTAAACCTCTTGATGTGAAGACAAAGTTTTATAATGGGGAAATGGATGACATTTACCTGGAAGCGCAAATACAAAGTGTTTCTAATGGACCTTTTTCTCTTGGAAAAGTAGAATTGGATAGCTCCGAGCCATTCATTATACAGTCACATATTTGAATATTCATCCAAATGGCAAGTCCGTGTTGACCTCTAAACACATGTTGCATTCATTAGAATTGTGTCAGTTTCTATATTACATAAGGGTATGTGATCCATACGTTATTGCATACATATTATTTATACATACATAGATGTAATAATAGCCAAAATCCACGATTGCAAGAAGTACCAAAGCGCTGCGACAATTCATCAATGTTGGTAAGCTGGATATTGTTTGGCGATCTAATTTGGAAGAAAACGGCAGATTACAAACTAGTCAAATCGATTGGTAGGTTATATTATTAATGCCTTAAAATTTTGACGAACTCTTTATTTTCAGCCTTTCGAGTACAAAGATTTATACTTGGAAGTGCTAGAAGCGGAGAACATTGTAAAAATTGGAACAATATTTTCCTTTCTATGTCGAGTTACTAATAGTTCGGAGCATCCAAAAAAATTGGAAGTTAGGCTTGATACCAATATAGTGCCAAACTGCACATATACTGGATCAGCGGACTTTTCATTGGACATTTTACAACCAGCAGAAAAGGCAGAGTTTCGTTTATCAATTTGTCCTTCAACTTTGGGTCTCATTAGAGTATCTCCCTTGTTACTGTTTGACCCTCTCAAAAATAGACAGTACACTATCGAAAAGGTTGTGGATGTTTTCGTCGTTGATGCGGACTACCATCAAGATGATGTGTTTTTGCTAAATAAGTTCATTGAATTTAAAAATCAAACCGTTCTGACAATACAAAAAAAGTTCAATTGCAGGTTGTGTAATTTTGTTAGTGGAGTAAAAATGAATTGGTAAAAGAGCGCTTCACTTTACAAACATTTTTTTTGTAACAAGGTAACTAACGTCAATGGGAATGAAACCACCCAGTTCCTGTTTAAAATTTACTATTTTTCTTTTAGTATTTAAGAATTGTTTGTGAAGTAAACTACACCAGTCCCACTAGATTTGCTCAATCGTTACGGAAACTTTCAAGTACTTAAACCTCTTGATGTGAAGACAAAGTTTTATAATGGGGAAATGGATGACATTTACCTGGAAGCGCAAATACAAAGTGTTTCTAATGGACCTTTTTCTCTTGGAAAAGTAGAATTGGATAGCTCCGAGCCATTCATTATGCAGTCACATATTTGAATATTCATCCAAATGGCAAGTCCGTGTTGACCTCTAAACACATGTTGCATTCATTAGAATTGTGTCAGTTTCTATATTACATAAGGGTATGTGACCCATACGTTATTGCATACATATTATTTATACATACATAGATGTAATAATAGCCAAAATCCACGATTGCAAGAAGTACCAAAGCGCTGCGACAATTCATCAATGTTGGTAAGCTGGATATTGTTTGGCGATCTAATTTGGAAGAAAACGGCAGATTACAAACTAGTCAAATCGATTGGTAGGTTATATTATTAATACCTTAAAATTTTGACGAACTCTTTATTTTCAGCCTTTCGAGTACAAAGATTTATACTTGGAAGTGCTAGAAGCGGAGAACATTGTAAAAATTGGAACAATGTTTTCCTTTCTATGTCGAGTTAAAAATAGTTCGGAGCATCCAATAAAATTGGAAGTTAGGCTTGATACCAATATAGTGCCAAACTGCACATATACTGGATCAGCGGACTTTTCATTGGACATTTTACAACCAGCAGAAAAGGCAGAGTTTCGTTTATCAATTTGTCCTTCAACTTTGGGTCTCATTAGAGTATCTCCCTTGTTACTGTTTGACACTCTCAAAAATAGACAGTACACTATCGAAAAGGTTGTGGATGTTTTCGTCGTTGATGCGGACTACCATCAAGATGATGTGTTTTTGCTAAATAAGTTCATTGAATTTAAAAATCAAACCGTTCTGACAATACAAAAAAAGTTCAATTGCAGGTTGTGTAATTTTGCTGCCAATGTATAATAAAGTGATTATATATTATTGGTTGATATATTTAGTTAACAGATGTTGATTCTGGGACAAATTATTTGGTTTCAAATCATTTCTGTTTCAGTTAGTGGAGTAAAAATGAATTGGTAAAAGAGCGCTTCACTTTACAAACATTTTTTTTGTAACAAAGTAACTAACATCAATGGGAATGAAACCACCCAGTTCCTGTTTAAAATTTACTATTTTTCTTTTAGTTTTTAAGACTTGTTTGTGAAGTAAACTACACCAGTCCCACTAGATTTGCTCAATCGTTACGGAAACTTTCAAGTACTTAAACCTCTTGATGTGAAGACAAAGTTTTATAATGGGGAAATGAATGACATTTACCTGGAAGCACAAATACAAAATGTTACTAATGGACCTTTTTGTCTTGGAAAAGTAGAATTGGATAGCTCCGAGCCATTTATTACACATTCATATATTTGAATATTCATCCAAATGGCAAGTCCGTGTTGACCTCTAAACACATGTTGCATTCATTAGAATTCTGTCAGTTTCTATATTACATAAGGGTATGTGACCCATACGTTATTGCATACATATTATTTATACATAGATGTAATAATAGCCAAAATCCACGATTGCAAGAAGTACCAAAGCGCTGCGACAATTCAAGCTGGATATTGTTTGCCGATCTAACTTGGGAGAAAACGGCAGATTACAAACTAGTCATTATTACCTTAAAATTTTGACGAACTCTTTATTTTCAGCCCTTCGAGTACAATGATTTATACTTGGAAGTGCTAGAAGCGGAGAACATTGTAAAAATTGGAACAATATTTTCCTTTCTATGTAGAGTTACAAATAGTTCGGAGCATCCAATAAAATTGCAAGTTAGGCTTGATACCAATATAGTGCCAAACTGCACGGATCAGCGGACTTTCCATAGGATATTTTACAACCAGCAGAAAAGGCTGAGTTTCTTTTATCAATTTTTAGAGTATCTCCCTTGTTGCTGTTTGATACTCTCAAAAATAGACAGTACACTATCGAAAAGGTTGTGGATGTTTTCACCATCAAGATAATGTGTTTTTGCTAAATAAGTTCATTGAATTTAAAAATCAAACCGTTCTGACAATACAAAAAAAGTTCAATTGCAGGTTGTGTAATTTTGCTGCCAATGTATAATAAAATGATTATATATTATTGGTTGATATATTTAGTTAACAGATGTTGATTCTGGGACAAATTATTTGGTTTCAAATCATTTCTGTTTCAGTTAGTGGAGTAAAAATGAATTGGTAAAAGAGCGCTTCACTTTACAAACATTTTTTTTGTAACAAAGTAACTAACAGCAATGGGAATAAAACCACCCAGTTCCTGTTTAAAATTTACTATTTTTCTTTTAGTATTTAAGACTTGTTTGTGAAGTAAACTACACCAGTCCCACTAGATTTGCTCAATCGTTACGGAAACTTTCAAGTACTTAAACCTCTTGATGTGAAGACAAAGTTTTATAATAGGGAAATGGATGACATTTACCTGGAAGCACAAATACAAAATGTTACTAATGGACCTTTTTGTCTTGAAAAAGTAGAATTGGATAGCTCCGAGCCATTCATTACACAGTCACATATTTGAATATTCATACAAATGGCAAGTCCGTGTTGACCTCTAAACACATGTTGCATTGATTAGAATTCTGTCAGTTTCTATATTACATAAGGGTATGTGACCCATACGTTATTGCATACATATTATTTATACATAGATGTAATAATAGCCAAAATCCACGATTGCAAGAAGTACCAAAGCGCTGCGACAATTCATCAATGTTGGTCAGCTGGATATTGTTTGGCGATCTAATTTGGAAGAAAACGGCAGATAACAAACTAGTCAAATCGATTGGTAGGTTATATTATTAATACCTTAAAATTTTGACGAACTCTTTATTTTCAGCCCTTCGAGTACAAAGATTTATACTTAGAAGTGCTAGAGGCGGAGAACATTGTAAAAATTGGAACAATATTTTACTTTCTATGTAGAGTTACAAATAGTTCGGAGCATCCAATAAAATTGCAAGTTAGGCTTGATACCAATATAGTACCAAACTGCACATATACTGGATCAGCGGACTTTCCATAGGATATTTTACAACCAGCAGAAAAGGCTAAGTTTCTTTTATCAATTTTAAGAGTATCTCCCTTGTTACTGTTCGACACTCTCAAAAATAGACAGTACACTATCGAAAAGGTTGTGGATGTTTTCACCATCAAGATAATGTGTTTTTGCTAAATAAGTTCATTGAATTTAAAAATCAAACCGTTCTGACAACACAAAAAAAGTTCAATTGCAGGTTGTGTAATTTTGCTGCCAATGTATAATAAAATGATTATATATTATTGGTTGATATATTTAGTTAACAGATGTTGATTCTGGGACAAATTATTTGGTTTCAAATCATTTCTGTTTCAGTTAGTGGAGTAAAAATGAATTGGTAAAAGAGCGCTTCACTTTACAAACATTTTTTTTGTAACAAAGTAACTAACAGCAATGGGAATAAAACCACCCAGTTCCTGTTTAAAATTTACTATTTTTCTTTTAGTATTTAAGACTTGTTTGTGAAGTAAACTACACCAGTCCCACTAGATTTGCTCAATCGTTACGGAAACTTTCAAGTACTTAAACCTCTTGATGTGAAGACAAAGTTTTATAATGGGGAAATGGATGACATTTACCTGGAAGCACAAATACAAAATGTTACTAATGGACCTTTTTGTCTTGGAAAAGTAGAATTGGATAGCTCCGAGCCATTCATTACACAGTCACATATTTGAATATTCATCCAAATGGCAAGTCCGTGTTGACCTCTAAACACATGTTGCATTCATTAGAATTCTGTCAGTCTCTATATTACATAAGGGTATGTGACCCATACGTTTTTGCATACATATTATTTATACATAGATGTAATAATAGCCAAAATCCACGATTGCAAGAAGTACCAAAGCGCTGCGACAATTCATCAATGTTGGTAAGCTGGATATTGTTTGGCGATCTAATTTGGAAGAAAACGGCAGATTACAAACTAGTCAATTAAATCGATTGGTAGGTTATATTATTAATACCTTAAAATTTTTACGAACTCTTTATTTTCAGCCCTTCGAGTACAATGATTTATACTTGGAAGTGCTAAAAGCGGAGAACATTGTAAAAATTGGAACAATATTTTCCTTTCTATGTAGAGTTACATATAGTTCGGAGCATCCAATAAAATTGCAAGTTAGGCTTGATACCAATATAGTGCCAAACTGCACATATACTGGACCAGCGGACTTTCCATAGGATATTTTACAACCAGCAGAAAAGGCTGAGGATGTTTTCATCGTTGATGCGGACTACCATCAAGATGATGTGTTTTTGCTAAATAAGTTCATTGAATTTAAAAATCAAACCGTTCTGACAATACAAAAAAAGTTCAATTGCAGGTTGTGTAATTTTGCTGCCAATGTATAATAAAATGATTATATATTATTGGTTGATATATTTAGTCAACAGATGTTGATTCTGGTACAAATTATTTGGTTTCAAATCATTTCTGTTTCAGTTAGTGGAGTAAAAATGAATTGCATATTACAAACATTTTTTTGCAACAAAGTGACTAACAGCAATGGGAATGAAACCACCCAGTTCCTGTTTAAAATTTACTATTTTTCTTTTAGTATTTAAGACTTGTTTGAGAAGTAAGATACACCAGTCCCACTAGATTTGCTCAATCGTTACGAAAATTTTTCAAGTTTCAAGTACTTAAACCACTTGATGTGAAGACAAAGTTTTATAATGGGGAAATGGATGACATTTACCTGGAAGCACAAATACAAAATGTTACTAATGGACCTTTTTGTCTTGGAAAAGTAGAATTGGATAGCTCCGAGCCATTCATTACACAGTCACATATTTGAATATTCATCCAAATGGCAAGTCCGTGTTGACCTCTAAACACATGTTGCATTCATTAGAATTCTGTCAGTTTCTATATTACATAAGGGTATGTGACCCATACGTTATTGCATACATATTATTTATACATAGATGTAATAATAGCCAAAATCCACGATTGCAAGAAGTACCAAAGCGCTGCGACAATTCATCAATGTTGGTGAGCTGGATATTGTTTGGCGATCTAATTTGGAAGAAAACGGCAGATTACAAACTAGTCAATTAAATCGATTGGTAGGTTATATTATTAATACCTTAAAATTTTTACGAACTCTTTATTTTCAGCCCTTCGAGTACAAAGATTTATTCTCAGAAGTGCTAGAAGCGGAGAACATTGTAAAAATTGGAACAATATTTTCCTTTCTATTTAGAGTTACAAATAGTTCGGAGCATCCAATAAAGTTGCAAGTTATGCTTGATACCAATACAACCTGTTATTGGAAAGAAAAAGATAGACCTGTTTCAGTAAATTGGGAGAGTCTATTTGCCCATTCAAAAGCTTGAGTATAACCAAAGCACAAAGAATTACTCTACAGTTAAGTAATGAAGGATGATTGATTAGAAGAGGTCTACTAGAATTCGATGGCAAGTTAGCATTGCAGTCCCAGTTTAAACCACGAAGAGGAAAAATCTAAAATTGCTATTGAGGTGACTAAACACATGAATCGTACTCCAGAATAGGACGGACTAGTGAAATAAAATGGGTTTTGGTTGTGTAAGGATCGTCGAATTGCTTCGCCCATCGCTTGACGAAACCAAGAACATTCACGGCTTTGCTGACTAAGGTGGAAATTGAACGAGTAATACTTAATTTGTGGTCCATGAGTACACCCAAATCACTAATCTTATTTGAACGTTCAAGTGGAGTGTTATTAAGGTAATAAGTTTCTAGTTGAAAGCAAGATCTATAAAACGACATGATATTGTACTTTGAAATATTGAATTTAAATAAGTTAATATCAGTGGTAGATGGAAGTACAGATCTATAGAAATGTTGCAGTTGAGAAGTTATAATTTTCTCAAAGGCGTTCGGTATAGCAGACAATTTGGAAATAAAACAATTAATACCCCTGGAATGTGAAGCTTGGGATTTGTTCCCCTTTTTATGGAGAAGAATGATAAAATATTCCTTCCAAATAGGTGGGAACGTATTAGTTTCAACGGACAAAGTGAATAACTTAAGGATTGGGTTACACAAAGTGTCAACGCAAAACCTGAGTACACAACCAGGTATCCCACCTGGTCCTGGTGAGTACAAGGTTTTACTAAAGTAAGCACGCTAAGAAGCGAACTTTCATCGATCCCAGGATCAAAGATACAATTAGACTTCTTCAACTGATAAGGAAACGAAGATTTAGCTTGATACTCCTTGGAGGAATAAGTTGTATTGAAAAAATTAGAAAAGATATCGGCAATGGCCTGATCTTCGTTTCCTTTCTTATTTTCAAAACATAAGTAAGACGAATGCGCTCCTGATTCACGTTTTACGTTGAAGAAGTTATAAAATCACGTAGGATCACGGGAAAACTGAAGTTTAAGTAATCCATAAAAAGTAGTGTATTGAGCACTGAAAAATTTGATCCAGCAACTACATGAAGAGAAAAATCGGACAGTAGGCCGGATTTGTTATACTTCTTATAATTATATGGTCGGACAACATATAAGTCACTCGTGGAACCCAGGCATCAAAAAGTAAAGACATAGTATTATAGAAAAATAAAATGGCAGCGTCCATATCTTTGTAATAGTAAAGGAAAAAAAAATCTGTAGCAAGAATAAAATCATTGAGCTTGAACAAGTTAGTTTTACAAATGCAACGACTGCTTGGCGTCGAAATTGCTTTCAGGGTTATCCCTAAAGGATCAATTCTCAAAACAGCGCAGTCGTAAGAACCTAACATAAATAAAAGATCTAGTAAAGTTCCATTTATATAAAAAACAGACTTAACTTTGGTTAAGGATAACTCAAGAAAACCATCAAAAATGCAGTGTGAGGAGGAGGCCAATAGCAAGAAAGACTCATCTGCTGGAAATCATGAAATGTCAGCAAATTAATCTCATCCGGAGGAGCTTACTCCTCTATTGCCTATATCAAGGACTGCTAATTTAACAGCTGGTCTGGATAGGACACCTATCTGAGTCTCAACTTTCGCGCTTATTACTTGTCCGTCTGCTGTGGTGGTCATTTCGATGATTCGACCTTTCGTCCAAATATTTCGACTCTGGTTTTCATCAACTATACGATGTCTTCTTACTCGATAGGCTTGACCATACGATACCATTTGTAGTCGATCCTATCGGTGTCATAAAACGGCTTCTCGCCATTTGATGACCCGAGCAAGAGATGATTTGTCGTAATAGCTTCTTGGTCCTCGTAATCAAAGGATATATGTGTCAACGGCCTGGAATGGAACTTCATTTCCACCTCCAGCATGGCAGTGAGTAGACTTTCGTCTGTGAATTTTAGACTTGGAGTTATGCGATTCAATTCGCATTTGATAAAGCGCACCGAACGCTCCAAAGCGCCACCCATGTGTGGTGCTAATGGCGGGTTGATATACCAGGCTATTCCTAGCTTCGCTAGTTGTTGATGCATCTCTGAGTCATCCAGTTGAAATTCTTCTCGTAGAAAAGCGTCAGCTCCACAGAAATTGGTGCCGTTGTCACTATAGACTTCTTTCGGTGCGCCGCGACGAGCTATTTGACGCGCAATTCCAGTAGACATGAGTTTGTGGTTTCAATCCCTTCCGTCCATCGATGACTGTGAGCGGGCCGAAATAGTCAATACACACGTAGGTAAACGCTGGCTTGAAAGCAGCCAACCTGGCTCGTGACAGGGTGCCATTAGTGGTGGTACGGGTTAGGCATTCTCCAGCTTACATCGTGGGTAGTTTCGAGGTATTCTTTTGAGGAGAGGTCTTAGATTTGGGATATATTATTTTTGCCTCACCTCGTTTATGGTCGTTTCGGGATTAATGTGATAATATTTTTCATGATAGTGGCGGGCTATCAGCGTGGTTGCCCAATGATTGGCCAACATGGTAACCCTCCCCTTGGGATCATTAGCAAAACAGCTAGCACGGTCGCTTACACACAGCACGCCGTGCTCGGCCATATAGAGTTGAAGCCTCCATAGTGGACTGCTGCGGCAGACGGTTTTCCCTTTCTCAACAGCTGCGTACTCGTCTCCAAAATTTTCCTGTTACATGTTCCGATATAGCAACCTTTGTTCTGTAACTATCTAGTCCACTCGCAGATCCACTCTCGATTTGTGGATCTTATTGGATAGCTTGTCTTTATAGAAAAGCCAAAGGGCAACAGCTCTGCTTAGTCGGTTGCAATTGGAAAAATAGTCGTAATTGATTTTCGCTTTTTCTTTTCGCACATAAAGGAAACGAGGACGCAGTTTCTTGGTATCTGCATCTTCTGTGGTGATTCTGCCCGACTATGTTGCCGGTGATAATTTAAGAAACACGGGTCCGTCAAACCACTGCTTGTATGCGTCTGACGTATGTTGAGTTTTGGTGGCAACATATGCCATATGTAGTTTGCTCGGCACCCATCTCCAGTTGTTGATATCTGTGAGCTCCGAGATTTCTGCTATTCTGAACATCGCATACTGTTGATATCGTCGAGGATCTCCGTTCAGCCATGCCAATACGGTTTTTGAATGTGCCCATAAATGGCATGCCTGAATATTTACCTCTTGTTGCAATATAACGTTGCACATTAGCCTGGCTCGTGTCACCCCAGTCATACCCAATATCTTCTCGTGGATGTTGAAGTTCTCACTATTGAAGAATTGTTGCTCATCTTGGATTGCGATCTCGTTTAGTCCCGATAACACCTTTTTTGAATTTGAGCTCCACTTGTACTTGTGGAAACCACCGCGAGCGTGAACCTCTCAAACTTCTTTGGGCAGAGCTACAGCTTCCCCTGCTGTGTGACAAGAATCGATGTAGTCGTCCACGTAATGGTAGTTCCAAATGGCTCTCGATGCAGATGGGAATTCCTTCTCAAGTTTTGTGGCGTTCACGTCACGCTCATAATGCGCTATATACGGCGATTCGACTGCTGGTCTCATAGGAACTAAAGAATAATGGCCAGTCTTTGAGGTATTCATCAAAGATTGGTAACTCTCTCGGCATAGATTGGCGAGCAGCTATTTGTTGCTGCGTTATTCCAGCGGCAATGTATGGCATGTTCCGGGTTCTTGTACTTGTGGCCTGTGAAGTACTGTTACCATTCATTCATCTTGCCTGTTTGCCCGCTAACTCCAGCTGCCTGCACGTGGGTACTCAACAGAGCATACTTACGCCTCAAGTATTATCTCTCAAGGCACATTTCTTTTTCCAAATGTTGTAGTAGCAGATACATGCTGTAGCCGACTTGGAAGTAGGGTTATGTCCGTCTACAGCAACTTGACGACTGCTAAGAGAAATGCACGTTGCGCACATCCAAGAGCTCGATGGTATTGTTATTTTTCCGCAACATGTGCAATGAAATTGGCGTGCACATCTGGAGCATTTAAGCATCTTCTGATTATCAGGTGTGCTGCACAGCCCACAGCTACTATTAGGCGGCATCTGTAATGTGTAAGTTCCACCAGTACGGCAGCAGCAATGAATTCCCGTAGGGAATTAGATAGGAATCCTATCCTCTGTAGGTGTATGAAGAACTTTAATGACTTTCTTAACCGCAGGATTTTCCCAGAATATTTCCATACAAATTTTAAAGAATTGTTGTTCATTTGACTAGGTTTTTAGCTTCACCTTGAAGCCAATAAAACAATTAGTCCCAGGAATAAATTTATATAATTCAAACTTCTAGCGGCAAGCTTAAAAATTCTGTAACTACAGTTCAAGGCTAAATCGACATCTTTTTAAATTAACAATATTGTCACTTATTCTAGTCTTTACTCTTAGGCTGCAAACAAACAACTGTATTGAAAACGCAGTGTGTTGCTAACTAGCTTAAGCTATATGTACATACACCGGAAAAGTACCACAAGAAAGATGATAGAAAAGAGCACGCACAAAACGGAGTTTTGCATTCGCTGTGAGTTGCCGTACATTTTTACATTTGCTTTACAGTGGGTCAAATGTTATTTATTTGCGGACATAAATTTCGGCAACAGTCATATTTGATCAAGAAGATTAGGTCGAACACTAAATTTAAAAGGCGAACTGTTTCGGGAATATGGTTAAATAGTTGAACTCTTCCACCGCGATTTTGGGTGCTATGATTTTTGCCCGGTTATGGGCTATAACATCATCTGATGTAGTATTAGGATCTAGACACGTTACAAAGATTTGCTTTTTTGGTATAATGCCAACAAGAAGCACCAACCGCGGCAGCAGTCACAGATTTTGGCGCTGGAGCTACTGCGACGGATATCGCCTTGAGAACTCCTCTTGTTACTATTTTATTGGGAACATCTCTAGAAGAGGATGGTCGTCCGGATACATAAGGCACTAAAAGCAGAGATGCTGGCGGATCGGGGGAAAAATGCCGAGGAATGGTCTTCTTCCGCTTCGGGAATTCGTTTAATAAATTTTAACTATTAAACTGAGTTTCCAGAGTCGAGAACTCTTCCCGGAGCTTTAGGAAACCAGCCGACAAAGTTCTAAATCCCTCCCTAGTTTCTCTGGACGTTGACTCGTACTATGCGCAGGACGTTCAAGTGGCCCATGTGACACCAGGACAATGCCTGTTACGCGCGAACCCTAGCAGACAGGATGCAAAAACGCGTGGACAACAGACGACAATTAGAACATAGCTAAAGTTAAAACTAAAATTAAAACTAACTACGAGCTAGATAGCTAAGGATAGAAGTTTTTAAAGTAGGAATAGAGGACTCTGATCCGATTAAGTGATAAAGGCGATTATAATCGGAACAATGGACACGGAAAGGTTCATGTAAAGTATAGTTTGAAATGCAACTTGTTAAAGTTAATGGGACATAATTTCTAGTTAGTTTACAAGGTACAGATAGATTGACCTGTTTTAATAAATTAGGAGAGTCTATTTGCCCATTAAGAAGCTTGTGTATAAACAAAGTACCAAGCATTACTCTACGATTCAGTAAAGAAGGAAGATTGATTAGAAGAAGTCTACTAGAATACGATTGCAAGTTAACATTGCAATCCCAGTTTAAACCACGAAGAGCAAAAATCAAAAATTGCTTTTGAACGGATTCAATTCTAATTTGGTGTGATTCATATTGAGGTGACCAAACGCATGATCCGTACTCCAGAATAAGACGGACCAGTGAAATAAAAAGGGTTTTCGTTGTTAAGAATCGTCGAATTCCTTCGACCATCGCTTGACGAAACCAAGAACACTCATGGCTTTGCTGATTAAGGTAGAAATATGACGAGTGAAACTTAATTTATGGTCCATGAGTACACCCAAATCACTCATCTCATTTAAACGTTCAAGTGGAGTATTATTAAGGTAATAAGTTTCTAGGTGAAAGGAAGATCTATAAAAGGACATGACATTACACTTCGAAATATTTAAGTTTAATAAGTTAATTTCACACCAAGTATGGAGGTTATTAAGATCGGCTTGAAGCAGACGCGGGGAACCTGAATCATTGAAACTAAGGAAAAGTTTAACATCGTCAGCGTACATAAGCACACGAGAGTGAATAATGATGGAAGGAAGATCATTAATAAAGGGGGTAAAAAGCAATGGTACAAGATGGCTACCCTGTGGCACCCCCGAAGTTACTTTGATGGTCTTAGACAGTGAGGATTTAAATAGGACCTTTTGTGTACGGTCAGTCAAATATTGCAGAATCCAGAAGGCCAATTTCGTTCAGCTTGTACAAAAGCGGTGTATGATTAACAGAATCAAAGGCCTTACTGAAGTCGGTATAAATGACATCAGCTTGCGTTTTATTCCTGAATCTTTCGATCGATAAAGAAGTAAACTCTAACAGGTTGGTGGTAGTAGATCTGCGTTTCATGAACCAATGTTGGGTAGATGAAAGTACAGAACTACAAAAATGTTGTAATTGAGAAGTTATAATTTTCTCAAAGGCTTTCGGTATAGCGGACAATTTAGAAATACCCCTATAATTTGATGCTACGGACTTGTTACCCTTTTTATGGAGAGGAATAATAAAAGATTCCTTCCAAATAGGTGGAAAAGTAGAAGTTTTAACGGACAAAGTAAATAACTTATGAATTCGGTTTACATAAAGTGTCAGCGCAAAACCTGAGTACACAACCAGGTATCCCACCTGGTCCTGGTGAGTGCACAGGTTTTACTGAAGTAAGCACGCTTAGGAGCGAACTTTCATCGATCACAGGATTAAAGATACAATTAGACCTATTCAACTGATAAGGATACGAAGATTTAGCGTGATATTCCTTGGAGGAATAAGTTGTAAGTAATAAGCTTATGGGACACAAGCATCAAAAAGTAAAAACATAGTATTATAGAAAAATTGAATAGCAGCGTCTCAGTCGTTGCAAGAATACAGATAAGACCAATCTGTAGCAAGAATAAGCTCATTGAGCTTCAAAAAGTTAGTTTTACGAAAGCAACGAGTGCGAGATGTCGAGTTGGTAATCGGCAATCGAAAAGGAAGGTTTATGGTTAAGTCCAAAGTTGGATGGAAATTGTCTTCGGGGACAACTAAAGGACCGATTCTCGAAACAGAGCAGTCGGAAGAATCTAACATAAATATAAGATCAAGTAATCTACCATTTCTATTATGCACAGGGTTAACTTGGGTTAAGGATAACTCAAAAAGACCATCAATAAAGCAGTGTGAGGAGGAAGGCACCAGCATGGAAGACTCATCTGATGGATACCAAGAAATGTCAGGCAAATTAAAATCCCCAAGAACGATTAGTAAATCTGCATCAGAAAGATGGGAGGATACAGAGCAAATTGCTTCTAAATGGCTGGTGTATACGGCCATTTCAGATTTTGGTGGAATATATGAGCAAGTTACAAAGGCAGAATACGATTGTAGAGAAATTTTGACACTAACAAATTCAATGTCAAGAGTTGCTGTGAAGGTCACTAATTCAGAGGGAAGGGCTGAGTTGACAGCAATTAAAACTCCGCCTCCATTTCTGAATGTTCGATCGTATCTATATGTAGAAAATATTGTGGGAAAAACGGATGCATCTGATATGTCTGGCTTTAGCCACGTTTCAGTAAAAGCCAAAATATGAAAGTCAAAGGATAGACTATCTAGATAGAGTTTAGAAAGTTTAGATTTTAGTCCTGTAACATTCTGATAGGCCAGAACAAGGGACGCCAGTGGGTACTGACGTGCCTGAAGGTAGGGAAAGATTGGTGCTACCTAGTGCGGAAGGCAAACGAATCGGAGGCCGATTTTTCCTCTTTTTAGCTATATACTCCTTAACTACTAAGTGTTCCGGCCAAAAATCTTTATGACATATTTGGTCAAAAAGATTTGGCGAAACACTAAGTTTAAAAGACGAAATGTCACGGGAATATGAAAATTTAAACTTTTCCACCGCAATGTTAGGCTCTATGATTTTTGCCCGGATGTGGGCTATGACATCATCTGATGTAGTGTTGGGATCTAGCCTCGAAACAAAAACTTTCTTTTTTGGTGGAATACCGACAAGAAGCGAGCTCGAGGCACCAACCGCAGCAGCAGCCACAGATTTTGGCGCTGGAGCTACTGCGGCAGATAACGCCTTGAGAACCCCCCTTGTTACTATTTTATTGGGAAGAGGATGTTCGCCCGGACGCATCGGACACTACACCCGATATCGCATCAGTTTGCGGGACAGGATTGTCAGGGGAAATGGCAATAGTGTCCGCACCTGCAGCCAATACTGGACTCCTAAACGATATCAGGTGCTGAGAATTCGGGGTTATTGGGTTGTTCCCTGAAGACGGAGCCGTTAAAAGTAGAGATGCTGGTGGATCGGGAGAGAAATGCCGAGGAATGGTCTTCTTCCGCTTCGGGGATTCGGACAAAGTTTTGAATCCCTCCCTAGTCCGCCTCATAAATATTCCATTTCCATTTCCATTTCAACGTCCCGGCACGCTTCACAACTCCATTTCAGGCCCCCCCCCCCCATTTCCAATGCTATCCTTAACTCTGGCCGTATAACCAGCACATTTAACGTGCATAACATTGTCACATAGCCAGCATAAAAGGTAGTCTTCTTGGAGCTTTTGGGGATGAGGGCACTGTTTAAATGAGCAGACCAACGTTATTAATTATTATTATTGTTTTTTTTTTTTTTTTATTAAGCAAAGATTTTAAGTAAAGGGCGAATTGCAATAAAAAGCAAAAAAAAAGCGTATAAGAAGCACAAGGTAGCACAAGGGTTAAAGGTGCAATATTATGCACTTGAAAAAAGAGAGAAACAATTTAGAGTTGAGATAAACACACAACAACAAAAAACTGATACAACCGCGAGAGTAACGGTCACGAACGCGAGCAATGTAACAACGCGAGAGCAAACACTGCACAAGCAACAACACTACTGAGTACGCGAGAGCGCGAATGTAAGTAAAAGAGATCAGAAACACAAAATCAAAGTATGCAGGCACAACAACAAAGCTGTTATTTTTGTTGTTTAGTAAAATAAAATTTAATAATAGCTTTGATTAAATGTTTAAGAACAAATAAAATTTAACAGTCGTCGAAAATAACTTGATCGTTAATTATAGAAGCACAAAAGAAGTTTTTAACAGCAGTTAAACTGATGCAAATTATTAAAAGCGAGAGCGCAAAAAATAACACGACCGACTTCGGTGAAGTGAGAACACAATTGTTCGGCGCATATATAGACGTATATCCATTTCAACGTCCCTGCACGCTTCACAACTCCATTTTATCAAATCCTGACCTAGCAACTGACAAAACAGAAAGAAAAAATGACTAACAAGCAACAAAGAAAACTTTAACGAGGTTAATTCATCCTGGCAGTTTGTAAACATCTTTGTAAACATCTTTCTTCCTGACAACTTAGTTGGTTTTGTTGCTCTCCAACAAATTAACTCTTGAGTTCACGTCAAGCCACCTCCATCGTTCTTGAACTCTTCCTCACCATCGTTCTTCTTCTTCTGCTCCATGTTCATTCTTCTAACATACATGCCTTTTTTTTTGATTAGCTTCCAATCACTTCATAATCGCACCAATAGTAGTTCTTTCTTTTGTTTATTATTAAGTGACATGAATTTTTTATTTTACAAATCCGAATAGGCAGGAGGTACTTAGTTTCAATGAATAGCAAAAAAAGGAAACTGAAGTAAGATTTTTCTTAGATTGGGTGGGGTAACAAGTTAATTAAGTTAATTTTCTGATGACTACGTGTAGGACGCAGATGTCTATTTCTTACAGCGGGTGCTGCATCACTTCGTCTCTGCTGGTGGATTTTGTTGTTATATCGGTTCTTTACCGAGTGTAGTATCTTCGACGTTATATTATTAATATTGTTTATGTAATTACACATGGTACTGCGTCTGAAAGAATTATAGGGCCAATTCAGCCCAATAATAAATCAATAATTAATCATTTACCGTTAACAGGAGCTTCGCACAGCACGGGGCATCTCGCTATTGAAACCCCTTAGGGATGAGCAAGCGAAATAATACGTGGTCTAGATTTATCAGTAAGCCAGTGCGAATACGATAAGTCAGTGTGATTACGTTATACCTAGTATTGCACATCAAAACGTGGAAAAATCAACTCAAATAATGGTTCCCACAGAAATACATGTGTGCGTACCTCCAAGGACCACACATATGACTGTACCATGTCCATAAATTATATTGTCGAGAAGCCGTTAATATAAACAAATAAAAAACGCTTGTGTTTCAATTACTTGAAGACTGAGTAGTAAAGATACAAGCATTGCCAAACACCACACACTCATACATTGTCAAAGTTAGGAGAAAAATATAAAACCATAAATCGATATAATTGGTTGACTCGGTGGAAACTAACACATCCCAGACGGATATTTTTAGGGCAATGACCATATGTGGAAAATATTTTTGGTTGGGTATTCACCTCCGACAAAAAATTCGGAGTTAAAGCCGTTATGCCGGTTATAACAAATTATGTGGGATTACATAAGGAAAAACCTAATGCTATGCAAAAATAATATATTCTACTGTAGTATATTTCTACACATTGACTCGCCAAGTCAAGCCAAATATATGAGTGACGACTGCCGCGACACTGCTCCTATTGAGCAAAGGGATGCATCCAGGAGTACCTGGAAGTGTTTCCAAATGATGGCCACACACCAACTCACAATAGCTGAGTACCGGGCTCGTCAGGTGACTGGATATGGAACTGGAGAAGACCGCAACTACAGAGGAGGACCGACAACGCTACAGAGAGCGTAGACAAGAGGTAGACCAAGAACTAGCTTTGCTTAAAAGAGCACAGCAACGCAATCGGGTCGTTCTACTGAATAGTGAGCCAACCACAACATCTGAAAATAAACTTTCCATGTCTCTGTCTCACTGCTTTTTTTTCTCTCTATTTTTCCATCCCATATTTTTTTTATTGATTCCAAATCAGGAAATTCAACCTGGTATTTTTGTTGCAAATACAATAGCAACACCACAAAATATGTTCATTCGTATTGGAATACCCATAATCAAATAATAACATCATACATACAACACTATTAATAGAGCTTCTTGTTATAAGTATATCTGGTCATTCTGTGCATGATCTTCTTACTCTCTCTCGTGAATTTTGTCAAAACATCAGCAAGTGGTGTGGTGTTGAAAGTAATAAAACAAATTCAAATAATAAACAACAATCTCAATACAAAACGTTAAACAATTTTCAGTGTGTTTCATTAAACATATTTATCTAGTTTTTTAACAGGTTATGGGCCCAGTCCATGCCATTTTAAGGAAGTTGTATTGTTTCAATATATTGTGAAATTCATTCTTACTGCGCACTTGTGAAAAATTAATAAGTATTTTTGTCCTCTAAAAGCTAGTCAAAAATGGAAAAGAACAAGCATAATATTAAACCGTTTGATGGTGAAAAATATTCTGTGTGGAAATTCCGAATTAGGAAATAGAAGTTCTCAAAGTTGTTGATGAAGTAATACCAAATTCAGTTGACGATAATTGGAAAAAGGCTGAAAGATGTGCAAAAAGCATACTAGTTCAACATTTGAGCGACACATTTTTAAGTTTTGCCGCAGACAATATTTCCGCACGTGAAATTTTTCAGAAATTAGACGCCATATATGAACGCAGAAGTCTTGCGTCGCAATTAGCTGCGCGTAAGCTTTTAATTACACTGAAATTAGTGAGTGAAATGACACTTTCCAGTCATTTTATTAAATTTGATGAAATTGTTAGTGAGCTATTAGCGGCCGGCGCCAAGATGGATGAAATGGACAAAGTTGCGTACTTGCTGCAGACATTGCCCTCTATCTACAATGGTGTCATAACTGCCATAGAAACATTGTCCGATGAAACCCTTTCGCTAGCCTTTGAAAAAAATAAATTATTAGATTATGAAATCAAAATAAGAAGCGATTGCAATGACTCCAGCAAAAAGGTTATGAAGGCAGTGGCCAAACACAATTACATTTCAAAAAGGAATCATAAGTTTAGAGAAAGGAACACAGTGCAAAAAGATGTATAGCAAAAATCCAATATTAACTGTCACCACTGTGGTATAATGGGGCATATAAAGAAGGAGTGTTTCCATTATTTAAAAGAAGTAAAAAATAAAGAATATAATAACAATACCAATAAACAAGTTCAGCTTGCAACATCCACAAACAACCACGGGTTTGCTTTCATGATGAGAAATTTAAACCAAAGTAAAAAACCAAAGCAACTCAGTTTCATTATTGATTCGGGTGCAACCGATCACTTAATAAATGATGAATCGCTTTTTACCGATTGCGTGGAGTTGAAGCAACCAGTGAAAATTCCCGTAGCTAAGGAAGGCGAATTTATTTACGCTACAAAATTTGGAATTGTGCGACTAAACAATGGCCACAACATCACCCTCGACGATGTGTTATACTGCAAGGAAGCAGCAGGAAACTTGATGTCCGTGAAGCGGCTGCAACAAGCCGGGATGTCGGTTCATTTTGACCAAGATGGCGTGTCAATTAAGAAGAACGGGATCATTGTTGTTGAAAACACAGATAAGTTCAATAACATACCGGATGTTTTCAATGTTTTTAAGGACTTTGCTGCAAAGAGTCAAGATCATTTTAATTTGAAAATTGATAATTTATATATTGACAGCAGTAGAGAATACCTGCCAAATGAAATGCGTGAGTTTTGTGTGAAAAATGGAATAACCTATCATCTGACCGTGCCACATACACCTCAGTTAAATGGTGTTTCGGAAAGAATGATTAAAACCATTACAGAAAAAGCTCGCACCATGGTAAATGGTCCAAAGTTAGATAAATCCTTCTGGGGAGAAGCTGTGCTCACCGCAACATATTTAATAAATAGAATTCCAAGCAGAGCTCTAACTGAAAACAAAATGACCCCATACGAAATGTGGCACAATAGGAAGCCAAACTTAAAACTTTTTTTTTTGGTTCATCTGTTTATGTACATAATAAACTTAAAAAAGGCAAATTTGATAAGAAAACATATATAGCTATTCTTATAGGATATGAACCAAATGGTTATAAATTATGAGATGTCATGAAAGAAAAGTTTTTTGTTGCTAGGGACGTTGTTGTCGATGAGACAAATATGGTTCATTCTAGAGCATCAAAATCTGAAGAAGAAATCCCGAATGAGAGTAGGGAAAGAAATAATGAAAATTTCCTGAAAGAGAGTAAGGAAAATAACAGTGATAAACTCCTGAGTGAAAGTAAGGAGTGTGATCATCTGAAATCCCAGAATGATAGTACGGACTGCGATAATGTAGAATTCCTGAATGACAGTAAGGAATGTGATCAGCCTAATATTTCGAATTGAAGTAGAAAAAGGAAACAAACTGATATCCTGAATATCAGTACGAAATGAAAGTAAGGAAAGTATCCAGAATGAGAGTACGGATAGTAAGAAGGATGATCAAACCGACGCTTAGATAACACAAAGAAAAAGTGACTAAGTCTTTCACTTTTTCTTTGTGCAAACCTAAAATATCTTACTAAGAAGATGATAATAGTTTGAACAAATATATTTTAAATGCCCATATATTTTTCGATGAAATTCCAAGTTCATGCGATGAGATAAAGCTTAGAGATGATAAATCTGCTTGGGAGGATGCAATAAAGTTGGAGTTAAGGCCCATGAAATTAATAACACCTGGACGATTACAAAACTGCCAAAAGACAAAAACATTGTAGGTAGTAGATGGGTATTTTCTATTAAATATAATGAATTAGGAACACCAATTAAGTATAAAGCTAGATTAGTCGCAAGAGGGTTTACTCAAAAATATTAAATATTAAAAGCTGGAAATGATTGTAAGTTAATAAGGCAATTTACGGCCTTAAACAAGCAGCTCGATGCTGGTTTCAAGTATTTGAGCAAGCATTAAAAGAATGTCATTTTGTAAACTCCCCAGTAGATCGCTGCATATATATCCTCGACAGAGATGACATAAATGAAAATATATATGTATTGCTATATGTTGATGACATAGTCATAGCTACAAAAGATATGGAAAGGATGAATAATTTTAAAAGTTTTTTAAGTAAAAAGTGAAACGATTTAAATAAAATACGGCGTTTTATTGGAATCAAAATTGAGTTGAATCAAGGTAAAATATATTTAATTCAAGCTGCATATATAAAGAGAACTTTGAATAAATTCTGTTAGTACTCCTTTGCCGAGCAAACTTAATTATGATTTGCTGAACTCAGATGAGGATTGCAATGCCCCATGTCGTAACCTTATTGGTTGCCTTATGTACAAAATCCTATGTACGCATCCAGATTTAACTACAGCTGTTAATATCTTGAGTAGATATAGTAGTAAAAATATTTCAAAGTTATGGCAGTGCTTAAAAAGGGTAATTAGATATTTAAAAGGCACTATTGATATGAAACTTCATTTTAAGCAGAATACATCGTTTGAGAATACACTAGTTGAAGCTGTGAGTGAAGCTTTATGGTTGAAATCTCTTCTAAGTAGTGTAAATATAAAACTGGAAAGGCCCATTAAGATATATGAAGACAATCAAGGCTGCATAAGCATAGCAAACAACCCCTCATGTCATAAAAGAGCTAAACATATTGATATAAAATATAATTTCTCTAGAGAACAGATAGAGAATAATGAAATTAGCATTGAGTATAAATCCACAGATAATCAACTGGCGGACATTTTTACAAAGCCGCTAATCTATGCAATTGACTGTCTTAAGAAAAACTTATGATTTATAACATTTGAAAAGAATTTAAAGATACATATTTTATATAAAAAGAACAAAGGAAAAAGAAAGGAAAGCTTGGACAGCTAAGAGTTGGATGAAGATCGGAGGAATCCAGCAGTGCTGAACGGAGAGAAAACAGTGAGAGGTGAGGTGAAATTAGATGAGATAGGTCATTAAAATTACTGCATAGTATGCGAAAGGGGTCATGCAAAGAATAGTTAGAAAGACATCTTCTTAGTTGAAGAGGGACAAAATTTCTCGTAGGACGTATTGGGATAGCCAAATTTATTTTTCCCAATAAGAAGGAAGAGTCTATTTCCCCAGTTAGAAGCTTATGGATGAATAAAATACCACAAACGAGACGTCGATTTGCTAAGGATGGAAGATTGATAAGAAGAAGCCTACTAGAATATTGCGGAAGTGTTTGGTTTGGGTCCCAGTTAAGACCACGAAGGGGAAAGAGTTGAAACTGTTTTTGAACTGACTCAATCCGTTGTTTGTGAATGGCATACTGAGGGTTTCAAACTGGCGAACAGTAGTCTAGTATGGGACGTACCAAGGATGTACATAGAACTTTTGTTGTGAAAGGATCATTAAATTCTTTTGCCCAGCGTTTTATAACGCCTAGTAACGATGATGCTTCATTAACCACTGAAGAAATGTGAAGAATAAAATTTAGCTTTGGATCAAAAATAATACCTAAATCATCCATAGATGTTACTCTATGTAATGCTACAGAATTCAAGAAGTAATTGGAAATAAAGGGGGAGTGACGACAGAATGTCATAAACGACCATTTAATAGTATTGAGACGGAGATGGTTAACCCTACACCAATAACAAAACGCATCAATATCGGTTTGCAGAAGAGAATGAAGAGAGGGATTATTGAATGATAAGCATAGCTGTTTAAGATTAAACACTGTATTTGTAGACATAAAAATATTTTAAAAACATATACATAAATTTTCTGAACTAAGTACGAGATAAAAGTACAGCGCACAAAAATAATAAAGTATTGTTTGAATATAATACAGCTCACATGCTGTGAGTATATTTTTATCAGCCGATGCATTTAGCTAAGCATCTAACGGCCAACGCAGGCTTTGATTTAAATAGATTTAACCCCAAGCTATCAGTACGGTGCATGTATGCTGATAGAACTAGACATAAATTCCCACCACCAAATACGTGCCCCATAGACTTTAAGACTTCTTCCAACCAAATATTATTTAAATAAAATCAGTTCACATTTTGAATTCAACAAATGAAGATCGGTTTTTAATTTTTCCTCTCCCCGGAAGCCCTATTCAATAGCTTAACATCGTCGGCAAACATAAACACGTGCGAGTTAACTAATACATTAGGTAGATCATTTATAAATAGAGAAAAAAGTAATGGGCCAAGGTGACTACCTTGGGGGACCCCAGAATTAACAAACACAGTTTTAGAGTGAGCGGTTCCAAACAAAACTCTTTGGGTTCTATTGGTGAGATAAGACTCTAACCAGGATAGAAGGTTAGGAGGAAAACCAAGAAGACTGAGTTTGGTTACTAGAAGTGTATGATCAACACTATCGAAGGCTTTGCTAAAATCGGTGTATATAACATCTGTTTGTTGCTTGTTGCGAAAACCATCATGGACAAAAGTGCTAAATTCAAGGAGATTGGTCAGGTATGAACGCCCCTTCATAAATCCATGCTGGTGGGGTGAAATTATAGACTTACAAAGGTGTTGAAGAGTCTTTGTTATTACTTTCTCAAACAGTTTAGGGATAGCCGAGAGTTTAGCTATACCTCTGTAATTAGATATATCCGATTTCATGCCCTTCTTAAACAAGGGGATAATATATGAGTTTTTCCAGGCAGAAGGAAAGTAACCATTTTCAATGGAAAAGTTAAAAAGCCTTAACAGAGGTTCACTTAATGATAGTGCACACGTTTTAAGAATGCAACTGGGGACATTGTCAGGGCCAGGAGAAGACGACGACTTCAATGCGGCTAGACTCACCAATAGACAGTCTTCAGTTATGATTGGCATAAAAATAAGATTTGAATGTTGTATGTGGTATGGGTAAGGGCCAGAGGGAGGCGATGCATTAGAGTAAGTCGTCAGATCAGATATATCACAATCATTATCAGCTGTGAGATCATTATAGAAGAATGACGAAGGAACTGTATTCGAGCTCCGTTTCGAATTTACGAAATTTAAAATTATTTCGGATTACGAACAAAGTCAGTTTTACAACGTGACAAGTAGTTGTTGTAACACTGCTTGTTTAAAATCAAAAACTTAGACTTCGCTGAGTAGTAATTGATATGGTCAGTAGGTGATAACGTTTTCTTATAACGCTTATAACATCTCGATTTAATGTTTTTTAATTGCGAGAGTTGACGTGTGAACCAGGGCGGTTTGCATGAATTATTTAAGCCAAGAAAATCTGGAACACACGCATTGAATGCCGAATAAAGAGTTGAGTAAAAACGTTCAACGGCTGTGTCTAATTTAACACTGCTGAAAAGATTGCACCAGTCAATCTCGAGAAGAATAGAATCCAGGCGGGCAAAGTCAGTTTTACGGAAGCATCTACGACGAAGTGGCTGAGAGAAGGGAATTCTTTTAATTAGAGATTTAAGTGATAGATTGATTACAAGGGTAGGGTGGTACGAGTCTTCAGGAAGTGAAATTGGAGCGGATCGCTCAATATTTGTCGTCGAGAAATCACTAACGAATACCAAGTCAAGAAGTCTATTGGATGAGTTAGTTATCCAGTTTATTTGAAACATTGGAATATCAAACAACTCAGCCAAAAAGTTATTCTGTGATAAAGAGACTAAGTGTGGACAATCTTTTTGGGATTGCCACGCTACATGCGGTAAATTAAAGTCACCTAGGACAATAAGGTGATCATGGTCGCGGAGACAAAAAAAAATATTGTTGAAGGCAACAGCATGGTGCTTGTAAATTACAATGTCACATGACGGTGGAATATATGAGCAGATTATAAAAACATTATTGTTTGGGCAAGTAATTTTAACACAAATTATTTCGACATTATCTGGAACAGCGAGAGCCATCAGTTGACTGCGAAAATCAGCTTTAACGGCAATCAGCACGCCACCGCCACGCCGCTCAAGACGATCGTTTCTATAAACATTATAATCGATGGACATTAATTCTGAGTTGAAGATATTAGGTTTGAGCCAAGTCTCTGAAAACGCAATGACATGGGAGGTAAAGGAAAAACTATTGAGATAGAGCGAAGATAGTTTGCTAAGCAGACCCCTAACATTTTGATAGCTGATAGTGAGTTCAGGAGATAGAGTTTTTAGTTTTTTGGCAGAGAGGTAACAGACTTGCTAGGCTGAATATTTGTAAATTCATGAACTACGGTGTACTCAGGCCAGAAGCACGGGGATACAACAGCATTAAAAATAGAGTTCGGAACAGAAATCTTAAATGAAGAAATTTTCCTGGACTTATTAAACTTAAATTTCCTAATTATGACTTCCGAGGTAGGAAAAGCTTCGAGAATCAAAGCCTTAAGGTCATCTTCCGAAGTGCTTTCATGAAGGCGGGAAACAAAAATTTGTCTCATAGGCGGAATCGCTGTAATAGTGCGCATACAAATTTTATCCGATGTGTTGACTCCCGTGACCTGAGACGCAGGTGCGACCATAGTAGTGACAGCCTTGACAGCTACAGCACCAACAGTTGGAGTGACAGCTTCAGCTGGAACAGAAAAACTTGGATGAATAAGATTTACGAACGCATTGGTAGAAGTACTGACGACAACGTCTCCAACTACACTATCAGCAGCTGAATGAGCTGCTGCAGCGGCAGCAGTTCCAACATCGACATCAACAACCATTTCAGCAGCATCGTGCTGTTGAGCGTTGGAGTAACTATCCATTTCCAAAGGCCGGTCAACAATAGCAAGTGTCACAAAAGCTGGTATTATGGATTGAGTGTTAGGTATGGCTAATGCTGGAGGGGCAGCAATAGATCGGTGGTTTGATTTTTTCCTCTTTGGTGATTCACTTAAAACTTTAAATGTGAGGAAATTGGACTCTACAACATTATTAATAGAGCTTTTTATTAAAAGTATAACTGGTCATTCTGTGCATGATCTTCTTCCTCTCTCTCGTGAATTCAAAGGATATAACGTCATTTTCAATGAGCAACGGCTCATATCGCTTCATGCGATTACTATTTGGTTAAAAAATAGTGCCAAATTCATTCCAGAGAATGGTGACTATAGCCTTCTCTGGACTTTACCCTTCTCACGCATTAATTTATATGGATGATTTAATAGTAATTGGTTCTTCCGAAAAACGTATGCTAAAAAAATCAAGCAAGTCGTTCCTGCCGACATTGAGTATACCCTGTATCAAGTAAGGGTACTTCATAAGGTCAAAAACAATCAAAATCACCATCAACGAAATTCTCTTAGCATGCAGCAATAGCGCATGCCATCTCGCTCACTCTTAACAGGCCATAATAGGACTTCACTGTCGAGTATCTATAGGGAAGAGACAAATAAATAAAGATAATGCAAGAAATGATATTGGCGACCTATACAGTAATGAAACTCTTGACTTAGGTCAGTTCCTGCAAATGCTTGAAATGCAAGCCGGTATACACAAGATAAGTTAAATCAAGTTGGCATCGTGTGAGAAGGTCTTTGAATTAATTTCAATTGACAATTTTAAGAAAATGGGAAATAAATTATTGAAATCATTAAGGGTATCGCTACTCAACCAGGTGACCATAATAAATATTGGAAAAAAAGCAATTTTGTCTAAATATCATAATTCAAGGAGGTCACAATAGCATAAAAAAAACTTTGATAAAAATAAAAAGATACTACTATTGGAAAAATATGCCGCGTCAGATAAAAGAATAGATAGAATGTCCAAAATGCAAAAAATCAAAACATAAGATATTTTGAATTACATATTTTTGATAAGGTTTTATTAAGAAATGAAACGGGCCATAAGTTAGAATCTAAGTATTTAGGCCCATATTCAGTAGATTCAATATAAAATAGAGAAAATGTTTTAATGAGAGATAACAAAAATAAAAAAAAAAGTGTATAAAGATAGATAAAAAACTTTCAAAAAATTCAAATTTTTATGACCATAACTTCGATATTACAAAAAAAAAAAAATAGTTAATTAAGCCTTGAAAAAAACTAAACAGAGGAAAATTTACATAAAGGCATACATAATTCCATAACAAAAATGAACAATATGTATAAAAAGAAAATTATTATTAAAAGAGAGAAAAAATAATAATAAAACAAAAAACTTAGACAAAAAGTAATAACTACATACTGATAATATTACGTTATCCTCTTAAAAGGGAAGGTGTAGTATGTTCACACACATAAATATATAATCATTTAGATATGTATATACTTATGTATGATTGAAGGCATGTACATGCATATACATATATGTGCATGCATACATTTCATACATACGTATTAGATATGGGCATGGGCCGTGCCGTGCCGTGCCTATTTAAAAAATGTCCGTGTTGGGCCGTGTTGGGCCTCTTACGAAAAAATTGCCGTGTTTTACCATGCCAAAGTCTAGATGCACGGTAGGCACGGCAGGCACGAAAAGCATGGGACAGAAATAACCATTGTCAAGATTTGAAATTGAAATATGGCAGTATCGATGAGTAGGCTTGTTTGTCAGCTTGAGCTGTAGGATTTATCGATGTATTGCACAATTTATGAACACTTATAAGATCGATATCACGATTGATGCAACCCCGGAATTACGCGTGCTATTGTAGAAAAAATTGTGGCGTCTTTTTTGAAGAAAACGAACAAAGAAAATTTACAAAGAGCTTTAAAAGCAAATGATCTAAAAATAAACTTGGTAAACAAAATCGATGCCAAAAGTAGTGTTTGGAATAAATTCCAATTGATTCAATACGATAATGAAAGTCAAGACTTTGTGTGTTGCAAAGAATACAAGACCATTTTGGCATACACCCATAAAACTGGCACGGGATCACTAAGCCGATACAGATGTTTTAAGCAATCAAAGGAACCTTCCAGCAACCAACCCTCGATCTTGCAGTTTTCAAAAAAAACAGTTCCGGACAAAGTTTTGGATACTCTAGCGCGTAAGCAACTTGGCTTAGTAGCGAAAGATTTGCATGTGTTAGGTGTGGCAGACGGTGAGTTATTAATTATATTAATTATATTATATGCATTTTAAATGCATATACTATATATATCTTTCACATTGTGTAATATAGGTGAAGGCTTTCGGGAGTATGCCCAGTCATTAATTGATATTGGCGCAAACTATGGTCATCAAACCTTTACAAGCCTGGTTGTATCCCGGAAGAAGTTGACAACGAGAGTAATGACGGGTGAATACTTTAAAATTAAAGATCAACTGAAGGAAAATTTAAGAGATGAGCATCTTGCGTTTACTACAGACATGTGGACTGACGAATATACCCAGAGAAGTTTCATTTCATTAAGTGCGCATTATATTAACAAAGATTTTGAACTAAAACTTGCGTTGCTAGGAGTTAGAGAGTTCTTAGAAGATAAGAAAACCGGACAGAACATTATTGATAATATTAAAAGCATTCTAGATGAATTTAACTTAATACATAAGGTAGGCTCTTCTGTTTTTGTGACCGATAATGGGAAAAATATTGTTTCTGCATTGAAGCCTTATAAGCGACTTTCGTGTGCGTGTCACAACTTGAATTTAGTAATGGACGATATTGGTGAAAAGCATCCAACTTTAGAAATTCAAACTTTGGTAGAATGCGCAAAAAACCTGTTCAATATTTTAAGCAGTCGGGGCTTAACAGTAAGTTGTCGAAAACTTTGAAACAGGATGTCGGAACTCGTTGGAATTCCACGTATATTATGTTACACAGCATTTTTGAAGTCCAAGAAGAAGTTAAAACCTTATTGTTGACTAAAAACGAACTCAGCCGCATTGCAAATTTAGATTTTACCTTACTTGAAAACCTGAATTACTGAAAATCAAGCTATCGCAACAAATGCTAATGCGTTTTCCAAATTCATGGACCTAAATTGTTCAAAAAAAAGAAAAATTGAAAAAAGTTCTGTAGACATAGAAATTGATAAATATTTAGCAATGACTGAGTCTTGTGAAACAAATGTTTTAGATTTTTGGAAAAAAAACAATTCTCTACAAAGTTTGCAAGCATTGGCAAGAAATATTTTAAATATACCAGTAAGTTCGGCAACAAGCGAACGATTTTTTCCTACCGCTGGCATAATTTTAAATGAAAAACGAACTCGCCTGAGCAGTAGCAATTTAGATAAAATATTATTTTTACATAAAAATATGCGCCCACTTTAATAAAAAATTTTAAAATTTATTAAATAGCATTAATAAAATACTTGAAAATACAACAAAAAATTGGGTAAATTTTTTTTGATTAAAAGCCCCCGTGCCGTGTCAGTGCGTGCCGTGCCTCTAAAAAATAATTCCGTGTTTGGCCGTGTTGGGCCTCAAAAGGGAGGCCCATGCCCATCTCTAATACGTATGTATATACATAAGTAGTACGAGCATCCAAAGCCAGCTTGCAATTAATTCACTCCAAGAATGACTGACCCAAATGTATGAGAATACTCTCGCTCCCTCTCTTTGTAGCTGCCATACAACAAAGCTGGATAAGCATATACACACATGTATCATTAGGCTAAGAATGGTTTACTCATTAAAATAAAGATTCATTCAATAAATCATTAACCTGCAGCACAGTCATGCTAGACTATTCATTTGTACTACAACTTACTACAACCAAAAAAAAGTAAAGCCGACGTGTAAAGACACCAACATGTTCCCACTTTCATTAGACTCTCGCCAGCAGCAGCTAGAAGAACAACTTTTCAGCAACAAACCGATCGTCAGCTCTGTACACAACGCATATTTTTCAGTAGTGCCATCGACCACTACAACAACAACAAGCGCTGAGAGTATACGCGCGAGCAAATTGCTGACACCATCCATCAACAACTTGGAATGGAGCACCCAATGAATTTAACCGTCACTGAACACGCCGATCTCCACCGTCTGCTCGCTTACAACAACAACGGCAGCTGTTGCTATTACGACAACAGCAACAATTACAACTTCTGCACTAGATTCGACCAGCACCCATCCGGCTACCGCAATAAAATATGCTTCGACAGTGAAGACAAGTCCGAGTTCATCTCTCCATACAGGTACGGATAGATACATTACTATTATCAAGCGGAAGCTTAGTCCGCAATACAGAAAAATCGGTAATATAACGAAAATGAACAAAATGAATGTTCAACATAAAGCATTAAATGGAAATACAACTTCTACACATTTCAGCTGAAAAGTGTCAAAGGTCGTCATTAAGGGCATTGAGCCAACGGTGCCAACACAGGAAGTAGCCAACGCTTTGACTGTGAAGGGCTTTGACATTAAGTCCGTCTATAATATAATAAACAGAAACAAAGTGCCACAGCCTCTCTTCAAAGTGGAGCTACGACCCGATGCACGGAGCCCAAAAGGTAAACACAATGCATCCAATATACAATCTACAGCTTCTGCTACATCATAGAATTACTGTCGAGGAGCCTCACAAGAGAAAGCAAATGCTGAATGCGCCAAGAACTGCCAAGAGTTCGGCCACATCAAGTCGTTCCGCAGACTCCGCCTAAATTGCGTTGGCTGCGGACAAACTCAAGACGACTGCATTTGCTCTGCAAACAAAGCAAATGTCAACGCAAGAAAGTGCAGCAACTGTGGTCGGAACCAGACCCCATATATAAAGAACGCCCTGTTTATAAAGAAATAAAATCACGTCTCAACGCAAAAAATCGTCAGCTCGCATCCAAGGCCCACCTCATTCCCTCTCAAACCACAACAAAGAAATAAAGTCATCCGCAATACCAACAACAACCACCTCTGGCGTGAGTTTTGTAAGTGTACTACGCAATGAATATTCACAGCCCACCAATCCCGCTACCATTCCAACTAATATTGTTTCCATTCCATCTGATCTCGGCCAGGATACACGCAACGGGATAGAAACCATATTGATCTCACTTAATCAAAACATGATTTATTTCATGACGTTCATGCAAAACTGTATGCAGGAACTAATACGGAACCAGAACCTGCTCAAACAAATGGAGATGGACAACAATTAAAATTCTCAGCCTTATGACTATTCCTCTGGAATTTAAATGGAATTTCAAAGCGCAAAGAGGAACTCTGAATGTTTCGCAAATAATATTGATATCATGCAGTTATCGGAAACTCACCTTACAAATAAAATCAACTTTCAAATACCGAAATACGCGTTCTACACAACAAATCACACTTATGGAAAGGTTCACGACAGAACTGGTATCTTTATCAAGAACAGCATCGAACAGTCTTTTCAAAATAGAGACGCTTCTCGATCTCGGAAAAAGAGTTTACTGAATTTTTTAGTACACTCGGAACATGTTTCATTGCTGTAGGTGACTATAACGCTAAGCATACTGTGACGAACCCAATTAATTGAACCTCGCCACAAGAACGGCGACGACATTTAAACAATAATAATCCCTTAATCTATATTCTGACTTGTTATTTCTTTTATGAACCAGTTGCACATAGAGCATCTCTACTGCGCACCACTGTTGAGCACACACGCACACATACATAAGCAACGAAAGCTAACGGTAATTGTGCCAAAGAGCTGGCGTTGCTGCTTAACTTCGCCGTCGGCAGCAGCGTTCGCACCCAAGTGTCGACGCTGTTGTTGACGGCGATCTAATGCAACGGGACTTGCCGAATATTGAGAGCTGACTTGTAAGACATTAGCGATGACTGCTAATGCAACTAGGAGGCTGCCAGAAAGGGAGGGAGCGAGTCAACATATTTTGGCGACTGCGTGGAAAATTTTGATTGGCTGAGCCCAACGGCAGCAGAGGAAAACGAGGTTAAGGGTAGCGATCAAACAGAAGCCGAGGAAAGAAACTGATTGACCACCGCGAAGATCGGACGTGTTATTTTGATCGCAAGTGAAACATAAAAGCTAAGTCAAGTCATCAGAAAAATATCCTACAGGAGTAAGGAAGGATCAAAAGTGCGTGTGTACAACAGAAGTGTCGCAGGTGAGTCTGCCTGTAGTTAATTGAGCCCATATGTCCTTTTGACCCCAGATAGGAGCTATATGAATGACCCAGTGTGTGTGTGATAGGCTAATGATAGTGCTCTACCGAAAATATAAATGAATAAAGTAAATTGTTTCGGATATATTGAGTGTCATTATTAATAGCCAGATCTTATATGACTGGAGGTCAAAGTTGTTTAGGGAACATCCAAGTAACAAATATGGTAGTGTAACCTGTTTAATCAAGTGTGTCGGTGTCCAGCGAATGTCTCTTAAAGTATGAGTGTCCAGGTGAATCCCTAACTCATCCTCTAAGAGAAATTCGTAAGGTCGCTATATGTATTAGGTCAGAGACATGACACTCACCACTAGTTGACTGGGATGAGATTCCGTGTTGAACGACTTACTATCGAGGTATTTCTTGTTAAATCGAGGTCCGGGTGAATCCCTACTTGATTTGGAGAGGGATTCCTAGGTCAGTAGTCTCTGATCTTAGTCCTTAATTAGTATATTCTTGTTAAGTCAAGGTCCCGGTGAATCCCTACTTGACTTGATAAGGATTCGTGGGGCAATAGTCCCTGGTTTGAGGTGTGTTTGTTAAGTCAAGGTCCGGGTGAATCCCTACTTGACTTGAGAAATATACTTGGGACATAATACATAGTAGTAGCCTAGGATTTGTGTATGTCGATAAGGCTCAGTTCCAGACTCCCCTGCTGGCCTTATCCTGCCTTTCCCAATCCCACTTTCGTATATATTATTCCTTTTATGTCGAGATTTAAAAATTTTTCTTAGCTCAGAATATTTTTGTTTTAAGAACTTGAGGATTTCACCTACGTGGAGTAAAGGCCCACCATAATATTGATCACTTTCAGATGGTGTTAGTGCGTATGTTGTGTGCTTTCCTTCTACCAAATATAAAAGAAAAAGATAAATACGTATATATATATAAAAGTCCTGCCAACGATCACGTCAACGATAGAACCACCTACAGAATCATCGACAGAGCTGATCACAGTCTCGGTGGAGTAAACGGTAGAATGCTCGACAGATGTTTTACGGTAGCGAAACTCGAAAGTATCACCCGAAATATACCTGGAATGCATTTAAAGTATAAAACCCAGGTATATACACATATCATAATCCTGAGCGGGATTTCCCGTCAGTGTAGTTCATGTACAGTATTTCAGCCTAGCGTCTGTAGTATAGCGGGATCCCACTGCAAATTCGGGTGCGGGTACAGTTGCCGGCAATGAAGTACAGTCCCGTGTACATAGTTCAAGAAGAAATATATACAGCAGTAGTGCTGCTAGCAATAATGCCAACGGTACTATCAGAAGACCGGTAGAGCATAGTAGTTTTAGCTTTTTCTGACACACTGGTTCGCAGCTTACGTCGAAATCGGTAACGTGGGCGATTACTATTGGTCAACGAACTTAGCTTCATTCAACTTCGCGCAGGATACTTACAGTGGATCAGGATTAGGAGTCAATTCTGAGCAGCCAAGCAGTGAATATCGAACAGGATATCAACAGTGAACCAGGATACAGGAGTACATTCTAATCAGCCAAGTTTTGAACATCTCGCAGGATACCAACAGTGGATCGGGATTCAAAAGTCAATTCTGAGCAGCCAAGCTGTGAACATCGCACAGGATATCAACAGTAAATCAGGATTCAAGAGTCTACCCTAAGCAACCAAGCTGTGAACATCGCGCAGGATAGCAACAGTAGATCAGGATTCAAGAGTCTACTCTGAGCAACCAAGCTTTGAACATTTCACAGCATATCAACAGTGAGTCAGGATCCAGGGGCAGTGTACCAGGACTAAGCTAGACATTATAAGCCCAGCAGTAAACATCAGCCAGCAGTGAAACCGGACTAGACAGGGCATGCCAAACATAGCAGTGAACCAGGACTTGGCAGGACAGGTCAACCAAAACAGTGAACCAGGACTAATAAAGAAATATATCAATAATAAAGAATATATCAACTACGATATAGTTATACAATTGAAGCTCAGCAAGAGAAATCAATCAGCAGTAAGTCCATCTAGAACCACTATCGATATTCCCAGCCAATCAGTGGATACGAACCAACCGTAAACTCTCGCAGCAGTGAACCAAGACAACAACTGTGTACAGCAGTGCCATCTGAAATTATATAGGTGCAGCAGTGAAATCCTATCGACAAATCCATTAGACCTCCAGAGTCCTTACTGTCCTTTCAATTAACCTTTAGATTCCAGCCGCGTTTACTCCAGTAATTGAATAAATATGGGAGTAAAATGGATCTCTTATCGGCGCAAAGCCGAGTTAGAAACCTTTTTGCCGAATTTGGATTAATACCTGGTGGTATGGTCGAAGAGACGCGCAGTCGGTTCTCCAGCTCAAATACCCGAGCTCTTATCAAGTTTAGCTGAATTAGAGGCTCAGTACGGGCTAGAAGCGACCAGCGACAAAGTCTTAGACATCAAGCCACGCTCACGATCTATATCACCATCGAAGTACTTAACAGAGTCGGAGACATCCAGGACTCTGGATAGTGAAGGAAGAAGTTTACCCGTGATGGCTTTGCCTTCAAGCAATACTAAAGTCACGTTTGAGATACCCCAGACGCTTCGATCGCCGGCAACGGATGCGTTACCTCATCGAATTGCCGACAACACTAATCACTCTACTATAGCGGAGAAAGTATCCGAATGGGCTATGACTTTCGACGGCTCGGCAGACCCCCTCTATTTTTTAGAGAAAGTGGAGACTCGCGCGGACACTTATCATATAAATCCAGAAGTACTACCAAGGATGATGTCTATTCTATTCTCTGGACGCGCAGAAGGATGGTGGCAAACAACGGATCTATTAGATGCCTCTTGGGCAGCCTTTAAACGAGGATTTCTAGAATTTTTCTTACCCCCTCGGTATTTCGAAAAGTTAGAAGATTCCATTCGCACCCGTAGACAACGTCCTAGAGAACCTTTCAAACAATACCTGGTGGACCTACGACTTATGATGAGGAGAGTCAACTACTTTACCCAGCAATAGCTGGAACGCATTTATGACAACCTGCATCCAGAGTACCAGTTATATCCTCGACGAAGGGATTTCCAGAGACTTTTCTGCTGGGAGTGCGGAAAACGCGGTGTTCGTACCACAGCCTGCTGTCGACGGTCGGGAAACGCCGAGCGCGCTCGTTTGAACGGGGAACAAACGAAAGTAGCGCCGAAGCAACCCCTACTTTAAGACATCTTCAATTTGCAAAAGCTCGTCTCATAGCGCTAGTGAAGATTAAAGGACGGGAAATCAGCGCAACTCTCGATACAGGAGCCACAAGGAGCTTCATCAGCGGGTCTTTGGCGCAACAAGTGGGAACTTCTGGAGACTGGATACAAGTATGCACTAAGTAAGGAAATCACCCAAGCTATAGAAACAGAAATCTGGTTGGGTTCGCAGATGGTAAAGATACCTTTGCTGATTCTACCCAACATCATGGATCACCTTATACTGGGCATGTATTTCTTACGTAGCATGCGAACCACGATACATTGCGGTAAAGATCACCTACGGCTGGAAGCAACACCAGAATCATCGAGCGGAACCCTCAATCAAGCTGCTACTATCAGAAACCTTAGTACCAAGCCCTACGTAATCGCACCAACGCTATGCTCAGATGATCTTCGATCGACTATAGTCCCCAGTGACCAAGAACCGTCCCAACAGAAAGCGAACCCAACGACGAAGTGGGCAAGAAGCACAGTCTTACCTCCCCCGGTGGAAAAGGCTGTACTAAATAATCCTTTTCGGAAGCAAGAGACAGGAACCTCATAAGCAAACCCCGCCAATTTAGGGCTGGTAACATCCGCAGCTTCAGTTATCAAGGAAAGCGAGTTATCCGAACCCTCTGACGGGACTCAGCCCTTACCAGCCGGTACCCAGAACGACGACCTCACGATGCACCCAGCGGCTGAAAAATTCTTGCGGCGGGAATCGCCAAAGTTCAACTTGCTAAAAGGTGTGTCTCACATTGCAGAGCACGTTATCAACATGAAAGACGACCGTCCCATTAAACAACGGTATTACCCCCGAAATCCAGCGCAGCAGAAGAACATCAACGACACAGTAGACCAGTTACTCCTTGAAGACCACATCGCACCTTCGAAAAGTCCTCACAGCGCACCGATAGTACTAGTGGGTAAGAAAACTGGAGAGATGCGTATGTGTATTGATTACAGACAATTGAACGCCCAATCCCCTTCCTTGAATCAACCACATACTGGAGAAGCTTCGTCATGCCAAATTCATCTCTACATTGGATCTCAAAAGTGGTTATTGGCAAATACCATTGTCTAAGGCGAGTCGCGAATGTACCGCATTTACAGTTCCGGGTCGTGGACTATTTCAGTGGAAAGTAATGCCTTTTGGACTACATTCCGCTGCTGCTACCTTTCAGGGGGCACTGGATAGTGTGATTGGCCCAGAAATGGAACCTGCCTCTTTCGCTTACTTAGACGATATAATCGTCGTAGGGAAAACACTTGAAGAACATATAACCAATCTACAAGAGGTCTTTCGACGTCTGCGGGAAGCTTATCTACACATCAACCAGGCAAAGTGCAGATTCTTCAAACGAGGAATACAGTTTCTAGGACACGTAATCAGCGAGCTGGGTATACACACTGACCCTGAGAAGGTAGCAGCAGTCCGCGAATTGGCCCCACCAAGTAATATACGACAGCTCCGACGTTGCTTAGGCATTGCTTCCTGGTACCGCAGGTTCGTTCCAGAATTCTCCAGCATTGTACAACCGATCACCGCGTTATTAAAGAAGAATACCAAGTGGAAGTGGGATGTCGAACAACAACGGGCTTTCGACCAGCTAAAATCTCGATTGACTTCCGCACCTATACTAGCATGCCCCGACTTCAATGAGAAGTTCTCCTTACAGACTGATGCCAGCGACTACGGATTAGGCGCGGTGTTGACCCAATGTCAAGAGGGTACGGAGCGAGTGATAGCTTATGCCAGCCGACGTCTACTTTCACCGGAGGAAAACTACTCTGCAACCGAGAAAGAATGTCTTGCAATCGTGGGGGCAATACGTAAAATGCGCTGCTACCTGGAAGGATATCGATTCGAGGTAATTCCGGACCATCAAGCTCTAAAATGGCTTAACTCCATCGATAATCCTACTGGTCGCATCGCTCGCTGGGCACTCGAGTTACAACAGTATGAATTTGACATCCAGTATAGCCGAGGCAAACTGGCCGATGCACTGTCCCGCCAAACTTTGGATGTGTTGAACAACATACAGGAGACTCTTCCGCAGTGTACTTGGTGGAGAAAACTCAATCGTCGAGTAGAAGAGGAGCCAGACCAGTTCCCCGACTTCCTCTACGAGGGGAATCATCTCTATCGAAGGAAGAACAGTCACCCCGACGACGACGACCCTATTCTGCGTTCCCAAAGAAACAAGAAGACGAGTTCTGCAGGAGTGCCACAACGAACCGACAGCAGGACATTTGGGGATCAGGAAAACCATGTTGAGAGTATCCCAAAAGTACTATTGGCCCGGATTCTTCCGCGATGTGTCACATCACGTTCGCAGTTGCTTGGAATGCCAAAAATATAAAGTGGAAGAAACAAAGCCGGCCGGAAAGATGTTTACCCGTTAAGTCAAAGAGCTTTTCAGCATAGTCTGCACGGTCTTCGTCGGCTCTTTATCCCGGTCAAATCAAGGTAATACAGTCTTGTTAGTCTTTCTAAATGCTTACTGCCGATGGGTGGAACTAGTAACACTTCGTAAAGCCACGACCCACGCCCTGGAAAAGGCGTTCCGAGAAAGAATTATCGGGCGCTTTGGAATCCCCCGCACTCTAGTGTGTGATAACGGCACGTAGTTCACCAGACCCTCATTCAAAGACTTCTGCCGTCAAGCGGGAATCGAACTCCAGTTTACCGCACCTTACATACCCTCGCAAAGCCCCACGGAACGTGCTAATCGTACTGTGAAGACTATGATTGCCCAGTACCTCGGAGAAAGACTAGACGATTGGGATTACCTCCTGCCAGAGTTCGCACTAGCTATAAACTCCAGTGTGTGCGACTCTACGGGATTCACCCCAGCGTTTCTCGTTCTGGGAAGAGAACCCCGACTCCCTGGAACATTGTACGACGAAGTGACCCCTGGACTCGGAACAACGGCCTGGTCTCCCGAAGCTCGTACTCAACGTATGGTCGATATATTTAAGACAGCCCAAGTCAACATGCAAAAAGCGTCTTCAGATCAGAGGCGTCACTATAACCTACGACATCGCGATTGGCGACCAAATCTTGGGGAGGAAGTCTTACTAAGACAACACCACCTCTCCAAAGCATGCGCAGGATTTGCCGCTAAACTGGCACCTAAATTCGACGCACCCTACAAAGTAATCAGGTTTATTTCCAGCAACATAGTTCGACTACAAGAAGTCCATGGTAGACGACGACGCACAGCTAGCTTAGGTGACCTCAACGGGTCGAAGACGATAATGGAGTCGACGCAGAAACCTCTCACGAAGTCTCAACCCAGCCATCAACACATCCAGGAAAAGGTATCCCAAAAGAAACCGTTTCCCAGAAGGGCTCAGAAATATCTTTCCCCCTAATTTTAGTTCAAACTTGTATCTTTAATCGTAAGTCTTATCTCCAGCATTGTAAACCACACTGTTAGGGATAGTAGGGTCATAAAAGACAGGATATAACAAGTGAGATGATTTAATGTATGTCTTTCCCGTCGCTGCATGAACAAACCCCCATTCCAGATCGTGGAGATTGTCCGCATCATCGAAGAGCTGGTGTCAACCTGGGAGGCGGAACCCCACGTCGCCAAGCGGGTCCAACCCAGTGTTGGACCAGCCCTCTACATCCGCAATGGAAGCACACCCTCCGCTGTTCAATGTAAGGCCTGGACTAACACACCCAGCCGACGCGCCAGAGCTACCGACAATTCAATCCATCGAGGTGCTAGCCCGACCCATGGAACTGGCAGACTTGGCCTGTTTCGACGCCGGACGCTTCGAGGGGTACCGTGGCTGGATACCATCTCCTCCAAGGCAAACCCGGATAGAATTTCAAGACTAGCGGAATACGCCCCCGTATCCACCCAGTTCGCCAGCTTCCTCGCCTGTACGAGGCCTTAGTCCGAGCCAGGAGTCCATCGGAGAGATCTCAGGAGAATCGTACAGTCCTCCCTGCGGAAAGCCCTTCCAGGACCTCTATGAGGACCCCGAAACTGGAGAGATCCGTCGTCTGCCTCAACTCGAAATCCATTTGAGTTTGAAAGCACACCCCTACACTACGACCCCGTAGGCGAAGAAGAATAAACTAGCTCCTCAACCTATATCCGTGCTTCACGGATATCTCCCCGCCCGGTTCACCAGGCTTGACCAGCGAGACCACCGAGATGCCGGCACCGTTCCATTCTCCGGCCGCTATCGTACTTAATCCCACCCTGAGCGAGCAGGCATCCGAAACCACGAAAGCAGAGTGGCAGACCATTCCGGAAGGATGGCGCGTTAAGAGCGGAGAAGAACAGATCCCTACAAGTCTGCAGGAGGCCGCCGGGCGTTCACATTAATAACGCCTGACAGGTCACCATCGCCAGTGTCGTTCGTACACCGAAGTAGAGGGGGGTGTGACGAACCCAATAATTTGTAATTCGTTACAAAGTCGGCCACCACATTTTGACAGTAATAATAATAATTCCTTAATATATATTCTGACTTGTTATTTCTTCTATGAACCAGTTCCCCATAGAGCATCTCTACTGCGCACCACTGTTGAGCACACACGCACACATACATAAACAACGAAAGTTAACGGTAATTGTGCCAAAGAGCTGGCGTTGCTGCTTAGCATCGACGTCGGCAGCATACATAAGCAACGAAAGCTAACGCTAATTGTGCCAAAGAGCGGGTGTTGCTGCTTAGCTTCGCTGTTGTTGACGGCGATCTAATGCAACGGGACTTGCCGAATATTGAGAGCTGACTTGTAAGACAAGAGGGAGGGAGTCAACATATTTTGGCGACTGCGTGGCAAATTTTGATTGGCTGAGCCCAACGGCAGCAGAGGAAAAACGAGGTTAAGGGCAGCGATCAAACAGAAGCCGAGGAAAGAAACTGATTGACCACCGCGAAGATCGGACGTGTTATTTTGATCGCAAGTGAAACATAAAAGCTAAGCCAAGTCATCAGAAAAATATCCTGCAGGAGTAAGGAAGGATCAAAAGTGCGTGTGTACAACAGAAGTGTCGCAGGTGAGTCTGCCTGTAGTTGTTAATTGAGGCCATATGTCCTTTTGACCCCAGATAGGAGCTATATGAATGACCAAGTGTGTGTGTGATAGGCTAATGATAGTGCTCTACCGAAAATATAAATGAATAAAGTAAATTGTTTCGGATATTTTGAGTGTCATTATTAATAGCCAGATCTTATATGACTGGAGGTCAAAGTTGTTTAGGGAACATCCAAGTAACAAATATGGTAGTGTAACCTGTTTAACCAAGTGTGTCCGTGTCCAGCGAATGTCTCTTAAAGTATGAGTGTCCGGGCGAATCCCTAACTCATCCTCTAAGAGAAATTCGTAAGGTCGCTATATGTATTAGGTCATAGACATGACACTCACCACTAGCCAACGTCCGGGTGATACCCTAGTTGACTGGGATGAGATTCCGTGTTTAACGACTTACTATCGAGGTATTTCTTATTAAATCGAGGTCCCGGTGAATCCGTACTTGATTTGGAGAGGGATTCCTAGGTCAGTAGTCTCTGATCTTAGTCCTTAATTAGTATATTCTTGTTAAGTCAAGGTCCCGGTGAATCCCTACTTGACTTGATAAGGATTCGTGGGGCAATAGTCCCTGAATTGAGGTGTGTTTGTTAAGTCAAGGTCCGGGTGAATCCCTACTTGACTTGATAAACATACTTGGGACATAATACATAGTAGTAGCCTAGGATTTGTGTATGTCGATAAGGCTCAGTTCCAGACTCCCCTGCTGGCCTTATCTTGCCCTTCCCAATCCCACTTTTGAATATATCCTGCCCTTTATGTCGCTAATATTGTTAACCTTAACCATGTGTGCGTGATCATTATAATTAGGCATAAAATCATTATATCCCTATTTTGCCTTTCTCAAATAAATATTCAGGTCCTGGTATTTCTTATAAATTGTTCTGTTAAAGAAAGGCCCTGGGTAGACTGAGATTTATACCCCGGCCGAAATACTTCCTTACAATACCTACAAACAACTGTACAACATAATCATCAACCCAACAAACAAAATGGAATATGCCTCACATGGAAGGCTCACTGATTCACGCAAGCTACCAGACTTAATTGACTTCGCAATAACCAAGGAAATTACGCGTAACTTGACAACAATTGAGTCACTAGTAGAACTGTCGTCCGATCACTCGCCAGTATTTTTCACCGTATTAACACACCCTCAAGTTCTGGAGTGCCCATCCGGACTCAGAATTTCTAAGACAAACTGGCTCAGATTTAGAAAGTTTGTGAGCACCCACCTTGAGCCTATATAATACGACGAAGAAGACATCGATATTCGTACCTCCACATAAGAGTTGGTACTTATTGACGCCGCAGAAATCTCCTCCCCAGTCATAACCATTTCCCAGACAAACCACAAGTCCTACAGCCATTTAATTAATCAACTCGTAACAGACAAACGACGACTCAGATGAGAATGGCAAATGTCTCGATCACCGGCAGCGAAACTCCGTCTAAGGACAGCTACCAGCACTCTAGCAAAGGCTCTCAGGCAACAAGAAGCAAGGGCATAGCGGATATACATCGAGAAGCTTATGCCGAGAAATACAAGATACCCCCTATGGAAAGTTCACCCAACTATGAGCGCTCCAACCGAGACAGTCTCACCTATAAAATGTCCAACTGGTAAATGGGCCCATACAAACGAAGAAAGGACATCAACCTTCTCAGCTCATCTTAAAACGGTATTCCAGACAAATCCATCCACTAACTTAATTGAGCTCCCCTCTCTGAGTGCCACAGTAGAAAACGAGCTTTGAAATTTCAAGCGGATGAAATTTCCGCGGTCAGTAAAAAGAATCTAAACCCAAGAAAGTCACTCGGTCCTGATCAAATAACTCTGAAAATGATCTTGGAACTCCCGATCTGTGCTGTGCGACGCGATTGCAAAAATTGGTTACTTTCCTCAAAGTTGGAAAAAATCAATTATCATAAAGGTTCCAAAACTCGGGAAAGACAAAACACAGAAACCATCAGTCAAAACTACAACTCTGCATAAACATATATCTGGCAAACAAAAACATAATCCCATCACATCAGTTCGGATTTCGAGAAACGCAAGGTACAACAGAGCAGGTCAACCGTATCACCTCAGAAGTCCGTACAGCATTCGAGCAAATGCTGCTGAAGCATTTGATCGAGTCTGGTTAGACATTTTAATATATAAATTACTACAATACACACATAAGCTCATGGAATCTTATCTTTCTAATAGAAAATTTGCTGCACGATGCAATAGCTCCACCTCTGATGACTTCGAATCAAAAGCGGGAGTACCCGAAGGCAGTGTGCTGGGACTATTACTATATCTTCTGTATACAGCGGACTGACTGACTTTTCTTTGAGTCATTTTTGTCTTGCAAGGCGAAAATCGCCGGCAGACGGGCAATACAAGAAGTGCCAATAGCTTATGTCATCAATGATATCAAAGTCATTGATCATAGGGTAAATTAAGCATTCTTCTGGCAATATCTTTGGTCATTATAAATTATTCTATACAAACTATGAAAGTAGAAAAGCGTTACCTAAGCAGGGCAGATTGGTTACAGAGGTCTAATCCAAGAATAGAAATATAAGAAACAAATATATATAGTATTATATAACTCTCCTCATACTAATCTTCTTTTTTATTTTGTTATAAACAAATCACCCCACATTTAACTAACACTCGCGCTTAAAGTCCGAAAACTGCAAACTAAGCTAAATCTATCACCAATAAACAGGAAGATCATATACACCCTTTCCATGAGAACAGACTCCAAAGTCACCAATCGGAATCGATCACACCACTCGAGCCAAATCCCGAAAATCACGCCACCCTCATAAAACTTACTATAAGTAATCTTAGAACCTTAAAACATCAGTTCAGTTCCAGCTCAGCTCAGCTTTAGTCCAGTTTCGGTTAAGCTAAAAACTCCGTACACTATTTATAACTTATAATTGCTAAAGTGTAAAAGGAAAAAGAACTCCGTTGCAAAATAAAATGAATTTTTTTAACTAAAACCAACGTTAAAAATAAAATTGGACAGTAAAGGACGAAATGTTAGTGCAGTGCAAAAACTTGTGTTAAACAACAAAAAAAAAAAGAAACAACCATTACGGATACTATATCCAAAGTTGTTTAATTACCAGGACCTTTTTGTGCCTAAGTACCAGGACTTTGTGTAACTTAAAAACTGGAAAAAAAAAATAGTGCAGAAAGTGCTAATATCACTATCACTATCAAGTTTGTAGGCACGTCTGATCTGTTCGGCGAACTCTAAAGAACTATTTTATTGTTTCATCTTCTGATCTACGTATGTACATATTGTGGAACTTATAACTAGATGACTAGAGTAAGATACATATCTATAATTATGTTTAATGACATAAGTATAGGACTAATAAATAAGGGTAGTGTGGGACACAATAAAGAACAGTAGTGTGGGACATAATAGAGAACAGTAGTGTGGGACATAAGGTATATATGTATGTGTGACTACTACAGTAGTGTGGGACGTAAGGTATATATGTATGTGTGACTGCTACAAGTTTTATCCGCAAAATAATCTTCGTGCAAGTAAAACGCACGACACCATCGATACTATAAAAAATGCATTAAAGTGCACATCTTGAAAATGGCATTGAAATTGTCAGAGGCCCACCTTAACCAGGCGCTTACCGAGTTCAGACAAGTGCCTACATTCGATGGTAACTCTGCAGCCTTTAGTGCATTTATTCGGAGGGTTGACTATATCATGCAGCTCTACTCAACGAGGGTTGTTCGCCAACATAGTGTGATGTTTGACACAATTGAGATGCAACTTTCCGGAGAAGCATAGAGGACAAGAATAAAGTATAATTACTGGATTAATTGATATGAATCTTAATAGCTCATACAATTTTTATTCGAGTAGAGGTTTATTAGAGACTAAAAATGCAAAAGAATATTCGCTGCAGCGCAGGCAGCAAGAAAATCAATGTAAAGCAGAAATGAAAGAATGTCCGTTACAATTCACAGATCGGATCATTCGAGAATAATAAGAAAGAGATAGACATACTGCGGTGCTTATATACACATTTTAACACTCCTTCTCAAGTCTATCTTGTACAAAAATTATTTTAATCCCAACATTTCTGTAAACTTTACATGTTTGTCTTTACATAAGTTCCTTGTTAATATATCTGAGGTCATACTATCTGTGGGAATGTATTTGATATCTATTACATTTTCTTTATACATTTCCCTTACAAAATGATATTTTATTTCAATATGCTTGCTACGTGAATGAAATTTAGCATCTTTAGCAAGACATTGTGCGCTCTGGTTGTCACTATAAATTAGCAGCTTCGCCATTGGCCCGAATCCCATCTAGTTGATCAGCTTTCTGATGTATATCGCTTCTTTGGCTGCTGTAGAAAGTGCTACGTACTCGGCCTCCGTGCTACTGAGGGCAACCAGATTTTGCTTCTTTGATTCCCATGACACCGCCGCTCCAGCAATAAGGAATGACCAACCGGTGAACGACTTCCGATCGTTGCAATCGCCAGCACAGTCAGCATCAACATAACAGTGGATAGGAACACCAGTTTTGCTATAATGAAGTCTCACATCTGAGGTAAATCTTAGATATCTCAATACCCTCTTGGCTGCAACTTCATGTTCCTTGTGCGGATCTGCATTTCTCTGCGCCAATTTAGCCACAGAATGTATTATATCTGGCCGTGTAGTCAACGCCAAATACAATAACGAACCAATGAGTGATTGATAGCGTGTCTTGTCCACCTGACCGCAATCATCGCTATAGCACTTCGTCTGGAACCCAACCTCTAGAGGAGTCGCGTTCGGCTTGCAGTCCTGCTTACCATATTCATGCAACAAGCCTTCGATGTACTGCTTGTGGCCTATGGAGACATTGCCAGTCTTGCCATCTCGTTCGATTTCCATCCCCGAAAAATGATGGAGTTCACCGCCGTCGACCACATCGAATTCGTTTGATATGAGCTGCTTTATGTAGGCCACGTCGTCTTTTCTGGTACATGCAAGTATAAAATCGTCAACATATACAATAATAATAGATAAATACCCATTGACTTTGCTCGTGTATATACACGGTTCGCTTGCACACGGAACGAAACCAATCTTCAATAGAATGCTATCCAGCTTTTGGTTCCACTCACGCCCACTCTGTTTCAAGCCGTACAACGATTTATGTAGCTTGAGTACACGCTTGGGATGATCAGCATCGACAAAACCTTCAGGTTTTCGCATATAAACGTCATCTTGTAGCTCACTATTGAGGTATGCTGCAGAGACATCCATCTGGTGCAAGTGCATCTCGTGCTCCACCGCCAACGCAATCACCAGTCTGATTGAGGAATAACGTGCAACCGTATCCATATTGTTGACCACACCCTTTTGCGACCAATCTTGCCTTGAAACGCTGAACTTTGCCACTCTCATCTCGTTTGGTGGTAAAAACCCATTTACAACCGATAACCTTTTTGTTTGCAGGAAGATCAACCAAACTCCATGTCTTAATGTTTTCTAGGTTGTCATACTCCTTCTGCATTGCTGATTTCCAGTGCGAACAATCTTTGGTCTCCCTGGTCCTTTTCGGGTATATGGTTGCTCCTCCTCAGCATTTTCTTCGTCACCACTTTGCTCATCAACAATTGGAATTTGCTGCTCCACAGAATTTTTTTGGATTTCATCATTATGCTCGCAATCAAGTTTTTCACTTGGCTGAAAGATTACCACATCTGATTCTCATGATGATTCTCGAACGTGCTCCAACTCTTTCATGAACTTGTGCTCCAAAAACACGACATCTCGGGATACTACTACGGTCCTTTTGACTGGGTTGTAAAGACGATAAGCTTTGGCAGTCTCGGAGTAACCTACCAAAAAACGCTCGGCTTTCCCATACCAAACCTCGTATGGAGTATTGTCAGGCAAAGTTGCAGCTTCTGCTCTATTCCGTAAATATGCAGCCGTCATTATTGCCTCGCCCCAAAAAAATTTGCCAACTCCAGCATGCACTATCATGCTTCGCGCCATCTCCACCAAGGTTCTATTGGCGCGCTCCGCCACACCATTTTGTTGTGGAGTGTGGGGAACAGTGAGTTGTCTTTTTATTCCATGACTCGACAAGAACTGTTCAAATACATCGCTCAGGTACTCACGACCGTTGTCGCTTCGTATGGCTTTTATACGCTTACCCGTCTGATTTTCTGCTAGCATTTTGAAATCTTTGAATTTCTGGAAAATATCGCTCTTATTCTTTAACATGTATACCGATACATAACGTGATTTATCGTCTATGAAAGTTGCAAAATAGCGCGCACCACCTTGTTACGCTGTACGCATAGGTCCACAAATGTCTGTATGAATCAAGCCCAACAATTCCTTTAAGCGACTTTCCGAAAACTTCGGAAACTTCTTAATTTTACTTTTTGCACACGTTTCACATACAAGGTCATTTGTACTACACACTCTAGCATTGAGACCATAGACCATTTCCTGCTTAATCATTTTATTCAAACTATCGAAATTTAAATGTCCGAACCGATCATGCCATTTCACCAGCTGATTTACATTTGTTTCTGCAGCAAACACTGTTTTTGTTTTACTTTCAAACAAAAACAAACCGTTGTGTTTCTCTGCGATCATTAAATAACGATTATTACTGTCTTTAACGAACACTTTGTTTTTGACAAAATTTACTCTTAAGCCATTTTCTGTTGCTTTTGATACCGAAATAAAATTACATTGTAAGTCCTTTACATATAGCACGTCAACCAATTCGATCGTGATATTTTTCCATTTTAGTTGCACTGTACCGCAACCTTCGGCTTCTATATGACTGTCGCCTGCTAACTTGCTTTTTTTTTGTGCTCACGCATACTCGTAAACATTGATTTCTCCGCACACAAATGAGCTGTAGCCCCGCTGTCTACACACCACGCATTTTTCGACAAACCGATTCGTGTTACAGAAGTAGAGAGCACCGAAAAAGACTTTTTACTGTTCTTTTCGCTCGCGTTGTCTTTTCTCTCTTTCGAACCACACTTCGACGCGAAATGCCCGCGACGACCGCACAACCAACATTCAATGTTTTTTGGTTATCTCATTGCTTTGTTCTTTTTACCGTTTTCTTGACGCGATGAATACATTTTATTCTCACTTTTCTCGGCTATTTCGCCAATCTTGCGTCTCTCTCCCTCTTCAAGCAATTTAATTTTTAGAGCGCTTTCTCGCGTTTCTATGGCAACTACAAAATTTTCGAAATCATCACTTAAACTTGCCAACAAAATTATAACGAGCATCTCATTAGGCACTTGTTCCTTAATTTCATTTAACTTTTCTACGACATTAGAAAAATTATTCAAATGCTCTCGAATACTGTCTGTAGCCAACATTTTAGAATACAGCAATTGCTTAAACAACTGAATTTTTCTAGCCGGACCGGAGGGCATGTGAATCGCGGATAACTTTGCCCATGCTTCGCTCGCGGTTTTACAATGTTTTATACCGTTGATCTGCGACGGACTTACGCACAACAATATACTTGCGAGAGCTTTCTCGTCTTTACTGTCAAACAACTCCTTTTGTTCAGCCGTATCAGACGCCTCTTTTTTTAACCGACCACATGTCACCGACCACAAATCAGAATGAATCAACAGACTTTTCATCTGTACTGACCATACACTATAATTTTCATTATCTAGCTTTTCGATTGAAAATTGTGTACTCATCTTGAAGAAATTAGTTGCTCACAAACTTTAATTAACAAAACGAATCTCTTACAAGTCTTTCCGACCAACCCGCACAGTTTTACTTTCTGCTGCCTGGGCCCATAACCTATTCGAGTAGAGATTTATTAGAGACTAAAAAAATGCAAAAGAATATTCGCTGCAGCGCAGGCAGCAAGAAAATCAATGTAAAGCAGAAATGAAAAAATGTCCGTTACAATTCACAGATCGGATCATTCAAGAATAATAAGAAAGAGATAGACATACTGCGGTGCTTATATACATATTTTAACAATTTTATTTTTTATTTTTAGTTAATTCTTGTGTAATTGTCGATAATCTATGGCTATTGCTAGTCCAATTAATTTACTAGTAGCCAGTTATTTAATATTGCTCTATTTATTTCACTACGAAAGAATACAATGCGCGCGTACAGAAGCTTGGAATAAAAAGTCAGTGTTGTTTAACTTAAGAATACTAAAGGCAGCGTCCCATGAACATGGACCAAAATGAACACTAGGTGGACACTGAAATTATCGGTGTCGCCACAGTACTCCCCCTCCAATGACAAGGTCATGAAGACGATGGATCAAAACGAACTCGTCGATGTTTCTCATAAGTTCGTTTTTCCGGTAGTTTGGAATCCTCAGGTCTTGAATGCTGGTCCTCTTTTGTGACGAAAGCTGGTTTGAGCCTGCTGACAGATACTGCTATTTGTTTGCCATTGATGTTTAGAGTGTAGACGCGGTCCGTTTGACGCTGGACGATTTCGTAAGGGCCAGAATACGGAGGTTCGAGTGGTTGTTTAACCGCATCAGTACGAATGAAGACATGAGAACACTGATCGATGCCTTTAAGTAGAAACATTTTCTCTTTTATGTGATGAGCTGTTGGTGTAGGGCGAAGTTTTTGCATGTGTTCCCGAAATGAACTTAAAAATGTTGTAGGAGCTGAAGGTTTGTCGATGTCTTCAAAAAATTCATTGGGTAAGCGGATAGGACTCCCGTAAATCATTTCTGCGGCCGACGACATTATGTCCGGTTTGAAACAAGTGCGTAATCCAAGAAGCGCAGTGGGAAGAAGTTGAGTCCAAGGCGTATCACCATTACACATCAATGCTGCTTTTAGAGATCGGTGCCAGCGTTCAATGAGGCCGTTAGATTGTGGATGGTAGGCAGTGGTGTGAACATGTTTGCTGCCGACAAGCTGTGCGAGTTCCTTGAAAACAGCGGATTCGAACTGGGATCCTTGATCCGTTGTTATAGTTTTGGGCGTTCCAAAACGAGCTATCCAAAAAGAATAGAAAACCCTTGCTATAGTCTCTGCCGTCATATCAGATAGTGGTACAGCTTCAGGCCATCGTGAAAAACGATCGATCATAGTGAGGCAGTAGCGAAATCCTTGATAAAGAGGCATCACGATGATGTCTAGATGTACATGGTCAAATCTACCATCGGGTACAGGAATTTTTTCAGGAATGATGTGATTATGCCTGTTGATTTTCGCTCGTTGACAAGGAAGACAGTTTCTGCACCAATCAATAACATTTTTGTTCATCGAGGGCCAGACAAACTTTTGACGAATTTGCTGCAGAGTTGCTCGGCCACTTGGATGTGATAAACTGTGAAAGAAAGTAAAAATTCTGTAACGTAAAACTTTAGGTACATACGGTCTAATGTATCCGGTTGATACATCACAAAACAATGAGACATTCTCATCAAATTGTACAGTTTGTAGTTTTAACGAAACATTTCCCTTTAGTAATTCGGGTAATTCGCTGTCTGATGCCTGTTTTTCTTCGATTTCAGATAAATTCACTGCAGTGGGCATTTTAATTGCACATAGTCTCGAGAATGCGTCTGCGATGACATTGTCCTCTCCTTTTATGTGTACAATTGATGTAGAGAACTGTGAGATGTAGCTTAGCTGTCGTAGTTGCCTGGGAGATGCTTTCTCCGGTTTTTGGTTAAAGGCAAAAATAAGTGGTTTATGATCAGTTCTGATGATGAAGATACGTGCTTCAACTAAATGTTTGAAGTATTTGATTGCCTCAAAAACTGCTAAGAGCTCCCTGTCGTAGGTGCTGTAATTTTTCTCGGTGTTGCTGAGCTTCTTGGAGAAAAATCCGAGTGGTTTCCAAATATCATTGATTTGTTGCTCTAAAACGGCTCCTATAGCAACATCAGAAGCGTCACACGTTAGAGCAAGTTTCGAGTCTGGTGATGGAAATGATAGCAATGCTGCATTGGCCACACTATTTTTGCAATCCTCGAAAGCGGCAATGAGTGGCGATGTCCAATCGATCTTCCTTTTGTCATTCTTTTTTACATCTTTAAGTAGCTCGGTCAATGGTGCTTGTATGTGCGATGAATGTGAAAGACATTTGCGGTAGTAATTTATTACGCCTAGGAAACGTCCCAACTGGTTTATAGTTTCAGGTCTTGTATAGTTGACAATGGCACTGATCCGATTGGAGGGAGGTCGGATGCCAAATGCGTTGATTGTATAACCAAGGAAATTTACTTCTTGTTTTTCAAATTGACATTTACTACGATTAATACTTAGACCATTCTTTTGAAGAATTTGAAAGACCGAGCGTAAGTGTTGCTCGTGTTCCTCAATCGAGTTTGACATGATGAGTATGTCATCGATGTAACAATAGACGAAGTTGATGCCGCGGAAAATATTATCCATGAATCTTTGAAACGTTTGGGTGGCGTTTTTTAAACCAAAAGGCATAAATAAAAATTCAAAAAGGCCGAATGGTGTGCAGATGGCTGTTTTTTCAACGTCGTTTTCTGCCATAGGGATTTGATAATAAGCTTTTACCAAATCGAGAGTCGAAAAAACTGTTTTCCCATAAAGCTGTTCGGTAAAATCGTTGACGTGGGCGATGGGGTACCGATCAGGCACCGTGATGGAGTTTAATTTCCTGTAGTCGCCGCACGCACGCCAGCCTCCATCTTTTTTGTTGACTAGATGAAGTGGACTTGACCAAGGACTCTTTGAAGGCCGACAAATTCCCTGCTCTATCAAAAAGTTGATTTCTTTTTTGGCGGTTGCCAATTTTTCGCCAGATAAACGACGAGGGCGATCAGCAATAGGTCTTCCATTTGTTTCTACGAAATGACGCACCTCGTGATGATTGCAAGTTTTCGTGGTCTGTTTGGTGATGTCGATAAATTCGTGAAGTAATCTCTGTACCTTCGAAGTGCTTTGCACAGTCAAAACTGAATGTTGATTTGACGTAGCCAAACAAGCGGGCGAAACGAGTCCTGTTAACGAATCGATAAGACGTCGATTGGTGAGGTCTATGAGTAACTGATGTTTGGTCAAAAAGTCAGCTCCGATAATAGCCATTTGGACATCAGCGACAATAAAAGGCCAGGTGAATTTGCGACGTAGGCCTAGATTTAGTTCTAGTATGTGTTTGCCGTATGTGTTGATGATCGTCTGGTTAGCTGCATGTAGTATTAGATCACATGCTTTAGTTTTTGATCTAGAAAATGTACGTGGCAAAACGGATACAACGGATCCCGAGTCAATTAGGAACCGGATGTGAGAAACGCGATCGGTGATGTGTAGGCGACGCTCAACCAAAGATGAATGTTGTAGATCGCCGGTGTTGGTAATGCTGTCGCCGACCAGCGCTGCAGACGACAGCCGCTTTAGTTTAACGGTTGGAACCGGGCACAAGTAGGACGGCATTTTTTTGCTTCATCCCCAAATTTCTGGTGATAAAAACAGAATTTCGATTGTTGTCCGTCAGCTTTTTGCGATGGTAAGTTGTTCCAATGAGATCGACCACGCGATGTGCTACGTGAACGAGATTGTCTCTGTTTCGCTTCTGATTGGAGGTACTTTACATCCATTTGAAGGTTATCAAACTTTTGAGATAACAAGTGCAGACTATCAGCAACTTCCTTCAACGGGTCCTTTGGCAGAATTTCCTGAAACCGCTTCCATAGGGTATATCGATTTATTTCCCATGGATTCCAGCATCTTGTCTGCAACTTTAGCAAGTCTGTCTAAATCGGTTTCCTCCCACACTGTCAACAATGGGCGAATAGACTGTGGCATCTCTGCAAGAAAAAGTGTGAGAATTATGCTTTCACTAGCTGGATCTGGTGCGAGGCGTCGCATATTGGTAAGGATTTCGGAAGGTTTTAGACCAGCAGTTCCTCCTCCCTGTAGTAAACGACGTAACTTAGATTCCGACGACTCGGCGAATTTTTCAAGCAATCGATTTTTGATTGCTTGATACTTGTTGGCCACTGGTGGTCGCGTGACCAAATCTTCAACAGCGATGATGGTGTCTTCGTCCAAGTGGACCGCGATAAGATCAAATTTGTCTGTGTCAGCGTTGATGTTATACAGGCGAAATGAGCGTTCGACCTGGGCGAACCACACATGGGGATTGTTCCGAGTGAACTTTGGCAAACGCACAGAATTACGTTGGCCAGCTGGAACTTCATTTGGAACAGAGTTCATTTCTGTTCGTAGTGATTCCAATTGGTGTTGAAGATCTCGAATTTGCCCGTTTAACTCCTCCATGATGAAATAATTTTTTTCCTCTGGAGCTTCTTCTTTTTCAAAGTACAGCCGTCTCTGTGATAGTAGTCGTAAGTCGTAGCGTCGCTTTGGCATAGGCCGCCAAAATGTGTTAACACAGCGCGTCACTGCGTATTGTTTAATTTTTTGGCAATAAGTATTTGGGGTGAATAGCTGGATAGTTTTCCAGATCACGTCGGGGTCACCACTATGGCTATTGCTAGTCCAATTAATTTACTAGTAGCCAGTTATTTAATATTGCTCTATTTATTTCACTACGAAAGAATACAATGCGCGCGTACAGAAGCTTGGAATAAAAAGTCAGTGTTGTTTAACTTAAGAATACTAAAGGCAGCGTCCCATGAACATGGACCAAAATGAACACTAGGTGGACACTGAAATTATCGGTGTCGCCACAAATCTTTACTATCTCTCCATATGTAAAAATATATGTTATTCGAAAAATGATAAATTGAGTTCAATGACTTAAATAGAGTAAATCAGCTGCTCATAATTGAGTAATGAAAGAACTAGATATTTAAAAGCGTATTTGGATCAGATCACGTATGGTTTAGGTATGGAAGTAAATGTTAATTGATACCGTATTACTAAATCCATATGATTATTATAACAACATGGCCACCATTTCGGACGTTGAACTGACACAAGTCATTAGTCAAATTAAATTGTATTACTGGACATAATAACGCTTTATACACGTTCGTTAATCGGGTTGACTACATATTAACGCTATACACTACCATTGATGTCAGGCAAATGTCAATACTTTTTGGACTCGTAGAACGATGCATCAGTTGTGAAGTCATGCTGTTCCTTGGTATGAACAATTTAACAACCTTGGCGGATCTTCGAAGACAACTAGTACTGAATTAAATACAAACAAAGAATCACCATATACTGGAAGCCGAATTCCGCAAACAAACACTAATGAGTAAGTTAGGATTAGAAAATAAAGTTGAAAAATCATTGTATACGCGGCTCATAAAAAATAGTATTGATGACCTTGTCCAAAAATTACCTACTAATATTTGCATTCGAATTATTAATTGTGAAATAACACTTTGTCGAAATCCAATAAATCATTCAAAATCAATTTTAATTGCCGTTAAATCAATTGCTCCTACAATCAAAAATATCACACATTCCTTCAACCTAACCCTATGTCCCATATCAAAATCATCAACAACTACGTATATTATCCAATAATATCTTTTTTCACCCGAATAATTGTTCATCTCAATAGATTCAACCTAATTTGATTAGACCAACACTTTTCACGCCAAGACCAAATTTTCCAACCAATTCAATCCATGCATAATTTGACAAGACCAACACATAGATGAACTTAGGAATCTGGATAAGGTTAATTTTCAGGAATACTTGCAACAAGAATATTACCAAAATTAAACAGCTTCATATCCCGATTATTATACTCAAGACTACCAAGACCTGGGTTATTCGCAAAGCTCAGATTTTACATATACAGAAGCACAACCAGCTGAACTTGCTAATGAAATAAAATTTGAACAGGCCGACAATTTTCAGCATCCAGCCTAGGAAAGTAAGAATACATAGTATTTACCCATAAGAGTAAAGGTATAAAATGTTTAATAGCGTCAATATGATGACATCCAACATCTTCAATCTTCAAGTTGACATGGACAAGGCATTATATAACCTAGCAGTTTCCTTTATTGTAGTCCCATCTGGATTGTTCCGAAAAAGCAAAAATTCAAAATTTTTATTGATTACGGAAAAGTAAATGAAGTAACCACAAGTGACAGACATCCAATATCAAATAGGGGTGAGATTTTAGGAAAACTAGGCATATGCAATTACTTCGCTAAAATAGACCTTGCAAAAGGTCTGTACCAAATATGGTCTTCATACTCATATATCTTTGCTCTAAAAAATGCAAGGTTGCTTGAATAATGTATTACGACCATTGCTGAACAAACATTGTTTGGTATATTTCGACGATATAATTGTGTTTTCAACATCAGTAGAAGACTCCAATTAGTTTTCGAAAAACTTTCAGAAGCCAATCATGAATTTCAACCTGATAAATGTGAGTTTGCAAGACAAGAAACTTGTTTCTTAGGATACGTAATAACCAAAGACGGAATAAAACCGAATCAAGAAAAAATTAAAGCCATTCAGAAAAATCCGATCCCTACAAAACCCAAAGAAATAAAAGGTTTTCTTGGATTAACCGGTTACCATAGAAAATTCATTCCAAATTTCGCTGACATAGCTAAACCTATGACAACAGCTCTAAGAAAAGACTCAAAAGACATACAAAATTAGCAATATACCCTTTTAAAACTTAAACAATTGATCTCCAATGACCCAATTTTAAAAATACCAGATTTTAACAAATGAAGCAAGCAAGTCGTCCCTGCCGACATTGAGTATACCCTATACCAAGTAGAGGTACTTCATAAAGTCAAATTTGGTCAGCTGGTGCTGGTGTGGCTATATTAATGTACACGCCAAATAAGAATACGATATCATCATTACAGCTCTAGTTATAGTTTTTTCTAAATAACGGGGGCGGACACCCACTTCCGCCCAAAAGTTTGAAACAAACTTGATCTGCGTATGCAATAGACGGATGTTGACACCAAATTTGGTTGCTCATGTGCTCATGTCAAGAATATATATACCTTATGGGGTCGGAAAATTTTCCTTCTGCCTGTTACATACATTTTAGCTACTTTAATATACACTTTTACCCTATGGGTACAGGGTATAAAAATTCATATTAACTACTGACGCAAGTAATGTAGCTCCTCGAGCTGTACTTTCGCAAAACGGACAACCACTGTCCGTCCGTTCTTTCATTTGTAGAACCCTTAGCGATCACAAAACAAACTACAGTGGCATTGAAAAAGAACTCCTAGCCATTGTGTGGGCAACAAAAGCGACATTACTTACTAAGACGACATTTTGAGATCAATAGTGACCATCAACCTCTATGTTTGTTTTATAAAATGAAAAAGCCAAGTTCAACATTAACTCGATGGAAAGTTAAATTATCTGAATATGATTTTGACATTAAATACATAACAGGAATTGTAAACCAAAGCTGACGCTTTAACACGAATAAAGTTACAACAAGTATATTTTGGAGAAGAAACAGAAACATAGCTCTACCAAAGATAATAGTAACTTAATATTTATCACTTGAAAACCAATAAACACATTCAAAAGACAAGTAATATTTTCAAAGACATTCCAAACATAAAAAAGGAAAATTATTTCAAGAAATTAATAATGCACATTACTGAACAATGAGCTGAACAATATTTAATCGAACATTTTTGTACAGCGTTGTGTTTGGAAACGCTAGTTTATAGATAGTGATGCTGACTTCGAAATAATACAAAATGCCCACAAAAATATAATTAACACTCGCCATGCCAAAATTCTGCGAAGTCTCATCCAAGTAAGTAAAAGTACAATTAAACAAAACTAAAATAGTAGACATCGAATAATTATATAAAACTGTAAAGATATGATTAATTCCACAGAAAGACTTCTTAGTTTTGGTCAAGTTGGAGCGACTGTTCCTGTCGCTTCCAAGGCGTTTATTAATCTGATTTTTACATAGAGGGATTAAGTTTAACTTAGCCTAAAGCGGCGCGGTCCGCAGTGTCAGCGCTGCCTTTTACTATGTTTCGGTTTTATACGTAATGTATAAAACGAACATACATATACATATATGTGACTTATATATATAAACAGCGAGTATGACGCTGTAGGAATAAAGCGTGGTATGCACATATTTCATAAGTGTGTTTATGTATACATATCTTGCTCAAGCGGTCATTGCATGTAATATGTGCTGACACGGCTATTCTGCATTTCAATATGTTTAGTCTCCGTATTTCGGATTATTTAAACTTGATGTATATTTATACAGCAAAGACTAAATGTCGATGTATTCTAGTATTTATGAATTAGTATATACGAAGTATATACTGAATATAGTGCTGAGCATAGTGAGCTCTCGATATGTGCATATCACAGTACAATTTGGATATATCAATTTCAACCATTTTAAATACCCCTTTGACTGTAGAAGCTGATAAAGAAAGCAGTATCGGCCCAGAAATAAAAGAAAAAGACCTTACAGATTCAGATTCAACTTCGAGTGAAGTAGAAGAAAAATTAGTAATCATGGCACAAACCAATATTGAATTCATAAACGCTGCATCAAGGATTATACCGGATTTCAACGGTAAATCTGAAATCTCACGTAGTTTTCTGGATGCATTAGATATTATGAAATCAATACAGGGTGCTTATGAACTATTAGCTGTGTCCTTAATAAAAACAAAATTAAAAAAACCAGCTAGAAACATAATAATCAATGAGAATACAGTTGAACAAATAATCATTCAGATTCAAAGCTAATGTTAAAGGTGAGTCAGTCGACAACTTATCAGCAAGATTATTAAATCTAACGCAAAAAGTAAAACACATAGCGTTTATACACAAGAAATTAAAAAATTAACAAAGTCTCTAGAGGGAGCATACATATATCGAAAACGATTATACCCTCAAACAAGCTAAAGCACTTAGCACAAAACAGGCTTTTGCAGCAATGAAGAAAAATTGCTTAAACAAAGATGTTAAGACAGTTATGCGTTCTCGTCAGTTCAACAACATGGACGAAGCAATAGCTGCTTACATAGAAAAATCCAATGATATAGCCGAAGAGACTAACACTATCATGTACTATAATAACGTGGTAGGTATAGGGGCCGCAACTATAACAGAGGCGGCCAACGGTATAGTAACAATAACAGTAACAATACCAACTCTAGAGGCGGCTCGAAAAGAGGAAACAGAGATAACCATCAAGTACGAGTTACACAAAGTACCTCGGAAAACACCCAAGCCCCCTTGAGCACTTAATACCAAAAGTTTTCAATATAAATCTAAATCTCAGCGGTATTATAAAAATACAAAACCGAAAAAATAATAAACCATTAACTTTACTAGTAGATACTGGAGCTAACATATCAATATTAAAAGATAATAGACTCTGTTCTGAAATAAATCAAAATTTCAAAACAAGTATAACAGGTACAATAAAATCAATTGGAATAGCCATAATAGATTTATTATTCGATTATTTCATAATCAGTCACAACTTTTAAATATTCCATAATGAATTTCGCGTACCTTGTGATGGAATTCAGGGACTTGACTTCATTCGAAAATTTAATTGCGTAGTAGATTATCACAATGATGAATTAATACTAAAACCGCAAACTCTTAAGTACCAAATACACGTACCATTGTTAAACAATGAAATAGATAATTCAATATTGTTACCAGCAAGGTCGGAAGTTTTCAGAAAAATCACACTTCAGACAAACGATGCTACCGTAGTAATTCCAAATCAGCAAATTCATCCTGGGGTATTAATAGCTAACAGCATCGTAGCAGGTAACAATGCAATAGTTAGAATTTTAAATGAAACAGGAGAAAATGTAAACATTAAAATTCCAAACATTACATTTGGATCAATAGAAAATTATGAAGTTGAATCTTTTAGCAATAATAATACCAATATAATAAATGAAGTCTTGAAAAAATTAAAGTTCCCATATTATGTAAAAACAGAACTTACTGAATTGTGTACAGTGACATATTTGGTCTCGAATCAGAAGCGATAACAAGCAATCATTTTTACAAACAAAAATTAAGGTTAGCAGACAAAACCCCAGTACATATACATAAAAAACTATCGAAATGCAGAAACAGAAAAACCGGAAATAAAAAGACAGGTAGAAAAATTATTACGAGATGGTATAGTCGAACCATCTATATCTGAATATAACAGCCCGCTTCTATTGGTTCCTAACAAATCACTCCCAAATTCGAAAGAAAAAAATTGCGTCTAGTGGATTATCGGCAAAAAAATAAAAAACTTCTAGGAGATAATTAGGAAGAGCAAAATATTTCTCGTGTCTAAACCTTATGTCTGGATTTCACCAAATAGAACTGGAAAATAAATCTAGAAATATAACATAATTTTCTACGAGCACTTGCTCATATCGCTTTACGTGATTACCCTATGGTCTAAAAGTAGCTGCCAATTCATTTATGAGAATGATGCAACTTGCTTTTTCTGGTCTAGAACCATCGCAAACATTTCTATATACATATGGATGATTTAGTTATTGGCAGTTCTGAACAGCACATGTTCAAAAGTCTTACAAGTATATTTGAACTTTGTAGAAAACACAACCTTAAATTAAATCCAGAGAAATGTTCACTCTTTATGCACGAGGTGCAGTACTATTACAAGACTGCAACGGTGCGCAACTACCAATTGCGTATGCATCGAGATCCTTCACACAGGAGTAAGTAATAAATAGACTACAGAACAAGAGTTAGCAGCAATATATTGGGCAATAATGCATTTCAGACCCTATATTTATGAAAGGCATTTCTTGGTAAAAACAGATCATAGGCCTTTAGTAAATTTATTTTCAATGAAAAACACTACTTCAAAGCTGACAAGAATGAGATTAGATTTAGAAGAATATCAATTCACAGTTGGGAAGGACAATCACGTTGCGGATGCATTATCTCGCATAAATATAGAAGACCTAATTCAAATAAATAGAAATATATTGATGGTGCTGTTGAAAATATTTTATATATATATAAGCAATACAATCATGTATAAGTTATTTTCTGTATATGTATAAGTTATGACGAGCCAAACAAATAAATAAACAAAAGCGATTGCAACACAGTTGCAGACGCAGCGTCATCAGATTCGTCGGTCACGTGGCTGACCGAAATATGATCCTCCAGCTGAGGCGCATTGACCGCGGCTACCAACTTGATGGCACGAGGCGCTGATTCAGCTATTCTTGGTTGGCTGTGGGGTTCTTGGGTCTTAATAAGATATCTTAAGCTTTAGTTTCTGGAAATATTTGGAGTCGGCCAGTCGGTCGCTAATAAATAATAATAATAATCAATCCTAAAAATTACTGGCGCCCAACGGCATAAAAAAAAAAGAAAGTAAAACAACTAATCGAAACTCCGTAGGCAAAAGTCTTCGAAGAAGAAAAACGCGAATCTACTGGAAACGTAACGCGTGTAAACAAATATTAAATTAAAAAGAAAAAAAAAAAAAAGGAAAACTTTTTATTTGTGGAAAAATTAATAATAAAACAACATCGAATTATCGTCATCACGCCGACACTTGACTGACACTTGGGGGCTTAATTGTAACTAAAATAAGGAAGGAATATTTAGGAATTACAACCAATGTATTTCATGTAAGTGAGAATTTTGTTATTGATTTCCTCCATTCCCGTTTTTTTTTTTTTAAATAATAATATAATAAATTTTGGTTATAAACCAAATTTGCCTTTGAAAGTGTAACAGTGAGAAAAGAAATTAATTTTTTTATGACAAGTGTCGATAGTTGCAGTGACGATGAGTTAGCTGAGCTGTGTGAGGGATTAAATTTTAATATTGAAAGGAAAGAGAACAAAATAAAGAAAATGAATGCGCAAGACGTAATTAATGTAATGCAAAAGCAGTAAGATCTGCTCTAGCTGTTCAGGCTGAACACCTGGAAAGAAAATTTGCAGAACAGTTAGAAGAAAAAATAGGAGCGTTAACAAGACAAGTTAATGATTTGAAAATTTCCACACCGGAAGTGGAAGTGGATGAAACAGTGAAAGTAGTACCAGGAGTTGAGTGTAAGGAGCCACTTGACATAGTGAGATCAGTTCCAGAATTCAGTGGTAGACAGGCCGAATATGCTGCATGGCGGTCAGCAGCAACATTTGCATATGATCTGTTCCGTCCATACAATGGCAGTACAGCACACTATCAAGCAGTAGGAATAATCAGAAATAAGATCAAGGGTACGGCAATTTCAACGCTTTCATCTTATAACACTGCGTTAAATTTTGATGCTATAATAGCGAAACACCAGCTCGCGTCATAAAACAAAAATTGGGTGTACTCAGACAGGGAGAATTGTCTCTTTTAGAGTATTATGACGAAATCGAAAAAACCTTGACCCTCCTAACAAACAAAACATTGATGACTCATGATATGCCAACAGCCTTAACCCTCAATGAGCAGCATCGCGAAGATGCATTGCATTCATTTGTTTCGGGTCTAAAAAATCTCTTGAGGCACACGTTTTACCAGCAAGGCCTAAGACTTTGCCAATTGCCCTTGCAATGGCACAAGAGGCCGCAGCCAGCAATGATTATGCCAATTTCGCTGCAACCTTTGCAAAGGCTGCAGATGATAAAAATAAAAATCCAATTAACAATTTCCAAGAGCATTCAAAGAAATCGCAATACCATCACGATGACCAAGCAAACTCAGGTCAAAATAAAAATCCACATTTTAATAAAAAACAGAACTATACTGGCAAGGGAAACCAAAGTAATAGACAGTTCACCAGTTCAAAATCCAAACTTCAGGGACGAAATCAAACTCAGCCCGTTGAACCAATGGACATTGATCCATCTACATCGCGGTTTAAACAAAAAAGAAAACAGCGCAAATTCGACACAAAGTCGTCAAAATGTAAATCATAATCAGGTTGTTCCTGAAGGTGACGAAGATTATGAGTCCAAAGCAGAGGACGTTGTCACACTCTTCGAGGACGAACAATCCGATATTGAGGCCTGTAATTTTTTAGGGCCACATCCTTCCTCCCGTACATTACAAAACAGTTAGACGGGAGAACAATAAAAATTCTCGTAGACACGGGGGCATCTAAAAATTATATTAAACCATTGTCCGAATTAAAACACATAGTCCCAGTGCAAAGTCCGTTTCAGGTTAAGTCCATCCATGGATCCTCTTCCGTTAATACGAAATGTAAAATCAATCTCTTTGGAGAAAGATCCTTTTTTTTTTCATTTTACCCACTTTATCTGATTTTGATGCTATTATAGGGTTAGACCTTCTAAGAAAGGTGAACGACACCATTAATTTTACGGAAGGCAAAATTTATTTTAACGGGGCTTCTGAGGACATTAAATTGCATAAATGTATAGATGTAAATTTCATTGAAATAGACGAAGAAGATGTTCCTCCTGCTATGAAAGAAAAATTTCAGAGAATGATTAAGCTAAGAGCTTCTTCATTCGCAGACCCCAAAGTAGCCTTAACATTCAATATAAATACAGTGGCAACCATTCGAACACAGGGAGAACCTGTTTTTTCAAGACTATACCAATACCCGTTGGGGGTCTTTTAAAAGACGGCATCATCCGACCGTCTAGATCGCCCTACAATAATCCCATTTGGGTTGTAAACAAAAAAGGCGTAGATGAACACGGCCATAAAAAGAAAAGAATGGTCATTGATTTTCGGAAACTGAACCAAGTAACTGTGTCGGACAAGTATCCGATTCCCTCTATTACGACAATACTGTCGAACATGGGTAACGCACAGTATTTCTCGACTTTGGAGCTAAAGTCGGGTTTCCACCAGATTGAGCTGGCAGAGGGTGATAGGGAAAAAACCGCCTTCTCTGTCAACAGTGGGAAGTACGAATTTTGTCGCCTCCCATTTGGATTAAAAAATGCCCCTAGTATTTCTCAGAGGGCTATCGATGATGTTCTAAGAGAATACATCGGGAAAATATGTCACGTCTATGTGGACGATGTAATCATATTTTCCGAAACAAATGAAGATCATGTTAAGCACATTGACATTATTCTTCAATATCTTGGCGATACAGGTATGAGAGTTCCCCAGGAAAAATCGAAGTTTTTCAAAAAAAGCGTCGAATACCTCGGGTTTGTTGTTGCTAGGGGAGGTATAAAAACCTCACTAGAAAAGGTTCAGGATATACAGTCTATTAGACCACCAACATCTCTGTACGAGCTAAGGTAATTTTTAGGCCTATCTAGCTATTATAGTTGTTTTATAAAAAACTATGCCGCAACCGCAAGACCGCTAACGGAAATACTAAAGGGAGACAATGGAAAGGTTAGCATCAACCACTCCAGAAAAGTCAAAATAGAACTTAAAGCTAAACAGTTGCAAACGTTCGATAGACTCAAAATATCTTAACATCTGAAGATGTCATGTTAAAATACCCTGATTATAAAAAGCCATTTGACCTAACAACAGATGCCTCTGGACACGGCCTGGGAGCAGTATTGTCGCAAGATGGAAGACCCGTAACAATGATCTCAAGAACATTGCGAGACAGCGAACCCGATCTAGCGACTAATGAAAAAAAGAGAACTCTTAACAATTGTATGGGCTTTAAAAACCCTTCGAAATTATCTGTACGGAGTTAGAGACTTAAACATTTATACCGACCATCAACCCCTTACCTTCGCAGTGTCCGATCGAAATACAAACGTAAAAATAAAGCGATGGAAATCCTTTATTGACGATCACAACGCGAAACTTATTTATAAACCAGGGAAAGAAAATAAAGTTGCTGACGCGCTGTCACGGCAAAATATAAATGCTTTACAGTCTCAAGAATCGGACATCGCTACAATACATAGCGAAGAATCACTGACCTACACTATTGAATCAACTGACAAACCGTTCAATTGTTTCAGGAATCAAATTGTCATCGAAGAAGCAGATTTCCCTTCAGTAACAACATTCTTACTTTTCCAATCAAAGGCAAGACATATTATTCAAGTGTCTGATAGAAGCACGTTAATGCAAACGTTGCAAGACGTGGTAAATGCGGACGTAGTCAATGCAATACACTGCACACTTCCAGTGCTGGCTTTCGTTCAGCATAGACTGGTAGAAATGTTCCCAACCACAACTTTCAGGTACTCGAAGTACCTAGTCGGCGATATTCTTGATCGAACCGAACAAAGGGAAATACTAATGACAGAGCAAAACAGAGCTCATCGAGCAGCCCAAGAAAACGTAAAGCAGGTGCTTCGCGACTATTTTTTCCAAATATGAACAGATTAGCAACAGAGAGCTGCAAATTGCAAAATTTGTTCAGTGGCCAAGTATGACAGACATCCAAAAAAGCACTTATTAGGTGTCACACCCATTCCATCTTTTGCAGGAGAAATTTTACATGTCGATGTTTTTTCAACAGATAAGAAACTTTTTCTTACATGTCTTGACAAATTTTCCAAGTTTGCTGTAGTACAGCCCATTGCTTCGCGAGCAATTGTTGACATAAAAGCTCCATTGCTCCAATTGGTTAACCTCTATCCAAAAATCAAAACCATCTATTGGTTTTATTATCTGAGACAATAAAGTCATTGTTGTCAAACAATTTTGATATTCACATTGCAAATGCACCTCCATTGCATAGCACTTCGAATGGGCAGGTGGAAAGATTTCATAGCACCCTGACGGAGATTGCAAGATGCAAGAAACTAAGTTCTCAAACCAATGAGACAGTCGACATAATATTATTGGCAACGATAGAATATAACAGAACTATCCATTCGGTGACAAATAGGCAACCGATAGAAATACTTCGTACGTCAACTGCAGAAATAGAAGCAGTTATTCGAGGAAAACTCGAAAAAACACAAAATAAACAATTGGAACAGGGAAATAAAAATCGAGCTGACAAAAAATATAAAGTAGGAGACAAGGTATGGGTTAAGTCCAATAAACTATTAGGTAACAAACTGTCCCCATTATATACGGAAGGTACAGTGGAGGCAGACCTGGGAACGTCTGTTCTCATAAAGGGGAGGGTGGTCCATAAGGACAACCTTCGATAAAATATTTTTATTACTTTTTAAATTTTTTTTAATATTTAATTTAGAATTAAACTTGTGCAGCCGATACTAACGGCTTTAATGGTGGCTTCGGTAAAATTGACGGATTACTCAATGTCCAATTACATACCTGTAATGGACGGAGATGTAACTATTTGGGATGACTACGCGTACCTTGGACATACAACAAACGTGACGTCATACCAAACATACGTTGAAAAGACGAGAGTATTGGTGGAATCGTTCAAACAAGAACATGTGAGGAAAGTAATACTAGCAGATATCGATAGAATAAGTAGACTAATAGAGACATTAAGAGTACATCATAGGTATGCTAGGAGCTTAAACATTTTAGGCACAGCTCTTAAAGTGGTTGCGGGCACACCAGATTTCGATGATTGGGAACAGATAAAATTTAGACAAAATCAGTTAATTGAATAAGAAAATAGACAAATCGAAATAAATAGCAAACTTCAAGATAGATTAAATAAGCTCACTAACTCTTTAAATTAAATAAGCAAAATCGATGAATTAAATATTGAACACTTATTTGAAACTGTCCTGGCAAAAAATAGAATGGTCATTTCAGACTTACAAAATTTATTACTAACTATTACACTTGCAAAAGCAAATTTAATAAGGCCCGTAATACTTAACGACCTTGATATTCAGGAAATCAAAAACAAACATCTCACTAACATTAGTGTAACTGATGTCTTAGAAGTAGCTAGCATTAAAAATATAGTTTTAGATTTTGAAAAGGGTAACATAGTTGCGGACTGTGGAACGGAGTCATATGCGGTTACTGGGAGTGATGTGGCGGTGAGCACAAGATTCTGCAGAAGATCACCAACACCTAATTGCGCGCAGAACCTCATATCTGGGACACCGGCGAGATGCGGCACTCGATTCAGTCATCTGGGTCCACTGACAGTGGTGGATGATGGGATAATAATTATCAATGATGTCACCGCAACCATTATCAGCAAAGACAATCATACCCAAGTGGTTGCTGGCACATTCCTGGCAACATTTGATGACGAAGTGACCATAAATGATACCCTGTTCGTCAACAACTACGGGGCATTAAAGAAGAAACCAATGGTTGCAGCTATCTCTCAAATCAACATAACAAGCCATCGGGAGAAACTGAGTCTGCCACTTCTTCATGAACTAAGCTTGACCAACCTACAAAACATCGGTCAGCTTCGTTCCAACCTGGTATCTGGTTCTATCATCAGTAGCGGTGCTACCTTGGCCATAGTAGCAGTGGCAATCCTCATCATCTACGAGACTCGTCGCCGTTGGAAAATAAGACATCAAGCCCAGCTGATTAGTAACCTTCAGACCGCTTTAAAGAAGTCCGAGGACGTCCATCACTTAGCTGAGGGAGGAGTTATGACGAGCCAAACAAATAAATAAACAAAAGCGATTGCAACATAGTTGCAGACGCAGCGTCATCAGATTCGTCGGTCACACGGCTGACCGAAATATGATCCTCCAGCTGAGGCGCATTGACCGCGGCTACCAACTTGATGGCACGAGGCGCTGATTCAGCTATTCTTGGTTGGCTGTGGGGTTCTTGGGTCTTAATAAGATATCTTAAGCTTTAGTTTCTAAAAATATTTGGATTCGGCCAGTCGGTCGCTAATAAATAATAATAATAATCCTAAAAATTACTTATATGTATGTATGAATTCTGCGCTTGCCTAAATGAATTTAGTCTCAAATAAACTTCTCAATTGAACGGTCTGCTTTTGTGTCTTTTCTATCTGCGTGTGGTGGTAGCGTTTCTCAGCATACCTCGCAATAGGTTATGGGCCCAGGTTGCGGTATCAGACAGAATATGATAAAAGTGATCGGTGTTGCATCAGATCAAATAAGAGACTCAAACAAGATGAGTAATTTGTATCAAATTGAGAAGTTGGAGGAAAAGAATTATGATTCTTGGAGCATACAAATGAGAAGTGTGCTGATTCATTCAGACTTATGGGATGTAACACATAATGTAATGCCCACGGAGGCAGGAGAAGTTGCAAGTCTTGAAGCGGCGAATCGCAAGGCGTTAGCAACAATTACACTTAGTGTAAAGCTATCGCAGCTGGCATACATAAAAAATTGTGAGACTGTAAATCAGGCATGGACAAGACTACGAGATGTTCATCAGCCGAAGGGACCAGTGCGAAAAGTGTCGCTTTACAAGAAACTGTTAAGTTTACGTATGGTGGATGGCCAAGCTATGTCGAGCTATTTAAATAGCTTCTCTGAGATTCTGGATCAGCTTGCAGATGTTGGTATTGAAATGAATGATGAGTTACGAACCATTATTTGGTTGTCTAGTTTGCCAGTCAATTTTGAGAATTTGCTCAGTTTTGAAATTCTTTGCATAAAATTGAAGGAAGAAGCGGAACGAAAAAGTCTAGCGGGTTCGAAAGAAAATGGGCAAGAGGCATTTTTGATTTCTCAGAACAGAAACAGAACAGTATACCAGCAATCACATACCCACAAAAATCGCGCGCAAATTACTTGTTTTTAATTGCGGAAGAGGAGGGCACGTCAAAGCAGAATGCAAAAACGAGAGAGCCGGTAAGAGAGAACCCAAATATCGAGAGAACACGGAAATCGAAGTTAAAGAGAACAAAGAGAGCAAGCATTGTAGCTTAATAAACGCTTTGGAGGTGGAGATAATTCCAAAAGGAAATTGGTGCTTAGATTCTGGAGCAACCAGTCACATGTGTTCCGATAGAAATATGTTTTCGGATTTTGAAGTACACAAAGAAAGAATCAGTTTGGCCAATGCGGGTATTTTAATGCAGAGGTCATAGGAAAGGTTCATTTGCAAACTGAATTGTACAAATTAACGTTGCACAATGTACTATATGTTCCAGAGCTGGCAGGAAATTTTATGTCAGTGGCTCGAGCTATACAATATAACAGTGAGGTGAATTTTTGAAAAGATGTGGCAAGAATCATACAGCACGGCGAATGTATTCTCAAAGCTGCCAGGGTTGGAAACTTATAATTTTTTGAAGCTAAAATTGAAAATGTAATGCTGCTATTAAAGATAACGGAGAGTTATTACAAACATTTTGGTCACCTCAATTATGCAAGTCTGGCGCAGATGGCAAGTAAAAATTTAGTCCGTGGAATAACTGCTACAAATTTGTCCTCAAGTAATCCATGCAAGATATGCATGATGAGCAAAATACATGTTCAGCCATTTCCAAGAGCGGCGGAGAATCGATCCAGTGATATTTTGGAACTAGTTCATAGTGACGTTTGCGGGTCTTTTGGAACTAAATCATTTGGTGGTTCAAGATATTTCCTAACATTTATTGATGACAAATCCAGACGAATTTTTATATATTTTCTTAAAAGCAAAGATGAGGTCTTCAGCAAATTTGTGGAATTTAAAGAACTAGTGGAGCGGCAAACAGGAAAACATTTGAAATGTATCCGCAGTGAAAATGGGCGAGAATACGTAAACAAGGCGTTTGACAATTTTTTAAAGAAAAATGGTATATCTCGACAGCTGACGATAGCATATACCCCACAGCAAAACGGCGTTGCGGAAAGAGCCAATCGTACTCTAGTTGAAATGGCCAGATGTTTGTTGGCTCAATCAGGATTATGTGAGGCATTATGGGCTGAAGCCATATATACGGCGGTATATCTGCGAAATCGCTCACCTACAAGTGGACTGATCAATCAAACACCAATGGAAGCGTGGACCGGTAAGAAACCTTGTATCAGTCATCTAAAAGTTTTTGGTTCCGTTGCAGTAGCGTTGTCAAAGGGTCATCATAATAGCCAGTTTCAACCAAAAGGGAAACTGTATCGCATGGTTGGATACTCAAGAGAAGCCAAGGGCTACCGCCTCTATGATGAAGAGACACGTAAAGTGGTTGAAAAGAGGGATGTACTTTTTTATGAACGAGATCTTTTGGAGCAAAGCAACAGTACGACTGTAGCATTTGATTTGTCGGGCCGCTATGGCCAGACCAAGTTCCTGATGTGGATCAAGCGACAGATGAAGATGATAGCGACGAGTTGGAGTCACATTTTGCAAAGATCAGTAGCAGTGATGAATCTTTTCATAGTGCAGATAAAACAAATGCTGTGCAGCATGAGAATGAATCCCGAGTGGGTCCTGGTAGACCGAGATTAATAAAGCCGGGTGGACCTGGACGCCCAAGAAAGCAATATAACATACTGGGATCAATAGTTACGAGTGATGTGTTGATACCATCGTCCTATGAGGAAGCTATGAATGGGTCTGATTCATCACAGTGGCGTGAAGCAATGGAATAGGAATATAAATCTCTCGTCACAAACCAAACGTGGGAGCTAGTGGACTTACTAAACAACCAAAAGTCGATAGGTTGTAAATGGGTTTTCAGTCTTAAAAGGAATGCGCAAGGTGACATAGAGCGATTCAAGGCAGCAGTTCGGTGTTAACTACACAGATACTTTTGCACCGGTATGCAGACTCGAGAGTGTGCGCTTTGTTTTGGCACTAGCAGCAGAATTGCAGATGTACTTACATCAAATGGATGTATGTACGGCGTATCTCAACAGCGATCTGAAACAACCTCCAGGATACACAAATGAGAGTCATCCGAAGTCAGTGTTATTGCTAAAGAAGGCAATATTTGGATTGAAACAATCAGGAAGGAAATGGAATTCCAGGCTTCATGGCGTACTACTGGAAATGGGATTTAATCCATGTAGCAGTGAGCCATGGTTATATCAAAAGCATGGGGCAGATGATTTGACACTAATTCTTGTTTACGTTGATGATTTACTTATAGCATCTCGATCGAAGCAAATGCTGGATAGCGTTAAGGCAGCAATTTCAAATGCGTTTGACTGTACAGACAAGGGCGCAACAGAGCTATTTTTGGGCACGGATATTCAGCGTTTAGGCCACACTCAATATATCAAGGACATATTGAGACGCTATGGAATACAAAATTGTAGAGCTGCCGCTACTCCTTTAGACGCAGGATTTCATGTGACAACCAGCAGTGCAAAAGGGTTGACCAAAGAAGCTATCAGACTCAGATTGGTGAACTAATGTGGCTGGCGCTTACTACAAGGCCGGATATATTGCATTCAGTTGCAAAGTTGGCTCAGCGGAATCAAGACCCGCATACAGAGCATGAAGCAGGTGTGAAGCACATCCTGCGATACTTGGCGTCTACAATTGATAAGATTTGTTGGCTATGCCGATGCTGATTGGGGAGGTGACAGAGTCGACCGAAAGTCATACTCCGGATACGTTTTCTTTTTGGCTGGTGGTCCAATATCTTGGAAATCACAGAAACAACCCAGCGTGGCACTCAGTAGTACTGAGGCAGAGTATATAGCACTGTCAACCGCATGCAAGGACGCCGTTGTCTTGCGGCGTTTGATAGTCGAGCTTGGATGCGGAAAGGATACCATTTCTACGGTTATATATGGCGACAATTTAAGTGCTCAACAGTTGGCAAAGAATCCAGTCCATCACGCTAGGACAAAACACATAGATATACGATATCATTTTGTACGACAAACTATATTTGAAAAACATGTTGAGTTAAAGTATGTACCCACAAATTTAATGGTAGCTGATGTATTCACTAAGAATTTGAAAAAGAAGAAACATAATGATTTTTTGAATGTTAAACTTAACGTAATATTTTAATACTTGCATTGAGGAAGGGTGTTGAAAATATTTTATATATATATATAAGCAATGCAATCATGTATAAGTTATTTTCTGTATATGTATATGTATGTATGAATTCTGCGCTTGCCTAAATGAATTAATGGGACGCGCTCTTTAGTCTCAAATAAACTTCTCAATTGAACGGTCGTCTTTTGTGTCTTTTCTATCTGCGTGTGGTGGTAGCGTTTCGCAGTATACCTCGCAATAGGTGCAAACAAGATCATCAAAAATACAGGAAAACATCTGCGCAGATGAAGAAATTAAAATGCATTAAAAAATAATTGATCCCAATGTCTACGAAGTCGTTAGCAATAACGACGTAAAGAAATTTGTAAAAATGAAATAGAATAATTTCAAGTGTTTACTCAAAAAAGGAAACCAAATTATCTCACAAATTTCAGTTAAAGATTTATATTCTAATGAAAAATTCGATTTAGATCAATTTTATCAAAGGCTTATTTCAGAAGCCGGGATATACAACATCATTAACTTACAGATGTCACCAAGTGAACAAATCTTCGCTTTTTAAAAAAGTGACACAAGTAGTCAAATTAATGCAATCCTGTTAAAATATCCCAACGATCCATTAGAAGGAGGCCATACATACAAAAATAAAGAAATGATGTTATTGGCCAAAAATGACACAAATTATTAAAAATTATGTAAAAGAGTGTGTAGACTGCCAAAAGGCTAAGACTACAACACATACAAAAGCTGCAATGATCATAACAAACACCCCACAAACGGCTTTTGACATTGTTTTAATTGATACCATTGTACCATTACCTCGAACAGAGAATGGCAATGAGTATGCAATAACTATAATATGCGATCTAACAAAATATCTATTAGCAATACCAGTAAAAGATAAAAGCGCAAAAACAGTAGAAAAAGCTATATTTGAATCATTTATACTAAAGTACGGTCCTATGAAGACGTTCATAACAGACAAGTGTACTGAGTATAAAAATTCACTCATTAATGACTTGTGCGAATACATATATGAAAATTAGTAATGTATTATCAACAGCACACCATCACAAGACCTTAGGAACAGTAGAAAGAAGTCATCGAACATTCAATGAATACATACGTTCATACATCTCAATTGAAAAAGATGATTGGGACGAATGGTTGAATTACTTCACATATTGTTTTAATACTACGACATCAACGGCACATAATTACTGTTCGATTGAACTTGTTTATGGTAGATTACCAAGATTATTCGAAGAATTTAATACATTAAATAAGGTAGACCCTATATATAATTTAGAGGATTATGCAAAAGAGTTTAAAAGAGATTACAGATAGCATATAAAAAAGCAATATCTATGATAGAAATAGAAAAACAAAAACGAAAAATAGAATATGATAAAAATGTTAATGATTTAAAATTAGAAATAGGAAACCTAGTACTACTTAAAAATGATTCAGGTCATAAACTAGAAAATCAGTATTTAGGACCATACAAAGTAATAAAAATAGAAGATAGAAATAATATCATAATAGACATAGGTAAAAAGAAACCACAGACTGTCAATAAGAATAGGCTAAAGTTATTCCAAAGTTAAAAAAGAAAAATTTTTATATATACACATTTACAAAATTAAAGTTTTACTGTTTTTAATTTTTTTATTGAAATATATAGACAGACATTTAAAGAAAAAATACAATTAATAAATTAATATAATAAATAATTTAAAAATAACTTCATATGAATACGTTATTTTTCAAAGGGGGAGATGTGATATGCACATATCGAGAGCAAATTGTGCTCAGCACTATGTTCAGTATACTTATACTTCTTATATTCTAATAAACATAAACACTAGAACGCAGCGACACTTAGTCTTTGCTGCTTGCGCAAGATATATACATACATATGAAATATGTGCATACTCGCTGCTTATATATAAGTTACATATATATATTCGTTTTATATATAACATATAAAACCAAAACATATACAAAAGGCAGCGCTGCCTCTGCGGACTGCTAAGTAATACTAAATCCTAATATGTTAAGATCAGATTAATAAAAGTATTGGAAGCGACAAGAACAGTCGCTCCAACCTTAGAACCTAAAAGTATTCCTTGTGATTTTCAATGCTATTTCCTACATAGCATTGGGTTTTGTCCGATAATTCCGAGTACCCACAGAGATATTTTCCGAGTGGGTACTACCCATACTACCCACGTCAACCGCTAGTCCTGCTCTGCAGTATGGTTAAACCATATGTAGACTACTAACACCTGTAAAATTTTTAAGCAAAACTGACTAAGCAAAACTACACAAATAAGAATACTTCTTGAATAATTTTTGATGCATTAATTTTTAGTCTTAAGCTGGTATTCAATAATGCAAGTTGTCGTGGATTAATTTCGACTTCGTCTTTTAATCTCAGCGTTGCTAAATATCATTAGTTCGACTCCTTGCGACAACCATTCAACTGAACATGGGGACTAGCAATTTTGACACTTCCATTGATTCAACGTACGTTAATGACCCTAATTTTCGTAGTCGAGCCTACAATTATCTGTGACTACTCGCTAATTTATTACTGTGCATGATTTCGAACAATGAACAATTTTAACAATAACGCGAGACCCCTAGTACTCAAAATTGAAAAAGGGTTTAGTGTTAAATACGATGCCATATGTCTCAGTAAAAAAGAAAACTGAAGAACACCCAATTTTGGGTACGACAGTATTGTGGGTGCGAATGTACCGATAAAAAATATATATTTTTTTCTAAATAAGTAATGACTGCCAAATAATTGTTGCCCAAGCCAGAATTTTAAAAGAAGCTTAAATCGAAAACAGCCCTCAATAGACATAAAGTTACGTTTGTTAAGTTATCAAATTTAGATACCACAATAGTCTTAAATGAGGGCATACTGCCAAGAGAGGGAAATTCTGAACCCACTATGCCAGAACAAATAGCTGCAGACAGGGATTGGGTGCACTAAGTGCCCACAACCTCCCGCCCAACCGACCGAGGGGCGCCAGCCGCATGACGCACGGCTCGAGTAGCGGGGACATTCCACAAAACAGACAAGAAACGAAAACTATAACTAGTTACGAGCTAAATGTAAAAGGATAGATGTTTTTAATGTAGGAAGAGAGAGCTCCGAACTGATTACACAGTAAAGTCGATTGTAATCAGAACAAAGTACTCGGAAAGGTTCATGCAGAGCATAGTTAGTGGTACAGCGGGGAAGAGATAGAGGTATAAAATTTCTAGTAGGCCTACAAGGAACCGATAGATTTACTTGGCTCAATAGCTTAGGAGAGTCTATATCACCATTAAGGAGCTTGTGCATAAAAATCACACCAAGCATTATTCTACGATTAGTAAGAGATGGTAGGTTAACAAGAAGAAGTCTACTAGACTACGATGGCAGATTGATATTGCGATCCCAGTTCAGACCACGAAGTGCAAAGAGTAGGAACTGTTTTTGGACAGATTCTATTCTTGATTTGTGTGAGTCATATTGAGGAGACCATATGCAAGATCCATATTCTAAAATAGGACGAACCAATGAGGTAAAAAGAATTTTGGTTGTATAAGGGTCATCAAACTCCTTTGACCATCGTTTAACAAACCCAAGAACACCCATAGCTTTACCTACAGTAGTGGAGATATGAGATTTAAAGGTTAATTTATAGTCCAAGGGGACGCCTAAATCGTTCATCTCATGAAAACGTTTTAGTGGGATGTCATTAAGAAAATAAATTACCAACCGCGGAGTATTTCTGTGAAATGTCATGACCTTCCATTTGGTTCCAATGCTGTCCAATGATGTTAAGCTCTGTCTTAGTTACAAAGATAATATCTCTCCCTGTTGGTTACAATCTGATCTTCAAAATTTTCAGTCGTGGTGTCAAAATAATTTGTTAAGTTTAATGGATTTAACAAATTATTTTGACACCACGACTGAAAATTTTGAAGATCAGATTGTAACCAACAGGGAGAGATAATATCTTTGTAACTAAGACAGAGCTTAACATCATCTGCGTACATAAGGACATGAGAATGATTTATAACAGACGGAAGATCATTGATAAAAAGAGTAACAAGCAATGGTCCCAGATGACTGCCCTGGGGCACTCCCGAAGTCACATTTATGGACCTAGAATATAAAGACTTGAAAAGAACTTTCTGTGTTCTGCCTGTCAGATATTCCCGAATCCAGGAAACTAAAGGGCTAGGGAAGCCAATGTTATTTAATTTAAGGAGAAGTAGCGTATGATTAACAGAATCAAAAGCCTTGCTGAAATCAGTATATATGACATCAGTTTGCCTTGCATTCCGAAATCCTTCGATCGTCAATGATGTAAATTCTAAAAGGTTAGTGGTTGTAGATCTACGTTTCACAAATCCATGCTGCGATGGTGAAATTATAGAACTACAAAAATGTTGCAGTTGAGAAGTAATTAACTTTTCAAAAGCTTTAGGAATAGCGGACAATTTAGAAATACCCCTATAGTTATATGCATCGGATTTCCTACCAGTTTTATGGATAGGAATTATATAGGATTCCTTCCAAATGGATGGAAAAGTTAAAGATTTAACGGACAATAGAAAAAGTTTTTGAATTGGCATGTCCGACATCCGTCATGTCGGATTGTGGCGGGATAAAAGAACAAGTGATGTAGACCGAAAAGGATTTAAGTCCAACCTTGACACTGACAAACTCAATTTCCTGATTATCAGGTAGATGAATCTGGTCAGAATATAAGGCAGAGTCCACCGCAATCAAAACTCCTCCGCCTGCGCGAGAAGTCCGATCACACCTATAAATTGAAAATTTTGAAGAACGAACGGATGCATCGTTAATATCAGGTTTAAGCCATGTCTCTGTAAACACTAAAATTTTAAAGTCAAATGCTAAACTATCTACATATAGTCTAGGAAGCTTAGATTTAAGTCCTCTTACATTCTGATAGGCCAGAAAAAGGGACGAAACTAGTTTTTTTGGACACCAGCAGATGCTAGCTTGACTGACCTGTGAGTTTTCTTTTTGGCCGTATATTCTTTTACTAAGATATGATCCGGCCAAAAACTGTTACTACAAATGCAGTCAAACAGTTCGACCGGGACACCTATTTTAAAGGAAGATATCTCACTTGAATAATTGAGCTTGAATTTTTCCACCACTATTTTGGAGACTTGAACTTTTGTCTTAATATATGCTTAGACATCATCCGACGAATGTTCGGGATCAAGTCTAGAAACAAAGATATGTTTCTTTGGTGGAACTCCAGTCAGAGGCCTACGGGAGCCAGGCCTTAAATCAATGGCGTCTCTAGTTGTCGCAATTGAGTCGCCTTGACTGTCCGTAAGTGTGCCTCTAACTGGACGACTATCGGCAATAACAACACTTGATGATTACAAAGACTTTTCGGAAACTACAGCTAAATTCGTCTGCAGGGAGAGACCATTTCCTGGAGAAACGGAAATCGCCTCATCCTTACGGCCACCATGCGGGATGGGAGTTTTAAACGATATTAGCTGCGGAGGATTTGTGTCCAGAGATGGTGAATGTGACATCGCGGCCGAGACTAAGTTAGGTATCGGCAGATGCGGGGACAAGTTACGCACACTAGTTTTCTTTCGCTTTGGAGACTCATTCAGCAGCTTATAGCTACTAACTTCCGTCTCCACAGCATTAAACTCGTCGCAGAGTTTACGAAAACTAGATGAGAGTTTTTTAAACCTATCCCTGGTCTGCCTCATGAATACCCTTATCTCAATTTCTTCTTCGGCATGAATCACATCCCCATTTGCTCCAAACTATCTCTTACCTTGGCTGTGTAGCCAGCACACTTAACGAGCATGACATTTTCACACAGCCAACATGAGAGAAATGCGTTATGGGGTGCGGGGCAGTTTAAACACTTTTTGGGATCTGCGATTACCCAGGTGGGCTTTGTGAATACTTCTATGGAGACAATAACGTAGTCCTTTAAGTCATTTTTACAACACATTTTACCATTTTTATCTATACGAACCGTGAGCCTCGGTATATCTATCTATGGAATAGGATTTTGTAGTAGTTCGTTATTCCTCAATTTCCTTAATATATTAAGGATCTCAGAATCGCGCTGTTGTTACGAAACTAACTAGTTGTCGGTTATCTCAGCCAAATTAATTCACATTTGAATTACTTTATTCTGGCTCCGATTTTTCGCTAATACTGGGTACTGAAAAACAAAATCAACGTGAGACATTCGCTCGAATTTTTTGTAGTCTAAGTCAAAATTAAAGGACTGTAAAAACCGCCAACACCTATGTAGTCTCAGGGTCAAGTCTAATTTAATACGACTACCCTTTAAAGAACTGCAGCCTGTATATACTCTGAATTCCCGCCCCTGCAGATAATGACGGATATGTTTGATAGCGGTAACGACTGCTAATGTCTTTAATTCATATGAATGGTATTTTGATTCAGCAGGAGACATACACCTGCTTAAGTGCTCTACAACATGGTGTTTGTGCAATAATATCGAACAATAGCCATTTGAACTATTGGGTACTGCGGGTGAAGCATGATCAACCATTATATTACATAAAACTTGCTGTGAGCTGTAAATCGAATCGTTACTTATGCCATTCAATTTTGCAATATTATTAATTCGTTTTTCTTTAATTTACCACCAACACTTTCGCTTCTCGCTTCTCATAGACTCGTGCGCTTCCACCTGATCAGCCATTTTTTACAAGCATTTGCATAATGTGTGATTGTAGTTGTTGTTGCAGCTCATTACGAGTTTTCACATTGTTAGTAAAAACCAACGAGATAAGTTGTTCGCCATATAAGCCAACGTAACCAACACGGCGATTTCCTCCAAATGCTTGGTGTTCCATTTTGACATAAGCAGCGTGACAATACGGCTGAAATATTCAGCGGACCCTTCTCCAGTTTTTGGGCGACCATTCAAAACATATAATAGAATGGCAGCAGATAGCCATTGTGATAGCCATTGAGATGCGCAGCTTTCTAGCGGGTTGCTTAATGCTATCACCAAGCTGCTACCCTTGAGCACGTTATTGGCAAAAATAAGATCTACGGTTATACACCAGTCTGAGGCGTTCGCGGCAGCTCCGTCAGGATTGAATTTCGGTAATGTTATATAAGCCAGTCTCCCATCGGTTGCCAATGGCCTTGGGCTGCATATTTTGAATTATATCCAAAAGTTTGCGGTTTTGCACTTTCAACGCAGCCATATAAGAATCAGTACCATGAGTTGTAGTCATAGCAGATCCCATTTGTGATGTCGGAGAGAAATTATTTTTCCCGGATGTCTTTTCCATTTCGCACCAAAAGTTTTAATTGAAGCAGCCAGTTCCTTGTGTTCAGCTTGTCGGGTAGTTCTCGACTGCCCACGCCGTCGCATTTCCCTCAGCATTTCACCGGACCACACTCGATAACAGCCTCTGCTCTCATCTCTCTCAATAACAGCGTCACATGTCGCCCGTTTCTAATGTCACTTGCATGACTAAGCAGTCAGTGCCAAATTTGCATGACTCAGCGGCCGATTTCATTCACTGTATCACTTACATGACAGAATTCACTATATAACTGACATGATAGCAGTCATTGCCAAACTGTAAGCGTCAAAGATACGAGTGACCATACTAGAAACTGGACGCATGGGAATCAAACAGAAAGAGACACCAGCGCCCTCAAATGGGAAGAGAGACCCTGATCCGTTTCTGACATACATACATATGTATAAAAGGTAATTATTTACTTTGGGTCCTCGGATTTATAATATTGGAAATCTCAAAAGTGTGAAAAGGTTTGATTTAAACTCTGGTGTGAAGTTTAGGGACACCGCCAAAAATATGGCGTTGCCTGAAAGTTGGACTTTACATGAGGGTTTTTGCAACCTCAAATTTCATTTTATATTTTAATAAAATTTACAAGTCTTACTGCCTTTTGTAGCGCAATTATACCTACAGAGAAGCAAAAATAGATAATTGTGTCTGTTGGACAACTTGTCAAAAAAAATATGAAAATTATACTCACTAAGAGTAGAACTATCACTGACATTCAATCTAAGTGAATACAGTAAAAATGTTGCACTCAATTTTTCTAGCTGCGAAAAATGACTACAGTATTTTTAAAAGCACTTTACAACTGTGCAGTACTATGGTATTGGAATTGAATGCTTTCATGCAGACCTCTACTTCATACCCTCCCAGCTAATGCAAACTCTGTACCCATAGGGTAAAATGGTATATTAAAGTCGCTAAAATGCATGTAACAGACAGAAGGAAAATTTTCCGACCTCTAAAGTATATAAGTATTATAGACCGAGATAATTCAACAACTTCGGCTAATACGCAGAAACAGCTTTGCACCGACACGATTATTTCCAAGGAAGCCACATTACCCTAAGGCGAAAATGCTGACGACGACTCCATTACAACTGACCCTTCTTAAAGCGAACGTCTTAGACTGTAGAGGTCCGTCTTAAGCAACATTTCAACAAATTGATCAAAAAACAATCGAGCTAATAAACCGAAAATTCAAAATTTAAAAGCTTGAATTTAACTGGCGCCCGAACAGGGACCTACGGGGCATACACATCGGCAGATTAAGTTCGCGATTAAGTACTTTGTACCCTGTAAGCTATTAATAAGTAAAATTTAAGAAGAGAAACGAAATTGAAGCGGAAAAACAAAATTTTATTACAAAACGAAAACCGATCAAGTGACTTACATGCAAAAAAATTACTTGACAAGTTTGTATACCTCAACCCAATTTTGCGAATCCTACCAAAGGACCCTCCAGAATAGAAGGGTAAAACCAGCTACTAGTTTTCAAGAAATATCAAAATATAATAATAATAATATCAACATGAAAATTTTTTAATAATTGAAATCAAGAAAATTGAGTTGCGCAGCTTTCCAGCGGCTTGTTTAATGCTATCGTAAAGCTGATTTTCGCAGTCAACTGAACTCTTGGTGTTAAAGATTCGAAATAATTTGTGTCAAAATTACTTGCCCAAACAATAATGATTTTATATCCTGCTCATACATTCCGCGACCATTTTTTCTTGTCTTCGCTTGTCTTAGGCGACTTTAATGTACCGCATGTAGCGTGGCAAACGCAGAATGATTGTCCACACTTAGTCTCTTCATCACAAAATAACTTTTTGGCTGAGTTGTTTGATATTCCAATGTTTCAAATAAATTCGATAACTATCTCATGTAATAGACTTCTTGGCTTTGTATTCGTTAGTGATTCCTCGACGACAAATATTGAGCGATCCGCTTTTATTTCACTTCCAGAAGACTCGTACCACCCTACCTTTATAATCAGTCTATCACTTAATTCTCTAATTAAAACAATTTCCCTCCTCTCAGCCATTTCGACGTAGATGCTTTCGTAAAACTGACTTTGCTCGCCTTGATTCCATTCTTCTCGAGATTGACTGGTGAAACCTTTTCAGCAGTTTCAAATTAGATATCATAAATATCATTAAGTGAACCTCTGTTAAGGCTTTTTACCTTTTCCATTGAAAATGGTTACTTTCCTTCTGCCTGGAAAAACTCATATATTATCCTCTTGTTTAAGGAAAGCGCTAAATCCGATATATGTATCTAATTATAGAGATCTAAGCTCTCGGCTTTCCCTAAATTATTTGAGAACGTAATAACGAAGACTCTTCAACACCTTTCTAAGTCTATAATTTCACCCCACCAGCATGGATTTAAGAAGGGGCATTCATTACTGACCAATCTTCTTGAATTTAGCACTTTTGTCCACGATGGCTTTCGCAACAAGCATCAAACAGATGATATTTACATGTTGATCATGCACTTCTATTAACCAAACTCAGTCTTGTTGGTTTTCCTCCTTATAGTTTTGTTTGGAACCGCTTACTCTAAAACTGTATTTGTGAATTCTGGGGTTCCCCAAGATAGTCACTTTGGCCCTTTACTTATTTCTCTGTTTATTAATAATCTACCTAATGTATTAGCGAACTCGCGCGATGTTAAACTTTGATTATCAATCAATAATCCTTCTCTTCATTCTCTTCTGCAAACCGATATTGATGCGTTTTGTGATTGGTGTAGGGTTAACCTTCTCCATCTCAATACCATTTAATGTTCGTTTACCACATTCTATCGTTACTCGCCCTATATTGCCAATTACTTCATGAAGTAGGATGTAGCATTACACAGAGTCAAATCTATTTTTACGATGTAGGCTTATTTGTGATCCAAAGTTAAATTTTATTCTACACATTTTCTCAATAAATAACAAAGCATCATCTTTACTAGGTTTTATAAAACGCTGGGCAAAAGTATTTAATGATCTTTTTACAACAAAAGTTCTATTCACATCCGTGGTACGTCTCGTACTAGACTACTATTCGCCAGTTTGGAACCCTCAATATGCCATTCACCAGCAACTTATTAAGTCAGTTTAAAAACAGTTTCTATTGTTTGCCCTTCGTGGTTTTAACCGGGACCCAAACCGACCACTTCCGCAATATTCTAGTAGGATACTTATTATAAATCTTTCATCCTTAGCAAATCAAAGGCTCGTTTGCTATATCCTATTTCTCCATAGGTTTTAATTGTTGAAATAGACTTTCCCTTTTTATTGTGGAAAATAAATTTAGCTGTCCCAATACGTCCTACGAGAAATTTTGTCCCTCTTCAACTATACTTTGTATGAGTCATACAAAAAAAATTAATTAATCGATTATTGTATCATATGATTATTTTTTTCCTTGCGATTATTAATCGCGATTAATCGCAAAAAATGAAAATAATCGATTATTTTAACGATTATTTTCATAGTTTTACTTTTTTATGATTTTTACATTTTCTAAAATATTTTATGGCTAAAATAGTAAAGAAAACAGAAAATGTTATTCATATATACTCAAAACTGTTTTGTAAGTAGTAAACCATTATAATTTTTATTTATTTAAAACAGAATTTAAGAACAGAAGTTTATTTAGATGTTCCGTAGTTAATCTGTTCCGTTTTTCTGTTGCCGTATTTCCCGCTTTTGAAAACAGGCGCTCAGCTGGTACAGATGTGCCAAGCAGAAAACAGTAGCGCTGTGCAACTGTATGCAATTTTGGGTATACCGATCTCATTTCCTCCCAGGCGTCAATGACGTTGCGCTTCAGCTCCAAAACAGGAGAGTTGAGGAAACAGCTCAGCTCGTCTTGGACATCGGAATACTCCGCTTCTTTTTTGCGTCGAACTCCACTTCACCACTAACTGAGCCATCACTAACACTGTCTTGGCTTTCATTTGCATGGGCTATAGTCGCCATTTCTCTCCGTATATTTTTCATTACTGAAGCCAAGGCAAGAGCATCTTGAAAATGGATTCTCTTGAAGCGGGGGTCCAGCAAAGTTGATGCAGCCAACAAAAACGACTGTTTAATACTACTTGGCCAATGTAGTGTATTAATTTTAAAAAACGCTCCAGCATATAAAATGTTGAGTTCCATCTAGTTTTGACATCTAAAATTACTTTTAATGCTTTTCCTTCTGGGACGCCAGCAGATTGTTGTAGCTTCAGCAAATTCTCCTTCGATTTTGTACTGCGTTTGAACCAAACTACAATACTCCGGCACTTGGCAATCACCTCCGCTGCTTGTGGAAACTCCAGTGCGTTCACACACACTAAGTTTAAAGAGTGCGCGAAGCAAGGGATGTGGCGCGATCTTCCAAAGCTGTCATGCATTGATTTAACAATATTTGCATCTTTGGTCTTTTCCAATGGAAAAGCTCTCCAACGAAGCCATGAACACGTTAGAGATGTGATCTGCGGTGTGGGCTTCTGGTAACTTAAAAACGCCAACTGTGGCACTGATTTGCTTATTTTCAAATAAGCCATGTAGAGTAATTCCAATTACGCTGGTCAAATTTTTATCAGTCCATATGTCTGTGGTTAATGACAATCCTGACATTTGACTCACCATTTTTTTAAACTTGGCAACCTCTACGTCATACATTTTAATTATTTCCGATTTAATGGTGTTGCGTGCAGGAACTTTATAGAGGGGAAAAATCTTTTTCATCATTTTTAAAAATCCTGATCCTAAAATTAAATTCAGTATTACTGAGTTTACAATATTAGTTATGATATTCAATTCATTATTACCTTCAACCATAGAAAATGGATAATTATCCGTGACAATAAATTCCATTATAATCTTACTTATTTCGTCGTGCTTAGAGCCCCCTAATGCAAAGCTATTTACATTTGCAAATGTTGTTTGGATTTTTGGTTGCGTTTGCACAGGCTTTGGATCTTGCGCTGTTGACGTAGACGCAACCACCTCCTCTTCATCTTCAGTATCTTCAATAAGTGTGATCGGTGTCTAGAAATAATCAAATTAAAATATTTATGTTTATTATAAATAAAAGCTGAAATACTAACCTTGAGGTGCGCAAACTCTTTGGCGTGTTTCAGTTTTAAATGCTGCAACATATTTGTTGTATTTTGGCAGTATTTTAATTGTTTCCCACACAAATTGCATTTCACTTCTTTGTTATTTACTTTGTCGTAGTACTTCCATACTTTACTTTGCGTCGGCGCCATTTCTTCCGCTTTCAATTTGTAATGAAATAGTTGGCTGTATGAACTTGGCTTGTAAAATTCGCGCTGAAATTCACTCACCTAAGCGATTATTTGATCGAATAATCGATTATTGAATACATTAATCAAATGTCATTAATCGATTAAATTTAATCGCAAATTGAAACAAAATAATCGATTATTGTGTATCATATGATTAATTTTGCCATCACTACTATGCAGTAATTATAATGACCTCACTCATCTAATTTCACCTCACCTTTCACTTTTTTCTCTCTGTTCAGTCCTGGGTATGTCGAGAACGCTTGTGGGGAAATAAAAGAGTTTTTGTTGCGGGCCCTAACTGTTGCCGGGAATACTCCACGTCTTACCTATCTAATCTCACACGCAGCTATTCTCCTAATACATGCTAGGACTATTCGTAGTCTCTTTCCGCTATGCCATAAATACTTCGGATCTTCCCTAACTATGCTAGGAATACTTCTAGTCTGCCCTGCTTGTGCCAGGAATACTCCGGGTCTTCCTTAACTGTGCTAGGAATACTCTTAGTCTTCCCTATCTGTGCTATGAATAACTCCTAGTCTTGTTTTATCTTGCTTCAAACACCTTTCATTTTTCTCTCAAGGATATCCCAGGATATGGATCCTGTTTTCCGTTCCTTGTCAATGTGGTATTCCTTCACTTGGATATAGATGTGTTCACTCGTATACTGCTTCGCATGGATATAAACTTCACAGCCGTGCGTATTTATAAGCGTCTTGACCCAATCAGAATCGCTATGGCCCTCACTCGGCCCTAGCAACAAGTGCTTGCTACCGACGGATTTCGGTTAAGCTCATGTACTTGGGAGTTCTCACGCATGCCTAACTTTGCTGTTTCTTCATGGTGACGTCGTTCAAACAGATTCCCCAGCGAGCAAGCTTAGTTATTGTTTCTGTGGTTGCTTGTATTCGCTTCTTTCACATATGTTCTTGTATACAATTTATTTGTTTACGATCATATAAGTGTTCTTTTGTGCTGCATGACCAGGTTCGACACCCAACCAAATGCTTGTTTGCCTGTTCGCTGTCATGCCACCGGTTCGTTTGTATGTTTGCACCATATCAATATGTTCATTTATATGTTTGCATCATACCAATAAGTTCGTTTGTATGTTTGATATCAAACCAATAACTTCGTTTATAAATATGTTTGATTTCTAAACTATATATGTATGTATAATGTAGCTATTTTATATGTCTGCAGTATCTTAATTCTGTTATATATGTATATACGTACATATATCTAATTATATAAATTTAAGGTAAAATAATGTATTTCCCTTTCATGCCTACTTGTGAGAGATAAAAATAAATCATGTATTATTTTTTCCTCACAAATCATAGGTTATTCTTAAAATAGTCAATTGCATTGATTAGTTGACTTTAATTTACATAAACAAATAAATAAATAAATGTTCTGTGTGTAATCTGAATGTGTGCTTACTATTGATATTTTATTTAATTACATAGCGTAATCGTATATTTTAATTATATTATTTCCTTATACAAATATTTTATTTGATTACAATTTCGTTTAGGATTTGTTTTCCAAAGGTTCCAAGTTACAATAATGTTTGGCTTTTTTAAAGGTTTTTGTATATTTCCATTCCGCTATTTGTTCATATACATAGAAGTTTTTCTGTATAATATGTATTGCTGATTGAAAAATTTTGGATAAAATATTCCTAGGAGATGAAAAATTAAAACCCGATCTTTATTTGTTGAATTTCAAATGTTAACTGATTTTATTTAAAAAATATTTGGTTGGAGGAAGTATTAACATCTTTTAGACACATATTTGGTGGTGGGATTTTATGTCTAATTTTATCAGCATACATGCACCGTACTGATAGCTTTTTTACGTTTTTAGCTTTTTAGCTTTTACGTTTTTTTTTTGTATGCAATACTTTTATCTCTTACTTAGTTCAGAATATTTATGTATAGTCTTCTGGTTACATTTATTTTTCTTATTATATATATTATTAATATTACAACTAATACAATTGCTATTATTAAAGAAGCATGGCCAGTTCCGTGATGGACATTTAATCCGGAGAACTCGATGTGATATTCTTTTGACATTCAATCAATTTTTTCCCACTGGATCCCAGATTATCTTTGGAACCTCGCTAATATCCTTTGTATGTGTTGATGCGATGGCTTGATAAGATGCTGACTAAATGTTGTGATGAGCAACTAATATTTTATCTTCTGTTCTAGCAGTGCAATCTGACCTGCTGCTGAAAATGCCGTGCACTGGAATGTCTATCACTTCCTCCTGTACACTACCACATTGCACTCTTTGAATATGGAGTAACTTTAAATGGCCAACTACTTCTGCTGTCTAGCTCGACCCAATACGATCTTAAGTCAATTATCGTTTTATAGACACAGTTAGATTTCATATTTTGTTTAAATTGTGTGATTTCACATGCATTGTTATTGGTACTACTTCAAGGCCAACTTCCTTCACACACTCTTTTGTTAGTTTGCCACATCTGACATTTATTCAAAGTGGTTTCGATAATTCGATGATAGGAGTCTATTTCAAAGTTATAGACTAAATACTCGCTATGTACCTGTACCATTAACATCTGATCAATACTAATCCTAACTGGCACTGGGATTGAGATGGATGCCTACCAAATAATGGTAATTTTACGTTAATTATCAACTTCCTATCAACAAAACTTCTTTTGACGGTATGTATATCTTTTAGCTCAGTATCTGTTCTTTTGCCTGGTAGAACTATCGATTCAGACAAACTATCTTTTATATTTGCAATTTTCACCTTTTGTTGACTCAGTTTTAATATATTAGGGTTTAATCTTCCATGATTAATGTCTGTCAAAAGACAGGGATAACTGCATGAATTTTCTGACAATCCTCAATAACAGAACTAAGCTGCTTCGTTATCATAACGAAATTAATAGATTCTTTGTATACATAGTAATTTTCTTTTATTAACTCTGTTATGTTTTGAACTCTCTATGCACGTTGCGGAAATTTCATATATCTCTTCGGTAGTACTTTTGAGAATGCTTGCCGTAGAGTCAAGATTTGCCGCCTGTTTCCCTTCCAAAACCTTTAAATTTTTCTTGTCTTGCTAGCAAATTGTTTTCTTCCAAAGTTTCTCTATCTTCCGCATCCATTATATCAAATAATATATGGTACAGTGAACCCACAAATTCAAATTTCGCGATTTAGTTTGTAACATTAACAGTTTGTTGTTCTACTCAATTTCTTTTATCTTTTTATCAGTAGTAGTACTAGACGTACTAGATTGCACTGGTCTTCAAAGCTGTACAATCTTTTACATTTCAATTACGGCGTCATATACAATAAAATCCCATGAAGACACTATTTCTACCTCACTCATTGGATCTAAATATAATGCGACTGTTATGTTCATTTCTTTTATCGTGATTTTTGGCTTATTTTTCTATACCAAAGCTGCATTCGGAACTTGGCAAAGAAGCAAAAACCATTAGCGTTGCCAATTTTTGTTTAACTCCAATCAGAAGACAAATTTTACTTATTAGTCTTGCAATCGACCCTTCCTGTAGTTTCATTCTTACTACTATAACCTTGTTGTCTCGGCCTTTCTGTATTTCTTTTACTTTTCATGAGCACAACCTCCATTTGTTACTTTGTTGGAGAGTGTACAAATATTCCTCTTGCCACTTTATCCAGAAATCTCTTTTCATTTTCTGTATAATTTTCAACCTGTCTAGGTTTCCAATCTTTTGGTCTGATGAAATCTACTGACTCCAACGGTGGTTTTCTAATCAAAAAATGCCCCGGTGTTAATACCTCATTATCATCTACAATGGTCGTGAGTTTAAGCAAATTTCAATCTGGCAATCATAGGTGAATCGACGCAATTGATTTCGGGCGCCAAATATCAAATTCTATTCATTGTCTAGCCAAGATGGACCCTTCCACTATAAATCGAACGTAATCAGCCTAGTTGCGAGCATATCTTGAGATGCACAATCCGACGGATTCTCCTTAGTGCTTACATGTCTCCAAGAACTACGAGGTATGGTTTCCAAAATCTCTGCAATGTGGTTGGCAACAAAGGTTTTTAACTAGGGAGCCATGAAAGAACAATGGTAGAGTCGCACCATGCATATATTTTAACCTTTTCCTGGCGCAGCCCATACCTTATTGATTGAACAAGCCGAGATAATAGTAGAGCTCCACATAATTCATGGCGTGGCAAGGATTTGTGTCTTATAGGCGAGACTCTCGTCTTCGCAGCAATAAGTGACACTTCTATGCTACCATCCATGCGCGTTACTCGGTTGTAGACAACAGCAGAGTAAACCTTTAATGAAGCATCTGAAAATTCGTGTAATTCAATCTCATCGGTGTTGTTATCAATGAAACGTGGGAACCTTAGTTTCTTCAGCATAAAGATGTCCTACCGAAATGTTTGCTAAGACTGTGCTTGTTTGTTTGGAAGTTCAGAATCCCATCCCAGATCCAGCAACCATAGTTCTTGAAGCAGGATCTTGAACTGAACCACCACTGGTGCCAGAATGCCAAGTGGATGTAAAATGCGTGCCGTATCTGAAAGCACTTGTCGCTTAGTGCATTTCAAATTTTCCGATAGGGAAACATTGTACATCAATACGTCCTCTCCTGGGTGCCAATGTAGCCCAAGAACCTTTGTAGTAATAATCTTGAAAATATCAATTTCGTTGCCTTGTGTATTAGCAATTTGATTACTATTAGATACCCATTTGATTAGTTCCAACTGTCCGTGAGCCATAAGTAATATTAGCTCCTCTCTAATGCTGATAACTTTCTGCTCATTCATAGACGTCATCAACGTAGAAATCTTCTAGTAGTATCGTAGCCACTTTTGAAACTCGTGCTTTTGATCAGTTGCAAGCTGTTCCAGTACTCTGACTGCCAGAAATGGTGCACTGGCAGTTCCATATGTAACCGTACACAATTTAAAATACTTCAATCGTGCTGTAGGTTCTTCTCTCCAAAGGATTCGTTATAAGTTTTGATGATTAGGAGCCACCAAAATTTGTCTGAACATCTTGACAATGTCTGCAGAAAATACAAACTTATACATTCTGAAACGCAAGCAAACATCAAATAGACTTCTCTGTATGCTTGAACCAACATGAACTGCATCGTTAAGATATCGACCATCCCGATCTTTGAATGAGCCGTGAAATACCACCCGCAGCTTAACACCCATTACCGGATGATGAGGCAGGTAAGAGGTAATTTAGGATGTACTTCGACTGTAAACTTGCATCTTTCAGTAAACGGGATCTAGCTCCTTAAAATATGTCTGCAAATCCTGGGTTGTCTTCTTTAAATGGCAACTCGACTACGATCTTTCATTGACATGTCGTGTGAGCGTGTCAAGGAAATGCTTTTCAACCTTTTTATCTTCAGCGTTGATAGATGTTTATGATGGAATCCCAGAATCTTTGCAGCAGTCCATCTATGAAGACTGTGGACCGAAATTATGCGAATGCGAACTGCCAGAAGCATTTCACTGATGTGATGACCCATCCGCAACCCACTGCAATTGTGTGTCCTTGATCATCATACAGCTTATCGCCAGTGATAACTGACCAGATGTGGTCATCCCAATCAAAATATCAACTGTCGCGTTAGTGTTAAATGCAGGATCTCCCAATTCGTAGCCATCGAATAAAGCGAGCGCTAACGCCTTTATGTTATTCCTGGTCAATGATGAAGTTATCCTTCCTAATACATGCGCCTTGATATTAGTGTGTTGATTTGATACCCGAGACATGAGCCGAAGAGAGCAGAAACCTCTGGTTATTTCCGAAATTAATAGCAGATATCAGATATCCCCGAAACGGCAATCCGAGATGGTGAGCGTCGGAGACCTAACGTTTGTGCGCCTTTCCGAAAGGTAGGAAACCTTCGAGCCACAATCTATCACAATACGACATGTGGGAAAATTTCCTTGTTGGTTTTGCATGTGCACTAGCGCTGTTGGTATTGTGCTTCTGGTATGCCCTTGTGGTTTCTTAGACGTATTTTGCTGGCAAACAGTTGAAGCACATATGCTTCTCCTTGACAAAGATGTTAAGTTGTTTGACTGACAAGCTCTGGAATTGGGGACAAACCGACAGTATATTCTCAATACTAAGACACTTTTTACAGTTACCTGAATCGGTAAGCATCGTGCGTGCTTGCCTTTTCCATTTGTCTTCTCTCTGTTTGCTGACTCCCAGGTCAGCAGCTTGGCTGAACTCAAGCCTATCACATCGTGAATCCAGAAACTTCAGCGAGTCATCTATAGTAGGTGCTTCAACATTTTGACTTTTGTCTATCCATTCCGTCTGGTGGCCTCATCAACCTTTGCGATGAGCAAGTATATTATCCAAAAATCACGTCCTGTTTTCCCGCACGCATCCAATGCACGAACAACATCACTGGCACCACATGTCAGTGATCGAAGTGATGACAAATTGTTACCGAAGACTTTCGGCAAACTGGTGAATTCATCCAGAAGCAAATTCACCAAATAAGACGACTTTCATAGCGTTCACTTAATGATCTCCATCCGATTTCATCGACAACAGGTAAATGCTGAATGAGAGTCGCAGCTTCTCCAATTAGTCATGACCTTAAATGATAAAACTTTTGAATGTTTGTTAAAGTTTCCTTCTTATGAATGGCACTTTCATAAACATCCTTATAATTTCTACGAAAATGCTTGATGTGAATCTAAGGGAGTTCACAATCTTTTGCTTGTGGCACAGTGGCTGACTGTAAGCCTGATGACGATGGTTGATGTGTTTGTGGCAATAGCAGCCATTGTACAATTTGCTGCATTCGTGTTTCCACTCGTTGCATTTCAATTTGCTGTTGCATGTGCAACTGTATTTGCTGTTGCTGGTACTGAATTTGTTGAAGAATTTCTTGACCGAACAATACATCATTACCAGCGGAACCACACTCTTCTAGTTTGCTAAATGATGCTAGTTCACTCTTCAAAGCTTTCAGACGAGATATTTGAAACTTCGTACTTTTCTTCATACGTATTAGAATTAGTATTTGTTCGTCACCAAGACTAAAGAACTCTTTCCATGCATTGGTCAACACCTTCAATTTGGTATCAACCATATAAATGTCGGTTTCACGTGGCGGACTCATCGGGAATCCATGTGTCCTGATATTTGATATCTTCAATCGGCCTCTGGTCTTGGTTAAAGCCTTTAACTGTTCCATGATGAACGAAAGAACTTCTCTTAGCTTGTGCTTTTTTCGCCAAAAAACACGCTCTTCTTCTAGGTATGTGCACAAAGGTCTCACTCTCGATAACCGCTATCACCCCAGCAGCGACATAGATAAAATTTATAAATTTTACGGCATCAGTACTCAATTGACGAATGGCAACAAATTACTTACAAATGAGTAATAAACAACAATGCCCACCGATCCGGCTCGAAGAACCAAATTATGATGAATAACAAACCACTGTGATATCTCATAAGAACTTAAACTTATTTTAACTCTGCAAATGTACTTTATCAGCCACTGCTGGAACACGTCTAGATCGTTCGTTAGTGTGTTCCGACGTTCCGAAGTTCCGATGACTTAGCAACAGAACAAAATCAAGAAGCCGACTCAAATGGTTTTTGGTAATCGGGGTATAGAAGTATTAGGTCCTCTGAGACCAAAATATTTCTTAATTTTTCGAAAGATAATCTTTGCTTTTCATCGAGGCTTACTGGAATTTCTTTTGACTGTCCAGCGCTTGCTTTGCCGTTGTCACCTTTAAGTATGTTAGTTAATGGTCTAGCTATAGATGCAAAATCTTATATGAAATACCTACTAAGCCGAGAAATGATCTTACTTGGAACAGGTTGGTAGGCTGTTCGAATTTACCAATTACTTCGATTTTGCTGGGATTAGTTGTAATACCGCCCCGGGAAACCACAAATTCAAGATATTCAACCCTTTCTTTGAAAAAGTGAGACATTTCTTGTGATACCCTCATGTTAGCGTTATACAATTTGTCTAATACCCAAGCAATATGGTAGGCGTGATTCTCCAGATTCTCAGAGAATATAATCACGTCATCTACATAGACATTGCATGATTTTCCAATCAGTTCATTGATTGCCATTGAAAGATTCCAGGAGCGTTTTTAAAGCCGAAGGGAAGTCTACAGAATTCGTACTTCCCATTTCCTGCAGAAAATGCGGTTTTTTCTATTTCTTTTTCTGCAAGAAGGATTTGGTGAAATCCTGACTTCGAATCAAGAGTTGTAAAGTAATTGTCTCTTCCAAGGTTTGAAAGAATTGTGGTAATATTAGGTATAGGGTATTTATCATCGATTGTTTTAGAATTCAATTTTCTGAAGTCGATAACAAGGTGCATTTTCTATTTCCTTGTTCGTCTACTCCCTTTTTGTCAACTACCCACAACGGATTATTATAAGGGGATATTGATGACCTGATAATATTATCCCCCAACATGTCATTAGTCTCGCTATTGATGAAGTCTGATACTTCTAACGGATAAGGGTAGTGCTTAGAGTAGATCGGGCTTTCGTCTTCTGTTCGGATTGTGGCTATGATTTTGTATTCTATTTCATTTATTTCTAAGTGAGCACTCTACTTATGTACATGTTATTCTTATATGCGTAAAAATATTTTACTTAAAAATTTGCTGTTGTGTGTTGTCTTCTTTTCGTCTCGCTTGTCCCACTAAGTCGGTCTGACGATTTTGCGTATTACTCCAGGGTGATGCGTTTCTACAGAATAACTGTTGATTTTGTTTTTTTGTTCTAGTAACTTTTACTTGTTGGCGTTTTTTTGTTGATTTTACTTTTGATTTTTTTGTTGGTTTTTTTTTCTAGTAATTTTCTGTATTCTTCTGCTAAGCTAACCCTATAATCGCTGCGTTAACGGTTATTCTGCATGAATCAAGTTCAAACATCACGACGTCGTCGCATGGACCGTTGGCAGCAGTGGAGAGCTTGGAAAGGAAGCAGAAATATTGTTGTAAAAGTGATGCTTGTACAGAGTTTGAGCCGATGACTTATGTCAACTCGGATGTATTTATTAACTTATACATATATGTAAATCGTCCCAAACTCAAGTAAATCGAAAGTAAGATTGAATAGAATGTGGTAAACCTCCAATAAAAAAGCAGCGAATTTCTGAAAATGGCTGGATTGAGGACTTGAAGACACCCCATCCGCTTGAAGATTCCAAATTACTTTTTCTGGTTAACGGACTAAAACAGTAATTACATTTCGGTATTTTAATTTATTAATATAATCATATTTGTTTTCTTGTTTGAAATAATGATTTGAATACTTTCAAATAATTATCATTTTGATTCAAACATTTATTTGTGTTTTTCCATCATCGTCGCTATCATCATTTATTACTGCAGTGTATGAATAATTTACAAGCTTTAACTAAACTAAACGGGAAAAATACTGAAATACGAGAAATACCGACGTTCTATTATGATGTTACGAACACGAAAACGAATACCAAATACAGCATATTTCAATAATAATAACTTTCCATATATTTTTTAATTTAAATTTAAAATTTTTTGTATTTTCTTAAATCAGTCCATTCTGAATGCGTTTTTTAAAATTTCAACAATAAATACAAGTCTTCTACCAGATTTTTCGCCTTACCTGTCGGTTTCTGATTGCAAATCATGCATATTGGATATTCCAAAAACACTTCGAAAACATATCCATGTTCAGATGATTTAAGAGTACGTACATATCTGTATGGGAGATACTGTGACATATAAATAAATAACATATTTGAGTGTATGTATTATACAAGAAGACCACAAATGTAGCTTTGCATGGCTCTGTATATTTACGATAATTTAATGGAATTATGGAAGTGACGTGGCAATGCGTGGAAAGCAGACGAATTGGAATATCGTAAAAATAAGAAAACACAGAATTGAAAAACGGAACACATTCCCCATGCAGAAATTTAAGATGGAAATAAGGAAAAGAATTTAACGGTAAAGAAAGACTAGTAGAAATGAGGTAAGCTTTAGGAAAACAATAAACCAGAAACAGGAGATGGGTACAGCAAATGAAATAAAAGAAGGTGAAATAAAGTACTAATAGTAAATAGTAAAATTTTGGTTTACCCCTCCCTTATTCTTTTCCCATCTTACAACTATTATAGGGCAACGGAATATCCGATCTTGTAGGATTCCGAATCCCCCCTATTACATATATTCGACCCTGTAAAGATACGGTCTTTCAGCCTAGCCGTGACCGTCAGGTTGATCTCCCCTATTTTGCATAGTCTTGCTACGAGGGATGCCTTTTATATTTCGGGATTTGGCAACGCTGGTGTTGCAATCTGGCAAATGAAAGCTGTATTGCAAAGTTCGACATTTTTTGGCTTATGCGTACTCAGAACGTTTTGATATATGAGCGCTATGTGTGTTGTTTTTCGTAACTTAAGTGGTTCATCTCGCTCCAAAAATAGAATTAAATCTTGATGTTTATTTGTGACGTTTATTTGTTGGTTTGTGATTTGTAATTGATTTTTTTCAAAAATCTCAGTTGCTCAGTCAAGGGTAAAGCCCTATTTATATTGTAAATATATTTTATACAAACTACTCTGGAATTTGCATTTTGATTGTTCAATCTGATTTCAAAACAATTTGTTAATGTTGTTGGAATTATAGGTCCCATTAAAACTAAACTCTTTCTGTATAATCTGTTTAATCCCTTCATCTAAATTTTTCAACAGTCAAGTGGCCAATAAGACTCCAGGACAATACCTGTTACGCGCGAACTCTAGCAGGTCAGCATGCAAAAACGAAGTCGTATGGACAACGGGCTACAACAAAAATAATAATTAAAGTTAAAACTAACTACGAGCTTAATAGCTAAGAATAAAAGTTTTTAACATAGGAATAGAGGACTGATCCAATAACGGCATAAGGCGATTGTAATCGGAACAAAGAACACGGAAAGACGCAATGTTTAATTTGGATGCCAATGTATAATAAAATAATTATATATTATTGGTTGCTGTATTTAGTTAACAGATGTTGATTCTGGGACAAATTATTTGGTTTCAAATCATTTCTGTTTCAGTTAGTGGAGTAAAAATTAATTGCTAGCTTTCATACATATAAATAAAAGAGCAGTGAAGCGCTCTGTTTTGTAACAAAGTGACTGTAACTGTGGGAATGAAACCACCCAGTTCCTGTTTATTTTAAATTTAAGTCATTGCTGTTTAAGTTCTTTTTTTGCATAAAAGTAACTTTTTGAAAGAATCCATAAGGGTATGTGACCCATACGTTAATGCATACATATTATTTATACATAAATGTAATAATAGCCAATATCCACGATTGCAAAAGGTATAAAGGCTGCTGCAATATCTGCTGCAAAAATCATAAATCATAGGTTTGCCGATTTGCTATACTTATTTATCATAGTTGCATTTATCCCAATTAATCAACTTACATTTTACTAAAAGTTTACTCTCATTGCTCACGAAGAGTTTTATCTCAGTACTGGAAATACATTACATTACATTCTTTTGGAAACTCGAACGAGAGAAGACATTGGTTTCGTTTTCAGAATCAATAATCTGTATTGCACAGATTTTAGTTGAACCACCTACAATTGGGCAGATCAAACATTGGTGGCGTAGCTGGTATACATACTTACCCATTGAAGAATCTATTATATTAATGGTATGGGTGTCACACGCACGACATGAACTATAGGTATGCCTACTTTCTCTTCTGTTAGAAAGGGATTCAGTTTTGAAACTCTGGCCTTAAGATTTTTCCAGATCTTATGGCAGTGATTTCCTTAAAAAATAAACCTGGTGCTGAATAGAAGATATTAATAGAAGTAAAGGCTGATATAAATTCTGCTACTGAAATGTTTCTTGTAGTTTGTACTATACTGCTTCTGTCAATGGGAAATCGGTTAAAAACGCGAAACACGTGTTCTGAAAGTCTGCAGATAATCTGCTTAACTATTTTCACACTTTTAATTCACTGGCTGCACAACAACGAAATACAATACCAGCAGGGTTGTCATTTCCTACGCACATGATGCCGTATAATATCCTCTGATTAAGTCAATGCAGAATAACGGTGTAGTCTATCCAAAAGTATATTTTGTTAACGAGTGATCCAAGTTTTTCCTTACTTATTGTCCATGTTGGACAAACATTTTTTTCTAAACGAAGTAAACTTTGTGACTTTGTGGGAGCTACTCTTGATCTGGATATAATTAATGATGTGAGAAACCTTGCATTGATATTCGTCTGTGAATAACTACAGTATCCAAACGCTTGTTCTGACGCATCAGAAATCCATAAATCTCGCTTAAGCTGGTTGGTGATGTGTTAAAGAACTGATTGACTGGAATCATGGGTAAATTGTTAAGATCTCTGTAAAGCAGCTCGCATGACGTTTGATCCACAAGTCTTGCACAATGATTTTGCAGTGCACTACAATTGGTGCAACTAGGCCAAGCAGATCAAAATGTCTAACCACGAAGGATACAATATAACGCTTTGTACGATTAATGACTCTTGGTAAGTCAAATCTAAACGATAAAACATCTTTTGATGTCTGCCAAGACATGCCAAGAGCCTTCGTGACATCTATGTTGCCCATGTGAAGGTTCAATTCCGATTGCACTGGGGATCGCCTAAAGTTCCACTTTGCTAATTCTAAACCTGCCATCGAAATCAAAGCTGATACTTCGATTATTTTATAATGTAGTTCTTCGATTGAGTTGGCTCTAGATAAAAGATCATCTACATACATGTCATGAGATAAAACCGAAGATCCTACACAACCTTATATGTCTCGGCTAAAAATTTGAGACTTCGAATTGCGAGAAATGGAGCACATGATAATCCATAAGTAATGGTATTTAATTGAAATAGTTTAAATGATTCCTGTGGTCATCTTCTATAAATAATTTGTTGAAATGATCTATCTTCAGATGCGACGAGAAATTGTCGATACATTTCAAATATGTTAGTGCTTGGCGATGTAAGCCAAATGACAGTAATGTCAAGATGAGATCTTGGTGGATAGTGGGGCCAACCATTAAGATATCATTAAGTGATATGTTTGATGACGTTTTTGATGACGCGTCGAAAGTTTTGTTGTTGAACTTTGTGGTGGGGAAAAATATATTGCTTTCTTGACTGTAGGGCCGTAAATGATGAAAGTTCCATATGATTTATGGCCAAATATTCAACCATAAATTATATATACATTTCCTTTACCTGTAGTTGAGTCGCGAGACGCCTTTCGGATCACCGCACTTGCCAATGAGTCTCCTAATCGGTTACGTGATTCTTTGAAAGGCAATCGAACTTGAATAAGATGGCTACCATGAATTTCGGTATGCAGTTGAAAGTGGTTTGCACTGAGTTATAGAACTATCCGTCCTTTCTAGTCCATTTAATTCGTCAATATTCCAAAAGCGATTCAAAGCTAAATCCAGATCTTGATTTTGTGTAAAATGATATGTAAATGATTGACATTTTGGAATTACGGCGATCTTTCCTCCTACGATCCTTCCAAGAGACGTATTTATAAGACATGGTAGACCAACACCTACGCTTACCTTTCCTTCCTTGATTAGATCAAAAAACTTCTGCATGCTGATCAATAAATCGAATCGATCTGGAACATAAAATGGGTCTGCTAAGTCTATCCCAGTTGGTATGACCCAATTATACATATAAGTTTAACTTATGTTCAGCAATTCTCTAGCGAATTTTAGTGGACACTGAGTGCTTCATGTGTGTTCGTATTTGACCAATTCCAGAGATTTCCTAATGTTGCTTATGAAACGTTAGTTGAAGTCTTTAAGCCAATGCTTCAGTTATAAAGTTGATCTCCGAAGCAGAATCAAGAAGAGCTCTAGCGAATTAGAAACAGCCGATTTTGTCTTGAATTAAAACTACTGATGTAGGTATAAGTGCGACGAGTTAGCGTACATGTTGAATAAGTTTTGTCTTCTTGATTAGTTCCAGTTCTGACGTTGTTTCAATTAAAATATATTTCCAATTTCCTCGCGGGTTATATTTGTTGGATCTACCCTTTTAATGTTTGACAGAGTTTGTAATGACGTAATTGAAATGACGAACACGTGTTCATTTTAGCGACGCGTCTCTGATTTTTGTCAAAATAAAAGCGCACTTCAAACTGATTAAACGTTTGGCAAAGTGTTCGAAGATTAATTATTTAAAATGGATTTTTTAGTTGAAGAAAATTTGTTAAAGAAACTCTTATTGTAACATTAATATAATTAATTAAACCCCAGAATGCCCCATTGTGAGTGTTATCACTGTATTTGTCAATGTTTTAGGGAAATAAAAATGAAAAGTTTAGTTGCTGATTTGCGTATATTCTTAAATAAACTAAAGCGGTCTCACTTTTTTTTAAGAACAAACAAGCAACGCAATCAGCTATTCGTTTCATCAATTTTATTTGTATATTAAACTTTTTAAATATTATTTTTTATAATTTTATCTTATGTTGACATTTTACTATTCATTGTAAAGGAGATTGTCATAACTGTGTGTTTTCATGCAAGCACATCTTTGATCTTTGGTGCGAAGAAATGAGCACGAATGCCGAAAAATGCAAGGCATAAATAAATTGCTGGAACTTAACATAATAAGCAATGACTACGAAGTCAATACGATTGACCTTAAGAAATGCTTTCAGTACATTTGCAAAAACATAGTTGCCTAATGGATTAGAAGTTCAGTTGTACAATACCAATCTGAATGGCTAAAAACTAAAGAATTTATTGTCCTGAAGCCTACTGGTAGTGCTCAACAAATTGATCCGAGTTCTAGCCGTGGACGGCCCAAAATGGATTTTGCTGAGTCCTCAAAATGTTGTCAAATAGCCCTGCTTCAGAAGCACGATGAGTCTGCAGCTTCTGTTTTGCGCTCATCTGATTCTCAGTCAAAACTTTAGGCAACTGAAATAAATATTGAAAAGATCTTGTCGCTTGTCGTGGACATTGGATTGTCCAAACACCAATACTTAGTCTATTAGATCATATATCAATTCAGAAGTTTCCTACAACTTATTGCGAAGCTATGAAGAAATTCTTAAATTTAAAACATTGCAATATCCAAATAATATTGTAGTAATCGAAACTTATGCAAAAGTGGAACTACAAAGTCTTTTAGACAACACGGATTTAAGTATTTTAGAGCTTCAAAAGACTTTAATTGAAGATAGGTTGGATGGAACAGAAGACACTTTAACATTAATTGGAAAATGGGGATTCAATGGCAGCTCTGGTCATAGCGAGTATAAACAAAAGTTTCCCAATTGTATTGATGGCGAGAAAAAAATTAATTTGTCACATCGTACGTCCTACTTCAGCTTGTAACAGACTCTAAGATAATATGGAAAAATCCCAGGCCATCGTCTATTCGGTATTGTAGACCACTCAGAAAATTTAAAAATGAGACCGCCGCACTTTCCGTCGAAGAAGAGCTCTACTTTAAGGAGAAAGTTGCTGACTTAAAGACAACTGAGTATAAAATTTGCAATTCAAAATTTTCTGCCGTTCAATTTACTATGGTGGATGATAAAGTTTTTTAACGCATTGTCCTCGATGAAATGCTTTATACATATGTGCCCAAAGAAATGAGCAACATTGAAAAATGTGTTGGAAAAAATGTGAAGTATTTTGGATTCGGGTTATCACCACTTCATTCATATATCCGGTTCTTTGAATATTTCTTGCACATTTCGTATAAACTGGATGTTAAGCTTTGGCAAGTACAATCGGCAGAACTCAAATCTATTGTGTATTTGGGTAGAGGAGTTTCTCTTTCACAAATATTTACTGTATGCAATCTAAATTCATCTCTGATACCCAGAAACAAATTTCAGCGCTCAATCTTTACGGGAAGTATATTTGGCCACCAGCCCCATATAAGCGCAACTACTATGCAATGCTTCTAATCCAACGATGGTAGCTGAATAGGCGATAACTGCTAACTTTGCTAACTCTCACATAAATACAAGGGCGCTTCACGTCTTAAATATGTTTTCTAACACAATCGACTCTAATAGCAATGAGAATGAAGCAATTTGAAATGACTCATTGAAAATTTTTTTCTTGTCTGCTGAGAAAAAAAGTGAAATACACATGTAAAACTGCTTAAAAAACCATGCAATTTCTTCTCTTATACCCTGTACCGATAGCGTAAAAGGGTATATTTATTAAAGTCGCTAAAATGTATGTAACAGGCAGAAGGGAAATTTTCCGACCCCATAAAGTATATATATTCTTGATCAGTATGAATAGCGAAGTCGATTGAGACATGTCCGTCCGTCCGTATGAACACCGAGATCTCAGAGACTATAAGAGCTAGAGCAACCAAATTTGGTATCAACATCCGTCTATTGTATAAGCAGATCAAGTTTATTTTAAAATTTTGCCACGCCCATTTCCGCTCCCGTAATTTGGAAAAAACTATATTTTGAGCTGTAATAAAGATATCGTCTTCTTATTTGGCACACTTAATAACATAGTCATATGTACCATATGTACTGAAACGCCCCATGCAAAATGGGCTGTTAGTGTGAGCGAGATAGCATGCATTCGCTGTTGCTGCATGGCAAGCAGTGCAACAGTATACAGGGTATACTCAATGTCGGCAGGGACGACTTGCTTGCTTCATTTTTTTATCATTGTAGATTAGATATATTTTGTTATTTTACTATGAGCAACGGCAACCCTGGAGTCGAAAAGTTATCTGATAAAAAGTAAGCTAATGAGCAACTTTTTTTAAAATACGGTTGGCTCATGAGGACTTGGACTAATTCTAGTGTGGTTATTGCTGTTAAAGAGGTTGCTGCTTATGCCGTAGCTAAGAAACATATAAACAGTAAGAGATGGATTCAATCTTTGCTGATTTTATTGACTTATCATGCATCTCTTGTTTGCCAAGTAAGAGATGGATTCAATCTTAATTGATTTCATTGACTTATCAATCATATTTTGTTTGCTGTATTATAGATCCCATTATTTAGTGCTCACTCGGATTTTATTAGGTTCATTTAAATCGATTTCTTAAGTTTCTCGATAAAGTTCTTGATTTTTTACAGTACATTAAAGTGGCCCATGCGACACCCGGACAGACAAGGTACATACCTTGTAGACTAACTAGGAATTATGTACCTTGAACTTTAACTTTTTGCACTTTGAACTATAGTTTATATGAACCTATCCGCGTTCTTTGTTCCGATTAAAATCGTAATCGTATCAGAGTTCTCTTTTCCAATGCTAAAAATTTTCCTTCTTAGCTATCTAGCACGTAGTTAGCTTTAATTTTAATCATTATTTTAATTGTCATCCGTAGTCCACGTGACTTCGTTTTTGCATGCTGTCTGTTAGGGCTCGCGCGTAACATGCAGTGGCTTGGTGTCGCATGGGCCACTTCAACGTACTGCGCATAGCACAAAATCGAGATCTGTCTTAGCAAATTTGAAGAGTCTAGTTGCGCATTCGAAAGCTTGTGAATAGATAAAGTACCAATCATTACTTTAAGGTTATGATAATATTGCAACCCTAGTTTAAACCACGAAGAGGAAAAATCAAAAATTGCTTTAGAACGGATTCAATTCTTACATGGTGTGATCCATATTGGCGTTACCAAACGTACTCCAGAATAGACTGAACCAGTGATGTAAAAAAGATTTCGGTTATGTAAGGATTGAGTTCTCCATCGACCATCAGTGTTCATAATTACACGAGGATGAATTACCGCTGAATTAAGATCAATAATAAAGAGTGTATAAGGCAATAGTCCAAGATAGCTACCATGTGGCACCGCTGCTTTGAGAGTGAGGATTTGAAAACCTTTTGTCTGTCAAATATTGCAGAATCCAGCTAATCAAAAGGCGTGTGTTCACGCCAAAAAGTATGATCATCAGGGACCGGAGGGGGGATTTTCAAAGGATCGCCGAACGAGCACACTGCGCCAATGATTTTCAAGTTCCTTGGAAAACTCCAAGGTTTTCCACCTCCGGCTTACTTTTAACCCGCTATCGAAGTTTTTGGCCAGTTCAGAAAGTATTTATATATAAAAACTCGTTTACCCCGTGTGTAACCCGCTATTCAAAAAAAGACAAATCGAAAAGTCGTGCATCTTTAATTGCATTTGGGAACCACAATAGATTGGTATCAGATATCTCCATCCCCACACAATCATTGGTCCTTCGAGCCGAATAAACTTCCATTCGCCCCAGCTTCGCATCGGTGGAGAATCTGATAAGTACATGAACTCTTATTGCCATTTATTTCTTTCCCATATACACATATACATATACTACCCTGCAGAGGAAAGTTTCCCGCTTTTTCCATAGAGATACTTCTCTCCAAATTGTATGGACATTTTCTTGTCTTGTTATTATTTATTTGTTGAGTCTTCGTAATGAAGTATTAAAATACAATCCAAATCGGTTGCATATGGACATATGTGCACCCATACCTCAGTAAAAGCATACGAAAAGAAATTTTTACCCGCGGTGCAGGTTATTTTACACATATATACGCATAATCATAAATACCAGGGACTGAAAATAATTGTTATTTTAAAAATTTTCCTCAAAAAAATCACCAGTAAAATAATTTTTATCTAAAAGATAATTGATTTTTTTGAATATAACTTATAACTGTTACGGACACTGATAAATACATCTATCCTATGTGCATTTATATGTACATACATACATCTGCACTCGTGATCGAATACATTTGCATGTATGTATGTACATACATAAGAACACATTATTTCCCGCACAAATTATAAATTTTTCCGCACATCGCGCCATCTAGTTGTTAATTTATTCAAAAAGAAAACCACCATCAATTTAATATAAATTTTGCTCCCACGCAATGCAAAGCACACATCAATTGTCAGCACAGCTGATCGTTCGTGAGTGCTGTCGCTTCAGTCTCACGGTGTGACTTGATCCCAGTCACGATATTGTGCCACTCCAGCACTAAATAAAATAAAAAACAATAAGTAAATTGGGTGATTAATATTACATGACGTGAAGTGAAACGTAACATGAGGGCAAAGTTGCCACAAACATAACAAAGATTTATATTTGGATTAAAGTGTGATTTTCGGACCTACTTGCATAATGATGAAAGTAAGATTTTCATCATTGAATTCATTTGCTCCATTTGGGCTTGCATGTGTGCGATAATGCGCTCCAGGTATGCGAGTGTGATGCCACCTTGCTGTGATGGTGGTGAGGCTGAGTAGTCATTGACGTTGGGGGTGCTCTCGCAGGCGGAGTTTTTCGTAATACCAGCATACGACATTCCGGGTTGGATATGACTTGGGGGGAAAACAAACGGCTTTGGGTTCCTAGGCTCTTGGGAAACTTTGGGGCGTGCTTGGCCTTGATCACGAAGTTTTTTGGCATGCTTATATACTTTGCAGCCCTTGTAAGAAGCAGTGTGATTTTCGGCACAATTTACACATTCGGGAGGTTGCTCCTTGTCTTTGGGACATTTGCCTGGCTCGTGGTCTCCTGTGCATTTCACACATCTACGCCGTTTTCCGCAGAAATTTTGGGTGTGATTGAATTCCTGGCACTTATAACATTGCGGCACGTCGTGGTTTTCTCACGGTGGCTCAATGACAATTATGGCGTTGCATAAGCGTTTAACGTTAAAGATGTCCTTGTTGTTTGCGGCTGGTTCAAGGTCAACGAAGAACATTGGCATAGGTGCCTTCGATATGCGGTGCTTGGCATTGGTCGGGGGGCGAACTTTATGACCGAGTTTGGCCAATTCTTCTTCAAGGAATGATACGGGGGTGCTGTGGTGCAGGTTGCGGATTACTGCCCTGTAAGCCCGCTCCTGTTTCAGCTGATAGCTGTGGAATTCGATTTTCGATTGTTGGAGAGAACTTGCGAGCTTCCTATAGTCTATGACGCTAGAGGTCATCACGCGGACCTGATTGTCTCTGCCAGCTTTGTATGTGAAGTTGTCGTATCCAAGAACGCTCCTTATGTATTCAAGCATGCCAGTAATGTTGTCGACATCGGAGATAAAAATCGGTGGAGTCTTCGGGGTAGGAGGAGGTGGTGCAGGGGCAGAAGCAGTTGACGGAATTCTGTTGGAGAATGGGGCCGAATTTAATAAAAGTGAAAAAAAGCAAAAAATTCTTTCTGACCGAGTTATAGTTTTTGGCGGTTTTTCGAGTGTGTGAGAGCGAAAGAAAATTAATAATATTGAAAGAAAACACTGATCGTGCCTGTCTCCGGACCTACATCTGATCCAAATTCTGGGTTTTATTTTTAAACAATAAGAATTCATTTGTAACGGAATTTATTAATTATTCCAGAAAAAAAAATCGTGCTAAATGATCCTAAAATTATTATTCTTATTCTATGTATTAAGTATATATATATTAAGTGAGCCCAACATTTATTCCTACAGTAGAAATTCAAAAGTATTTTGCTTCATAAATGAAAGTCAGACTGGATTAAACGAAAAATTTTAAGGCAATATTCTTTAGGTATTATTTTTGAAACTAATTCAAAAAACAAAAACAAAAAAACTCAATTATAAGCATAAAAATCTTACAAACTAATCAAAAAAAAAGATTTTTCCCGCACACAATTTATTCGTACAGTGCACATAACCCATGTTTTTAAAACGAAAATTACCCAACGCAAATGGTTTTTAATATTTTGTTGGTCCCCCCCTTTGCAGCTATGACAGCTTTCAAACGTCGTTGCATGCTTTGGACCAAGTTTGATGTGTCATTAGCACTGATTTTAGCCCATTCGGTGCTCAAAGCCGTTTTTAACGATTCCTTGGACGTTATTGCATGTTTTCGTATACTTTTCTCCAGCAAATTCCACACATGCTCTATAGGATTAAGATCAGGAGATTGAGGTGGAGGTTTCAATTGTTTACAGTGATAAATGAGCCACTCCAGTACACTATAAGCAGTGTGTTTTGGATCATTATCCTGTTGAAAAATAAATGTTTTGGGATCCAGACCAAGTTTTGAGACACATGTGTGCAAGTTCTCTTTTAAAATGCTCTTGTATAAATGCTGATCCATTTTCTGATCAATAAAGACCATTCGACCAGCTCCAGCTGCGGATATACAGCCCCAAACCATTATATTTCCTCCGCCATGCTTTACGGTGGAAATTAAATTATTCTCCTTCATGGCTTCATTGACTTTTCTCCATACTTTTGCTGGTCCGTCATGTCCAAAAATGTTGAATTTGGCTTCGTCGCTAAATAAGGCATTCTCCCAGAAGGAATTTGGTTTATTCAAATATTGTTTAGCGAACTCCAACCTCTATTCCTTGTTCGTCTTCGATATGTAGGGCTTTCGGCGAGCAACTCTACTGTGATATCCAGCCTTGTGCAGGCAGTTGCGGATAGTTTGAGGGCAGACATCCTTTTTCATTTCATCGTGGATACTTTTGCGTAATTCTGACGAGGTCACTTTTGGATTTCGAACTACAGAAGATACCACATTGCGTTGTTCCCGTGGTGTTAGTATGCTAGGTCTACCAGCTTTTTCATGATTGGTGCCGATTCGACCAGTGCTTTTATAAGTTTTAATAATACTTTGCACTGTCGAATGTGGCCTATCCACTAATCTTCTAATTTCTCGAAGACTGCGATTTTTCAAAAACTATTTGAGGATTAGTTTTCGGATTTCTGGAGAAACATCCTTTCCTCGAACCATTTTTCAATATTTTCGCCAGTCTTAGTTACACGAAGTACAAAAATTGGCAATGCTTCTCGGTAATACATCTGCTTTATTTGCATTTTACGAATAGCACCAAAAGGAAATAAAAAAAACGGTACATGGAAGTGTTTGAAATGCTTAAAGATGAAGTGTACGAATAATTTGTGTGGGTGTTTCGAGCACTTCCATCACATTTCCATGATTTTTTTCTAGTGTTTATAATATATTGATCATTTTTTTTTATCATTTAGTTAAAAATAGTGTGTCTAACGGGAAGCATTAAAAAAAAATAATAATATTAATAATACTGTCGTTAAACAGCATTTGATATAATAAAATGCGAGTGTACGAATAAATGTTGGGGTGACTGTAAGTAAAATAAATGTACATATGTACACATAAGGCATACATTGCAAGCTCTTTTATAAGCTGTTTCTAATCTAAACTTAACATCCTTAGCATAATCATCTATATTATAGAGTGGATCTATTGAATCTTTGCTATTAAAATGTTTTGGCAAATTGGATTGTTTGCCGTATACTACTTCATATGGACAATAATTATGTGCCATATATGGTATGATGTTAAAACAGAAAACAAAATATGTTAACCATACATTTCAATCTGTTTTATTAATTGATATTGTAACGGCGACGGCCAGTGTGGTAGCGCCGAAAAATCGAGCCCTCCCACCTCGCCGATAACACCGATTGGCAACGCCAATTTTTACTTAGAAAAGCCGGCCAGACCAGCTGCTCGTTTTGGAGTGGCGCAGCTGACTTAAGAATAGAACTTCCTGTCTAGATAAGAAAGCGTGAATCAAAGATTGTGAAAAATAAAGAATTGAAGAATCCATCCGATCTCCACGTGTCGTGCTACTGTTGCCTTACTAACCCCAATACCATTTTGACCATCTTGAAACCAACCGCTTGGCCACGAGACACACCACAGAGACGACTTTCGTTACATTGGTGTCAGGTGTGGGGTTAAGTCCGGCTTCTGCGAAGAGCCTCACCACGTGCAGACATGCCTAGGAGGAAGGGACGCAACAGCCGAGATGGAGAGGATGGCACTGATACCGTGTACGCGCTAACACGATCAGTAGCCGCGGTGAATCAAAAGATTGATCACATTTTTGATGCGCTACAGCGCACACTGGCGAACTCGCAGCCCACGGCAATTCCTGTACCGCCCACACCACCCTTATGCACGGCATGGGATGGATCGCCGGAGCATAGACCAGGGGCGCAGCCGCAGGCAGCCTCCACAACATATGGCACAGCCTGGACCCGGTCACCGCCTACAAATTAATTCAATCCAAACGTGCTGCCGCTGTTCGATGGCACCGGCTCATGGATTGAATTTGAACGGCTTTTGGAAACGGTAGCGATCTATTATCGCTGGTCAGAGGAAGAAAAGTGTCTGGGCATCGTGCTTAATTTGCGTGGTCGCGCTTCCACATACTACGGCACGTTGACGCCGCAGCCCATGCTGACCTATACGGCGTTGCGAGATGCGATGCGGCAACGTTTCATGTTGGACTGCCGGGCTAGTTACCAGCGACTACGTCACCGAGTTCAGGGACCAAGGGAATCCTTACCCGATTTCGCACTGGAGTTGGAACGCTTGGCCCAAGGAGCGTTCAGCGGCATGCCCGGGCACATGTTTGACCAAATATTGGTTCAGCAGTTCGTGGACGGCATACGCGACACCCCGTTGCAGGGATTAGTGATCTCCAGTAAACCGAGCCAGCTGCAAGAGGCACTCGACATGGCGATGCGAGTGCAAGCGCAAGTTGGACGCACTCCTGGCAGGACTATTCTACATACGCAGCTAGTAGAAGATAATCGAGATCTGCCAGCGCGCCGGAGACGGAGACGCGGTCGCAATTCCAATGCAACTGAGATTCCTACCGCGGCCCGTCATTCGGAAAACACCAGCATGCCAACGTCTCGGGGCAGACATTGGCAGTAAACAAGAATGCCCCAACCGAAAATTGCCGGGCACGCAACATCGCCCTGACAGTCGATTGAGCAGAAGCGGTATCGCGGCCCAGTTACCACCAGATGACGAGATGTACGAATTCAGGAGGAAGTCGCGACGCCCAACACTCAAACCTTCGCTGCCCTTTACCCACCGTTGCGGTGGTCGAGTCGCTTGCCAATTCAACGCAGGCTATTCCCACCGCATCAGAGGTTCCCACCGATCCCTGTGACCCACGCCTATCGGCGTCGTCCAGCAAGTCTTGGCTGGTAGAGCCCACGGCTGGAACCCAGGATGCCGGCGAGGAGGAAGAAAACGTGTTAATCCGCTTGTTTGCTGAATCCGAGCCTACCCAGGAGAGCGACTTGAACCCAGAGAAACCTGAGTCTACGCTGGAGAAAGGCGCACCTACACGTAGCGTCCAGCATGGGACTACCGGCGGTACCCAAGCTACGTATTCCTGTGGATGTACTGGTGTACAAAGTTTACATTGCCTTGTTTTCTTTCAGCAAAAGCCAGTCCCGATGATTGTGGATACGGGCGCAGCCGTCTCACTCTTAAACTGGAGAGATGCCCAGCGCACGGTTCATACCACACCATGCCACGTAACGCTCCATGGTCCTTCATCGGCTACGTTCACGTCAAACCAAAAAGCAACAGTCGAAATGCGCATGTTACGCAGACCAGTGAATCACACGTTCCTCATGGTAGATGGTACGACGCCAACCCTGCTCGGGATGGATTTCTTGCTGAAACACAAAGCAGTCGACCTGGAGGAACTGAAACTGAAATTTAGCTGGGGCGCCCTGCCACTCTTCGGTGTGCAAGAGACGAACAGTCACCCCTTGTACCTCCTGGTCTCTGCTTGTTTGCCGCCACGCTCCGAGACGCGCATCCGGTTGGAATGTACGGACGCAGAGCCTTCGAAGACGATGGTTTTAGAGGAGGGCAACTATTCGGAACTGGCTGACGACGTCATACTGCGACCCGGCCTTTTCAGGGCAAAATCTGGCTACCTTACTGCCCGAATCTTAAACCTCAGCCTACACGAAAAAGTCCTGCCACCCACTCTCATCCTGGGTAAAGCAGACCCCGTAGAAGTACTGCAGCCAAGTCAACCGGAAGACACCCGATCGACTACCGCAGAGTGGAACCACCCATGGGACCCCGAATTACCACCGACGCAACAGAGGTTGCTGAGTGAACTCTTAGCTCGATATCGACAAATATTCGCTTGGAAAGATGACGAGACTGGTCAAACTGATCTGGCTACGCATCACATTGAAACGGGGGAATCTCGTCCTATTAAGCAGATGGCCCGACGAATACCCGTCGCTCGTAAAACGGAAGTAATGCAGCTGGTCGAAGACATGAAAGAGCGTGGCGTAATTCGCCCGTCTGCTAGCCCATGGTCATCTCCTGTAGTTCTCGTCAAGAAAAAAGACGGATCAACACGAAAGTACGAGAGTGGCTGACTGCTGCGGAACGGCCGCCGAAAACGATTCTCTGGGGTGAGAGTCCAGAAGTAAGAGCGCTGTGGCATCTCTTCGAGCGACTTGCGTTGGATGACCTGGGAATCATAACCATAAAGAACGCCGAGAACGCACCGGTAGCCCTGGTACCACGTTCGCTAATTGACCTGGCCATTCGTGGCGTACATGACTCGTCTACTGGTGGCCACTTCGGAGTAAAGAAAACGTTAGCCAAAGCCAAGAAACGGTATTACTGGATCGGTAAGAGCGCGGACATCGCTATCTGGTGTGCCCGGTGTACCACGTGTAATGCCCGCAAAGGGCCGCATCTAAGGACTAGGGGACGCCTGCAACCAAGTACCATGGGAGCACCCTTCGAGCGCCTGGCAATTGACATATTGGGCCCTTTACCGACGACACCTCGGGGCAATCGCTATGTTGCTGTGGTAATGGACTATTTCACCAAATGGCCTGAATGCGCAGCTATCCCTGATCAAACCGCGGAAACGGTAGCCCGAGTTCTGGTCCAAGAAGTCTTTTGCCGTTTTGGTATTCCATTTGTCTTACATTCCGACCAAGGACGCAACTTCGAAGCGAGTGTTTTCCAAACCTGCATGCAACTCTTAAACGTAGAGAAGACCCGCACTACGTTACTGCATCCACAGTCCGACGGGATGGTCGAACGATTCAACCGCACCCTACTGGATTATTTGGCAAAATTTGTGTCCACTAATCAGCATGACTGGGATGAGCTGCTACCACTAGCGTTATATGCATACAGATCCGCGCCACACGAGAGTTCCGGATATTCACCCTCCATGTTGACTTTCGGACGCGAGATTCGACTACCCTGCGAGTTGTTATTCGGCAATCCGACGCTGGGTCTTCAGGAATACCCCGAATTTGTAGAGACGCTTCAGAACCAACTACGAATGGTAAATGTGAATGCGCGCCGCCAACTAATTGCTGCGGCACAGGCTAACAAGGCTCGCTACGATCTGCGCTCGAACCCACTGGAATTCAACCCTGGCGACAATGTATGGCTGTATGCACCTTCTCGCCGAGTAGGCCGTTGCCCCAAACTACAATCTGACTGGATCGGCCCTACAACGGTGGTACGCCGGTTATCTGACCTGGTCTATGAAGTCCTCCCCCCTGGCAAACGAGCAACGAAAACGGATCCCCGCCAAAATCTGGTACTCGGTCAGGAGCCTCGAGTCTAAGGAGGGGGTAATGTAACGGCGACGGCCAGTGTGGTAGCGCCGAAAAATCGAGCCCTCCCACCTCTCCGATAACACCGATTGGCAACGCCAATTTTTACTTAGAAAAGCCGGCCAGACCAGCTGCTCGTTTTGGAGTGGCGCAGCTGACTTAAGAATAGAACTTCCTGTCTAGATAAGTAAGCGTGAATCAAAGATTGTGAAAAATAAAGAATTGAAGAATCCATCCGATCTCCACGTGTCGTGCTACTGTTGCCTTACTAACCCCGATACCATTTTGACCATCTTGAAACCAACCGCTCGGCCACGAGACACACCACAGAGACGACTTTCGTTACAATATGTAGGAACGAATGTACTCGTTGAAAGTTCTATGGCTTCTTTCTATTCTTCCTACTGTCTGGTGGAATTTTTCAAATATTTGCACAAGTCATTTATAATTGAATTTTTGTATTCTTTTCTCATGTCCATAATTAACGTCTTCATTGGACCATACTTTGGAATAAAAGATTCGAATATAGCTTTTGAGATTGTTGTTGCGTTTTTATTTGCAACTGGAATGGCTACTAAATATTTTGTAAGATCCCATATTAAATTGACTACATATTCATTGCTGTTTTCTGTGGTAATGGATCAATTGTGTCCACTATTACCTTATTAAAAGCATATATGGGGGTTTCTGCAATAGTTAATGGGGTCTTGGTATGTTTTGTCGTTTTCGACTTCTGGCATTTTGGACATTTACGTATGTACTCTTTTACATGTCGAGTCATGTTTTTCCAATAATCTCTTTATTTTGATTAGTGTTCTTGATATGCCATTATGACCTCCCTGTATAGGATCGTCATGATATGTAGACATTATTGGTTCTTTATCTTTATCCTTTTTGATAATGGTCACCGGTTGGAGTAACGCTACTCTTAACGATTTTAATATTTTATTGCCCATTTTTTTTAAAAGATTCTAATGAAATGTTATCAAAAATCTTTCCACTCGGCGTCAATTTGAGTTAAGTGATCTCAACTACACCGGCTTCTTTTTCAAGCCTTCGGAAGAATTGATCTAAATCAAGATTTCCATTGGTGTACAGATCGCCAACATTAATTCTTGCTATAACTTTTTTTCCATGTTTAAACAAACACAAATTATTTGTTATGTGCAAGGTCACTACTATTCGTACTTCAACATCGCAAATGACATCATATACGTTGGGCTTAGAAGCTTTATTAGAAACTTGCCTAAGCATAATTTCATTTTTGTTCTCTGGCTAGAGATTATGTTGTCTACTTTGTTGCCTGGTAGTGACTTCAGGACTTTATTTTGAATGTCTTTTAGTTCGGATATTGACATCCGCGATAGGGCATCTGCCACAAAGATGTCTTTCCCCTTAAGGTATTCTACTGTGAAGTCATATTCTTTTAGATTTAGTTTCATTCTAGTTAATTCTAAACTGGGATTTGTCATTGAAAATAAATAAGTGAGTGGTCTGCGATCTGTTTTCATAGTGAAGTGTTGACCATATATGTATGGTCGATAATGTAGCATGGCCCAGTGAATAGCTGCTAACTCTTGTTCTGTTGTTGATTTGTTGCTTTCACCTTTAGTGAATGAGCGTGAAGCATATGCAACTGGGAGTTGGTTATCTCCATATTGTTGTGTTAGTACAGCTCCACACGCGTATTTACTTGCGTCTGTTATTATGCAAAATTCTTTGCTAATGTAGGGGTATTTTACTAAGGTTGGTTTTATTAAAGCCTTTTTTAAATATTTAAATGCGGTATGGCAGTCATTAGTCCATTCAAATTTTACAGACTTCTTATATATATAATGCAACGAATCTTCTAACGCTGTCTGCGTCCGTAGGGATTGGGTATTTCTCTATGACCTTGATCAGTACACTTGTGACCTAGAAACGTCACTACGTTCATGAAGAAACTACACTTTTATGGATGTAATTTTAGGTTGTGTTTCCTACATAAGTCAAAAATATTTCTTAGATTTTTCATCATGTGATTTTTAGAACAACCGATGACAATTAAGTCATCCATATACAAGAATGCTTGTGAAAGTTAAAGTCCAGAAAATGCTATAGTCATCATTCGTTGGAATGAATTTGGCGCTATTTTGAAACCATAAGGTAGTCTTGTAAAGTGAAAGACCGTAATATTTCTAGATTGTTGTTTTAACTCTATTCGATGTAATCCGGACATTAAATCGAGGCATGAAAAATATTTGGATCTGCCTAGTTGATCAAGAATATCGTCTATTCTTGGAAGTGGAAATTTGTCGGACAAAAATTTTTTATTTATTTGGCGGTAATCCACGACTAATCGCCATCTTTTATTTTCGTTTCCTGGGAGACCTTTCGTGGGTACAAGTAGTATTGGACTGTTGTACTCCGAAATTGATGGTTCAACGATTTTATCCCGAATGAGTTTTTCGACCTCTTTATTAATTAAATCTTTATGACCATGCGGTATGGTATAATTTTTTATGTACACTGGTTCTGTATCCTTTAGTTCCTAGTTCTTGCTTATAAATATTATTTCTTGAAATAGATTCGGTTTCAATCCCGAAAATGTCTGTATATTAGGTGCATAGTTCTGTTAGCTTTGTTTTAAACAATTCTTTGTAAGTTTTTTCACAACATCTTCATGTCTATCTTTATTATCATCTTGGACTATGTCATAGTCACTTAACGTTTCGGTTTGGATTTCATTTAAATTTAGAATTTTGGTTGAACTTGTTGTGTTCACTATTCGGACAAAAATATTATTTTAATTGGAAATCGTATTTCCAATGAATATTCGTTCGTCAATTTCTTGACTTGTAATCAAATGGTATATTCAACAGAATTTAGTTTAATCTGACGGACGAATGTGTAATTGGTATATGTATTGTATAATTGAGGTTGTTAGGCCAATTATTAGAGTATCACTAGAATGTGTGAAATCTAATTAGCAGTTGAATTTTTTATTGAATTCTATTCCAATCACTTGGTATTGGGAAGTTATGTTTTAAGGAATTATATATTTCCTTGTAGTTAATTCTATAAATGATAAGCATTTTGAAAAAACTGATCTTCACCTATTCCAGAGATTTTTTGATATGTTTTTATTATCGAAATATCGACATTTTCTTCTAATATTGAAATGTCTGCACCAATATCAAATAATGGGGTAAATTCATTACCTGATTTTTCATTTTTTAATTTCACAAATATGCTTAAACTAAGGTTAATATTGTATATTATTGAATCCCTTAAGGGAATTATCTGCCTGCTGTGTGTCTAAAATGTAAGACAGAGTTAGCTTGGCAAGTTGCCTCTGTGCAACTGTTCTGGGATCAGAAATGTGTCTAATTTAAGAGAATCTACTTGATTCATGTTTGTGTTTAAATTGGGATTCTTTTCTATGACTATCTGTCGATTTTGTATCTCCAATGTTTCTATGGCACTGTTTGAGTCTGTGCTCAATTCTAATTTGGAATCGTTTAGATCTAAAATTTGACATTCGTCGAATTCAGCCAGTAATTCTAGATTTTCTGGGACTTTTATATCTATATTTTTTCTTACGGCAATATTCTTTAATTTATTATTTAAAGATTGTAGTATTTTATTTTATAGTTTAATAAGCTGATTACTGAGTAATCACTGATTTACTGATTTACCATATTTTAGAGATGCGTTATTAACGTTGGTATTTTTAATGTTATACTCTTATTATCGCATTTATATGCCTTCTCAAAACTATCTTTATGTTTGTTTATTTTGTTTGCTAGTTGACTCCATTCCATAAAGTGAGTTCAATTCTGGTGCTACTGTTTCTGTATCTAGTAAGGGGGTGTATATATTGTAATATTTTTATTCTTTTTAATTTAATTAAATTTAATGAAAATTTCATTGCAATAAATATATTGCAAATTTATCAGCTTATGCAGTGAAATTAAGTGTTCTAATCATATTGTTACATTGCGTGCATGTATTTTTTAGATCTTGTCCAGATCACTTATTGTGTAGCAAATATGCTTTGTAAAGAATATATGCGCACATAATTATTAATATCAACATAGTGGAATCCACTGATTTCGAATCAATTAACTCCATTGTATGTGTATTATATCTATCATCAAATTTGCTTATACTATTATTAAACATTCATGAATTAAAAAATTTAATATATATATTTTGTTTTCGAATTTATTTAATTTAAATTTTCGTGTATGTATAATTCGTTTTGATTCTGCTTTGTTTTTTTTCTTATCGTATTAATAATAATTTATTCCAAAATCGCCACGTAATAATTCATTTGAAAAAAATTTTTGTTTGGTTATAAATTTTCTAAGTTTTACCTATTTGTTCGTATAGCTTTACGGGATACATACATCTATACATATATTGGGCAGATAATGTCCCGTTCAATCTCACAATATTTTAAGATTTAAAATTTTTATCTTAATTATATTTTATTTGTAATTCTTCCTCTCAGTTCTTAGTAGCATCAGCTGGTCGTCGCCGGTTGGCTCGCTCGAAGGCGTAAAAGGCGGTCTGCCTTTCACGCTCGTTGTCTCTGCTGCTGATGTCTGGGACCTATGGGCTCAGGTGGTACCGGTGCCGGTTTGCTCCGCAGGTGTATCGGCAGTGGAGAGTTTCCATCGGTCCAGGCAGTCGTCAGGGCACTCCCTTGGTTTCCTTGGCAGTTCTTTATGTGGAGGAGGAATTATTGTTTTTGAATTTATTGATTTTATATTTCTTAATTCTGAGTAAGCGAGAGTTGTTGGCTTAATTTTTTGTTGAAGACTTGACTTTAAGAAGTCAAGTCCTTCTTGTAATTTTTGGGCAGTTGCCCAAGATGGTGGTACTTTATTTGCGTATAAAAGCCACTTTATGTGTGCTATTCTTTTCTTCGTTTTTTTCTGCACTCAACCTCTATTTGCCAGAACTCTCTCTCTACTCACTCAGTTTTTTCCTTTGATTTCCATTATTATTTCCATTCCACAGATAGGTTCTGTTGATTTTCCTCTTTCCTTGATCTTGGCTTGGGTGCTTCTTTGTGTGCAGTTTGATGTTATACCCTGTACCAATAGGGTAAACGCGTATATTAAAGTCGCTAAAATGTATGTAACAGGCAGAAGGAAAATTTTCCGACCCCATAAAGTATATATATTCTTGATCAGTATCAATAGCAAAGTCGATTGAGAGATGTCCGTTCGTCCGTCCGTCCGTCCGTATGAATACTGAGATCTCGGAGACTATAAGAGCTAGAGCAACCAAATTTGGTGTCAACATCCGTCTAGTGTACCGACAGGTCAAGTTTGTTTTATATTTTTCCGTTTTGTACTGAAACGCCCAGTGTAAAATGACCTGTTAAGACTGAGCGAGATAGCATACGTTTGCTGTTGCTGCATGCTAAGAGAATTTTGTTGTAAATTGATGTCAACTTTGAGCGTTTTTGGCTTTATGAAGTACTTCTACTTGGTACAGGGTTTACACAATGTCGGCAGGGACGACTTGCTTGCTCCATATTTTTTTTAATTCTTTCTTCTCTTTTTGCCTCCAGGCACAATTGAACACGACAGCCGATTTAAACCGCTGTCATGGTAGCCATGTAATAATTCGTTTAATTTGTTTTTTATTTAATCATTTATTTACTACATTTTGAGCAGCAGAACAAGTCTGGCCCTTATGAATAATTATTTTACAATAATTTGTTGGCACTCTTTTTGTTTGCCTTCAACCGATTACGCTTATTCTATATATTAAGTATATAAGTAAAAAGTATATGTACTTTCTATATATATACGCTCTACTATTGGTCCGTCTGCGCATAGGCGAATCGGATTACTTTATGCCCTGGAATGCTAACGTTTAGTTAGGGTGATTACTTGAATTGTATAATTGTTTATTACTCGTGACAAAGTGTCGCTATATGCGTTTAGCTTATACTCTATATATTATATATATTCTATACTCTATATATTGTAGGGTTCCTTTACTACACCTTCACAGCGTAGTCTCCCAAGTACGACTATGTACGTGAAGAACCCCAGGTTGGCACCAGTTGAGAAGTTATATTATCTGGTGTCCAAGACGCGAGAAGAGGCAAACTCGATTGTGCCCAGCTCCCCTTTGACAAACGAGGACTTTCACTCGGCGTGGGAGAATCTCCAGGCTCGGTTCGAGAACAAGAAGTTGCCAGCCAGACGAGGATTCTGTTCAACCTCCCATCGGTTGTACATGAAACGTGTGTGGCCTTGAAGGAGCTGCAAAACATCATACAAGGGTGTTTGACAAAGCTCACGCGCTCCGGTGACAGTACCAAAAATTGGGACGTTCTATTGGTGACCCTCTGTACATAAAAACGCCCAAAACGGGAACAATCCATCCCCAACCATACAGCCCTTTCTTATTGGGCTGAGCTAAGTAATTTTTTGATCGATCAGTATCGATCTAACGTCTCTACGTTAGAAGGTCGGACGCCATCGGTTAACCGTAAGGCAGTGCCTCCGACGAGATTCCAGGCATTGAACGCCAAGGTCATTGTCAACCAGGTAGCCTGAAAGTTGTGTTGCAAAGAGAACCACCCGATCCGCTTCTGTCCGCAGTTCAAAGTCGAATGGTTGCAATCAAGCAATAAAAGTTGTGCCTGAACAGTTTCGCCTGCGGCCATCAATTGCGGGAATGTCCTAGTACGCACAACTGCCATATATGCAAGGAAAGGCACCTCACATAGTGAGATAGCGACGCAGTGGCGACGTCCAACGTACAGCCACAAACCCATTCGCACCAGCCCGAGTCCGCTGAGCGCCCATCCTCCAGCCATAGCCTCCAAAACTTCTTTGTATCCACTTCCCGCAAGGTCCTTCTATGGTAGTTATTCGGCATTCAGATGCAGAATTCAAGGCTCATGCCCTCGTCGACACAGGGTCGGAAGGAACATTTCTGTCTGATGTTCAATCCAATGAGGCCTTTATTACGCGTCATCGACGCTCAAATTAGTGGCATTTCCGATTCGGTGAAATTATGCCATCTACACGTAATATCTCACAAGGATCCATCCAGGCAGGTGGACACGTCCGCTTTCTTCTTGCCCAATTTGGCCGGTGCGCTGCCTTCAAGTCTGTTTCCCCAGAGAGTGACTGGCAACTTCCCGGACTTGCCCTTGGCCGATTCTTGGTTTTATTAGAGTTCCCCGATCGATCTGTTAATTGGAGTAGATCTTTTCCCCCATCTTCTTGGGGAGCGAATCAAAAATTACATTTGCGACTCCCTCTAGGGGCTGGAAACCATCTTCGGCTGGGTGCTATGTGGCCCATGGCTGAGCCGGTGACTCCATCTCCTCGTGTTTTGGCTGCGTAATTCGCAGTAACGTCCAACAACAACAACTTGGTGCACGCGCTTCATCAGTGTCGGGGGTTCCTCAATCTCCAGGCAGAGAATCGACTCCGGGCGGTGCTGATTCATAAACATTGGACAAATTGCTTGGCGGACGAGCACACCGCCGATTCGTGTGGAAGCACGGTAGGTTGCCGTTGGTGTAGTAAGGCGTACCACACTCTGCTGCACTCGACGGAGTCCGTCTCGCGCAATGCTCATCCGCCTCTCATCAGCACGTGTCAGCGACCAGAGTATCCCAAGCCCCAACGCTGTTATCAATACGCCAGCGGACCTCTATCCTGAGTTAATCCAGGTATTGTGGCGGTATGTTCAGGCTGTTTTTTCGGAACAATCAATTACTATTAAATCATCCATATAAAGAATGCTTGAGAAGGGATAAATCCAGAGAATGCTGTAGTCATCATTCTCTAAAATGAATTTGGCGCTATTTTTAAACCAAATGGTGATCGAGTGAAGCGATATGAGACGTTGCTCGTTGAAAAAGACGTCATATCCCTTGAACTGCCTCGAGTTCGATTTGATGGAAACCTGACATTAAGTCAAGACATGAGAAATATTTTGCCTAATCCTAGAGTGGAGAAATTCATTTGACTATAGCCAATTACCAATCTCCATTTTCTCACATCGGAGCGCTGTAAGGATTTCTTTGGATCAAGTAGCAGAGGGCTGTTATATTCAGACACAGCTGTTTCGACTATTTTGTTAAGGATCTATTTTCCCACTTGTTTTTCTCTTCTTTTATGTAAACAGGTTTATTATCTTTCAATCTCAATTTTTGCTTATCTAAATTAGTTGTTGTGATCGAAGTGAGTATAGTTGGCGCACAGTTGTGTTAATTTTGATTTGAATTGGAGAGGAAAGTTAATTGAGACATGACAATATTTTTGTATTTCATATGGAGCAGTTGGAACTATATCGTAGTTTGAAAGTGGTTCAGACTTCTAATTATTTATATTTATTATCTGCTATCATTAGTTGTATGCAGTAAACGGACGAATGTATATTTTGGTGTTGCGATTGTGTTCGCAACAAAAATACCAGGTTGAATATTCTGATTTGGGATCAATACGCTAGCGTAATTCGATATAAGCTCGACTTGACGAACAGCATTAAATGTTATTGGTACATAAATTGGGAATTTTAATTTTTTGGTCTAATTATAAGTCAATCTTTGAAGGTGTTTCAATCAATCTGGCAGTTGAATTTCTCGATAAAATAAATGCCTAATACCATGACTTGGTATTGGATATTTTGATTGTACCAGATGGAAATTGTGTGAAATTATGATTTGTCTGTTTGCAGCTCTATTGAGGGTAGGCCTTTGGATTTTATTGCCCCATCTCCAATGCCTTGAATTTATGATTTATTATGATTTTATGATTCATTTCGATGTCATTGAAGACATCTGAATCTTCTTTTAAAATTGAAATATATGAACCTATCTCTATTAAAAATGTGAGTTTCTTATTTGTGTGCACTTGGAAAGATGATTTGAAAATATTGTGATTGAAATTAATTTTATGAACTTGTATTTTATTTAATCTTCTGTATCCAGTTTAACTCTGGGATAAATGAACATTGTGGTTTCTTCTGTTTTGTCTGTTAAAAGTTATTCTAAATTGACTTTGTCCTCCATTATTAAGATTGTAATTATTATGATAATTAGCTTAATGGTCATTATAGTGACTGCTTTGGCTATACCTCTACCACGTTGGGTATTTAGGTAATATTTACCTCTAGTACTTCTTCCTTGCTGGTACAATATTGCACTAGGACTCCCAGTCATTTCGGTGGTGCAATGGTGGTGGTCCATGACATCATTGAAGGTTCCAGCATCCAATATTGTATGAATTCGCTCATTTTGGCATTGTTTTATGATTGCCTGCGACAAATCTTTTGTTGTGAATTCTTCAGCATTATCTATCAGCTTCGAGTTGTTTTCGCAAATTATTGTTTTCAACTGTATATTGAGTAACTGTGCATAAAGACGCTTGGCTTTAGTTTTTTTATGATACCTCCAATGGTAGTCTCGTTTTGAACTTAATATAGGCTCGGACCAGTAATTTTCGACTTAATTACCTCTATGGCCAAATCTTTCTGGTTTCCTTCTGCTCGTATGACAATTTTAAGTGCCGTTACGAAGCGATTAAAGGACGACTTTTGACCGACAAGTGCAATTAAGGTACCGCGTCACCTTTACAACTATTTAATTTATATTTTTAATTTTTTTGCTTTCTCGTCTCGGGCTGAAGTTGTCGCATTCACAGGTACTGGTGCCGGTCTTCGCACAGGTTGCTCTTTATCTGATGGGAGAGGGGATACCCGTGCAGGTCATCTCATATACTTTATTTATTCACCTTCCTCGTCGTGGGCTCAAGTTTTCGCCTAGAGCGGTACCGGTGCCGGTCTTCGCACCATATGTATGTTATTTTTTTGCTGATGGGGGACCGGTGCAGGTCATCTCGAGCTGTACTGCGTCTTTTTTCTTGGGTTTTTGTCAGTTTCGGCGTTTTGTTTTTGCTTTTAGCGGCATTCCTCTACTGTGATTCTCATAGACATCAGAATTTTAAGCAACACGTAATCCTACTCATTCTGACATTTTGAGGTAGTCATATTTGTCACTGACAAGATCTATAATATTTTTGTCTGTTATTGGTGCCATATTAAGACCAGCAAATATTTGTTGGGTTAATGTTTTAAAAGGCTTGGAATCCAAGAAGGAAAATGGGATTCTTTCTACAGCGTTTCCGCAAGCGTTTTTTACCTCGGCTTGAGTCATAGAGATGGAAAATTTTATTTTCTTTTCAGGTGCTTCTTTGGGTGCATGGTCCATCTTCTCTTTTTCGTACATTTCTCTATGTTCGGTCAGTAAATGCCGCTTTAAATTCGAGAGGTAATTTCCCTGAAATTCTTTTTGGCAAATTTTGCGCTCCGAGGAACTGCCGTCACTTGAAAAATTAAAATAATTTCTTGCCGCAATATCCCGCTTTCGACCCATATTTAATTAATTTAATTTCTGTCTAGCTTGTCACTTCAACCGAATTCAACACAATTGTAATTCCTTTCTCAGTCGACCGCATGATTGCTAAACTGTTAATTTTAGTCTACGTTACACAGAGGCGCATTTAATGCTCATTTTCCTAGGGGTATTTATTAAAAACATCGACATCCCTTTGGAAGCGCCTCTGACCAGAGTCAACAGCAGATGTTACACATGTACCGTAGTAAAAATTGTTGTTTAGTAGTAATCGGAGTTGTTGTTTAAGCATGTTTCTATGGTTTGAGTTTTATTTTTTGAGTGAAAGTATAAAAATAAAGAATGACTCAACAATGATTTTATTTTTGAAAAAAAAAAAAAAATAATAATAAAAATCACAAAATGATTTTATTTGTTTTTATTAAGAATAACACACCATGAGTAAAAAAATAAGAATCAAAAATAAAAGTTATTTATAACAATTATTTTAAAAATCAAAAATAACAATTATTTTGGATTAAATGAATACTACTCATAATTTAATGATTATTATTAATTTTTTTAAATATATGTAACTTATAACTGTTACGGACCCTGTTCTCACATACATATATGATTATACACTTTGCCTTGAATAAACACTCTACAGCTTTTTATCGAGTTTTTAGTATCTGCAAGTTCTTCGTAGTGCAAATCTGTTTTCATATTCATCTTTTTTATTTGTGAAAAGTTGCGTTTAATGTTGCTCATCTTTTCTTGTTAAGTTTCTTCCATTATTTCTTGAGTGTTGATTTCTATTTCTTTATTATATAGAGAAACTTCTGTTTTACCTGTTGTATTATGAGTTATAATTGTATACTACGAACTAAATGTAATTATTGGCATCTAAAGTTCATCATCATCTAAAGATCATCATCGTGTTCCCACTTCATCGAAGTCGGTCGTGTTTTTTTTGCTCTCTCGCTTTTAATAATTTGCATCAGTTTAACTGCTGTTAAGAACTTCTTTTGTGCTTCTTTAATTAACGATCAAGTTATTTTCGACGACTGTTAAATTTTATTTGTTCTTAAACATTTAATCAAAGCTATTATTAAATTTTATTTTACTAAACAACAAAAATAACAGCTTTGTTGTTGTGCCTGCATACTTTGATTTTGTGTTTCTGATCTCTTTTACTTACATTCGCGCTCTCGCGTACTCAGTAGTGTTGTTGCTTGTGCAGTGTTTGCTCTCGCGTTGTTACATTGCTCGCGTTCGTGACCGTTACTCTCGCGGTTGTATCAGTTTTTTTGTTGTTGTGTGTTTATCTCAACTCTAAATTGTTTCTCTCTTTTTTCAAGTGCTTAATATTGCACCTTAAACCCTTGTGCTACCTTGTGCTTCTTATACGCTTTTTTTTGCTTTTTATTGCAATTCGCCCTTTACTTAAAATCTTCTCTTAATAAAAAAAAAAACAATAATAATAATTAATAATGTTGGTCTGCTCATTTAAACAGTGCCCTCATCCCCAAAAGCTCCAAGAAGACTACCTTTTATGCTGGCTGTGTGTGACAATGTTATGCACGTTAAATGTGCTGGTTATACGGCCAGAGTTAAGGATAGCATTGGAAATGGGGGGGGCCTGAAATGGAGTTGTGAAGCGTGCCGGGACGTTGAAATGGAAATGCGTATATTTATGAGGCGGACCATTCCTCGGCATTTCTCTCCCGATCCACCAGCATCTCTACTTTTAACGGCTCCGTCTTCAGGGAACAACCCAATAACCCCGAATTCTCAGCACCTGATATTGTTTAGGAGTCCACTATTGGCTGCAGGTGCGGACAATATTGCCATTTCCCCTGGCAATCCTGTCCCGCAAACTTATGCGATATCGGGTGTAGTGTCCGATGCGTCCGGGCGAACATCCTCTTCTAGAGATGTTCCCAATAAAATAGTAACAAGGGGGGTTCTCAAGGCGTTATCCGCCGCAGTAGCTCCAGCGCCAAAATCTGTGGCTGCTGCTGCGGTTGGTGCCTCGAGCTCCAGGTAGCACCAATCTTTCCCTACCTTCAGGCACGTCAGTACCCACTGGCGGGTCAAAAAACTAATTTCGTCCCTTGTTCTGGCCTATCAGAATGTTACAGGACTAAAATCTAAACTTTCTAAACTCTATGTAGATAGTCTATCCTTTGACTTTCATATTTTGGCTTTTACTGAAACGTGGCTAAAGCCAGACATATCAGATGCATCCGTTTTTCCCACAATATTTTCTACATATAGATACGATCGAACATTCAGAATTGGAGGCGGAGTTTTAATTGCTGTCAACTCAGCCCTTCCCTCTGAATTAGTGACCTTCACAGCAACTCTTGACATTGAATTTGTTAGTGTCAAAATTTCTCTACAATCGTTTTCTGCCTTTGTAACTTGCTCATATATGTAGGAAATGGAATAAGAGAGGGAGAAGTCGAAACTGACGTAGAGTTTGATCAGACTGGGCGAGATCGAACAACACGCAGTAGTCGAAGCTATCCGGTCCGCTCAATGTTCGAATAATAAGAAGGTGACAGAAGAAATGACTCGCAACCAGACGCTCGCCTTGACAACATCGTTTATCATTTGTTTGAGTACCAAATATATATATATAAGTTTAAGTGTAAAGTCATTAAACTTTCCTTTGCTTACTTAGTTTAAATGTAAAGTCATCAAACTTGCTTTAAATTGAAATAAACCTGGAAATTATATTATCAACAAATTGGGGGCTCGTCCGGGATATAAGCTCAACCGGGATATAAGCTCAACCGGGTTATAATCTCGTCCGGGATATAATCTCAACCGGGATATATATTTTGGTCCAAACAAGACAACGAGAATCAATCAAATTCGTTGCAATATTGCTGGCACTAACCGGCAATACCTGAAGCGGCATAAGATTGGGCAAATTTCACAACATTTTGCTTCAAAGACGACAAAGTTGAGCATCGCCAAGACCAGCAAAGACGACAAGATATATCGTGCAGCAATACAGCAGACAAAAGGAAGGTAGAGCTGAGAAGTTTTGGCGCCGTCAGAGGGAAATCAGTGGCAAGAATTTAGAGAAGCAACCGTCCAAGAGGTAACCGTTCGAGAGGCAACGGTGAGAGGCAACCGTTCGAGAGGCAACGGTGAGAGGCAACCGTTCGAGAGGCAATGGTGAGAGGCAACCGTTCGAGAGGCAACGGTGAGAGGCAACCGTTCGAGAGGCAACGGTGAGAGGCAACCGTTCGAGAGGCAACGGTGAGAGAGGCAACGGTGAGAGGCAGCTTTGACGTAACGCTTTGTGGCATCACTCACTGGCAACGCTGAGAGGTGGCGTTTGTGGCATCACTCACTGGCAACGCTTAGAGGTGGCGTTTGTGACATCACTCACTGGCAACGCTTAGAGGTGGCGTTTGTAACATCACTGAGGATAAAATTTTGATCATTTGAAGGAGTTGACAAAAGCAATCAGAAGAAGGAAGGAAGTCAACAGGCAAACTATAGTTGGAAGGGTGAGCTGTAATATTTGATTTAAGTAACCTAATCAACGAGAGAGAAAGTGGAGCTACAGTCGTGATCGATTGTTTGGAGTAAACGAGAGCGGCATAGAGCCCAACATTTAGAGTTACTTAAAATACTAACCACTAAGATATTTAACAGTAGATCTTGTGAAAAATTTTTGTAAGATGAATCGTGGCGAGATTTTGGCTTTGCGTGTTGAGGAATTGCGCTTAAAAAATGAGTGAGTTCGGGCTGGAAGCTTCAGGACGTAAAAATGAACTGCAATCGCGGCTACTCGCTCATTTTGATCTTATAGATGTTGAAGAAGAGGGGGAGGCGGATATGTGTCTGTCAATGCGGACACAATCGCCCGAAACATAGAAACTTCTAGATCATGGTTCACTCTCATTATTGAAAGGTGCTGCCAAGTCTTTCATACGTAGTCAGCGAGATATTTGTAGTTGGAATTCGTTGAAGGAAGCTCTAAACTCTGAATTTAAAGTTCGCGTCTCAGCAGCAGAAATTCATAAAAGCTTGGGCAAACGACAGCAACAGAAGGGTGAAACATTCTACGAATTTTTGTACGCTTTAATGGAAGTAGCAAAACCGATAGATTTAGATGATGAAAGTCTGATCGAGTATTTTGTGGAGGGTATACCAGACTCAAGGAATAATAAAGGATTGTTATACCAAGCAATAACCATTAGAGAACTTAAGGTGCAAATAGAAGCTTATTTAAAAACTAGAGGTTCAAGCAAGTCATCAAACAAGCAATCACCAGAATCAAATTTTAATAAGCATAGCTATAATAACGCATTTAGAGGTTCAAAATCAGGAGGAGAGCACAAATGATTCAAATGCGGCGATACAGATCATTTAATGAAGAACTGCGATAAGTCTGATTTTACTTGTTTTAAGTGTGGCAAACCAGGACATCATTCATTTCAATGCGATTTAGGGAAAAAACACAAAACAGAGAGGACGAATACCATACAAGAGAACGTAGAGGTAGATCCATCAAGCAAGTTTACTTCTTCGGGGTTGGAATAATAATGACTTTCAATGGATTGGTAGATACGGGAGCAGATTTGAGTCTCATTCGTAGAAGCGTGTTCCTCAAATTCGACAATATTTCACTGACAGGAATTTCAAAGCGTTTAACTGGCATAGGCGAAAGTCAAGTATTAACTTTTGGAAGTTTCAGAATTCCTGTAAAAATAGATGATATAAAAATGGAAATTGAATTCCATGTTGTTCCTGACGAAGATATGGCTTTGAGGCAATTTTAGGTAGAACCATATTAGATAACGTTGACATGGTAGTGACGAAGCGTGGTACCAAATTGATGATCAAGACGAAAACTTGTGAATGGCAAGGTAAAGAATTAATTGTTGAAACAAAAAGCTGGGAGAATGACCCAGAAACCGATTTGTCTCATATTAGTGTCAGTATTGCAAATGAGGTTAGACAGTTAATCAAAAATTATAAGCCAGCTAGAAACGCCCAAGCCCCAGTAGAAATGAAAATAGTATTAACAGACGAATTACCAGTGTACCAACATCCAAGACGTCTAGCCGAATCCGATCAGAAAATTGTGGATACCCAAGTACAAGAATGGTTAGATGAAGAAAAAACAAAAGCAGTCTCTAGATTTCCAATTCCACACGATAAGAAAGCTATTCAGAGATTTCTAGGACTAACTTCGTATTTTCGGAGATTCATCGAAGGATACGCTATAATAGCCAAACCTTTGTCGGATAATTTGTGTAAAGATTCCAAATTTTAATTAAGGGAAGTGCAGATGGTAGCCTTTGAACAATTAAAGCTTGCATTGACGAAGAACCCAGTTTTAAAGTTGTATAACCCTAGATCAGAAACGAAAATACATACGGATGCTTCAAAGCACGGCTTTGGAGGGGTATGATTGCAAAAAGATGTAGAAGATTGTCTTTTTCACCCGGTACAGTTTATGAATCGGAAGACTAAGCCATGTGAAGAAAAATACGACTCCTATGAATTGGAGGTATTAGCAGTTATAAATGCTTTAATGAAATGGAGAGTGTATGTGTTAGGTCTAAAATTTAAAATTGTAACCGATTGCAATGCATTCACAATGACGATGAAAAAGAAAGAGGTACCATTGCGAGTGGCACGTTGGGTCATGTACCTGCAGGATTATGACTACCAGATTGAACACCGATCAGGTTCTAAAATGCGACATGTTGATGCGCTCAGCCGGGTATCTTGTTTCCTTCTTACCGATACAATTAGACACAGATTAAAAGAAGCACAGTTGTTAGATGAGTGAACAAGGGTAATAAGGTGTATAGTTCAGAACAATGGTTATGAGGATTTTTATATCGAGAACGAAATCTTGTTTAAAGATCCAAATCAAGGTCTAATTGTTGTACCAGCCCAAATGGAAACAGAAATAATACAGATTGCACATAAACAAGGCCACTTTGGCACCAAGAAGACTCAAGCTATCATTGAGAAATCGTACTATATCCCGAAACTCAAGGAGAAAGTAGTCCGTGTTGTTGAATCTTGTATTGAGTGTATCGTAGTTAACGCTAAAACTGGGAAAAGGGAAGGGTATTTGTCGCCAATCAGCAAAGGAGATAAGCCGTTGATAACTTATCACATTGATCATGTTGGACCCATGGAAGTCACCACAAAACGATATAATCACGTTCTTGTTGTAGTTGATGGTTTTTTCAAAATTTGTGTGGCTTTATCCGACGCGTGGTACGGGTGCAGACGAGGTAGTTAGTTGTCTAGAAAAACAAGCCATAAACTTCGGTAATCCAGTAAGAATCGTTTCAGATAGAGGAGTAGCCTTTACCTCAAACACGTTTAAAGAGTATTTCCACACACAGAATATCCAACATTTGATGATTGCAACGGGGATACCTCGAGGAAACGGGCAAGTCGAAAGGATGCATAAAATGATCGTCCTTATGCTTTCTAAGCTAAGCCAAGAGAATGCGGGAAATTGGTATAAATTCGTAGGCCGAGTGCAACAATTTATTAACAGTACTACTTCAAGAAGTACCAAAGTAACACCGTTCAGGATATTAACCGGATTTGAGATGCGTATTCCTGGCGATCCAGAGATAAGTAGGCTGATTCAGGATTCCTTAGTAGAAGAAATAGATTGTGATCGCGAAGAGATGAGGGAAAAAGCCCGGCAGAATATAGAAGAGATACAAAAGGAGATGAAGAGAACATTTGATAAGAAAATGAAATTTGAAAGGAATTGTAAAATAAATGACCTAGTAGCAATCAAGCGTACTCAGTACGGCACTAGATTGAAATTGAAAGGAAAGTACTTAGGCCCTTACAAAATAGTAAAATCAAATAGACATGGTCGTTATGACGTAGAGAAAGTTGGTAACAATGAAGGTCCCTGTAAAACTTCAAATGTAGCGGAATTCATGAAGCCCTGGGCAGGATCATTCGGGGCGAATGATGAGTCAGGACAGCCGATTGTAGGAAATGGAATAAGAGAGGGAGAAGTTCAAAGTGACGTAGAGTTTGATCAGACTGGGCGAGATCGAACAACACGCAGTGGTCGAAGCTATCCGGTCCGCTCAAAGTTCGAATAATAAGAAGGTGACAGAAGAAATGACTCGCAACCAGACGCTCGCCTTGACAACATCGTTTATCATTTGTTTGAGTACCAAATATATATATATAAGTTTAAGTGTAAAGTCATTAAACTTTCCTTTGCTTACTTCGTTTAAATGTAAAGTCATCAAACTTGCTTTAAATTGAAATAAAACTGGAAATTATATTATCAACATATATTCCACCAAAATCTGAAATAGCGGTATACACCAGCCATTTAGAAGCAATTTGCTCTGTATCCTCCCATCTTTCCGATGCAGATTTACTAATCGTTCTTGGGGATTTTAATTTGCTTGACATTTCTTGGTATCCATCAGATGAGTCTTCCATGCTGGTGCCTTCCTCCTCACACTGCTTTATTGATGGTCTTCTTGAGTTATCCTTAACCCAAGTTAACCCTGTGCATAATAGAAATGGTAGATTACTAGATCTTATATTTATGTTAGATTCTTCCGACTGCTCTGTTGCGAGAATCGGTCCTTTAGTTGTCCCCGAAAACAATTTCCATCCAACTTTGGACTTAATCATAAACCTTCCTTTTCGATTTCCAACTCGACATCTCGCACTGGTTGCTTTCGTAAAACTAATTTTTTGAAGCTCAATGAGCTTATTCTTGCTACAGATTGGTCTTATCTGTATTCTTGCAACGATTTAGACGCTGCTATTTCATTTTTCTATAATACTATGTTTTTACTTTTTGATGCTTGTGTCCCACGTGTCACCCATGTGTCAACTGACAAGCCGCCATGGTTTTCACGTGAGTTATCTAATTTAAAGAATGTAAAATCTAGATATTATAAAAAGTATAAGAAATCCGGTCAACTGTCCGATTTTTCTCTTTATGTAGTTGCTCGATCAAATTTTCAGTGCTTAATACACAATGTTATAAGGATTACTTATGGCGCTGTAAACTTCAGTTTTCCCGTGATCCTAAGCGATTTTATAACTTTGTCAACGCCAAACGCAAGGCATCAGTGCATCCTTCTTACCTATGTTTTGAAAATAAAAAAGCTAACGATGATCAGGCCATTGCCGATATGTTTTCTGATTTTTTCAATACAACTTATTCCTCCAAGGAATATCACGCTAAATCTTCGTATCCTTATCAGTTGAATAGGTCTAATTGTATCTTTAATCCTGTGATCGATGAAAGTTCGCTCCTAAGCGTGCTTACTTCAGTAAAATCTGTGCACTCACCAGGACCAGATGGGATACCTGGTTGTGTACTCAGGTTTTGCGCTGACACTTTATGTAACCAAATTCATAAGTTATTTACTTTGTCCGTTAAAACTTCTACTTTCCCATCTATTTGGAAGGAATCTTTTATTATTCCTCTCCATAAAAAGGGTAACAAGTCCATAGCATCAAATTATAGGGGTATTTCTAAATTGTCCGCTATACCGAAGGCCTTTGAGAAAATTATAACTTCTCAATTGCAACATTTCTGTAGTTCTGCACTTTCATCTACCCAACATGGGTTCATGAAACGCAGATCTACTACCACTAACCTGTTAGAGTTTACTTCTTTATCGATCGAAGGATTCAGGAATAAATCGCAAACTGATGTCATTTATACCGACTTCAGTAAGGCCTTTGATTCTGTTAATCATACACTGATTTTGTACAAGCTGAACGAAATTGGCCTTCCACGCCTTCTGCTCAGCTGGATTCTGCAATATTTGACTGACCATACACAAAAGGTCCTATTTAAATCCTCACTGTCTAAGACCATCAAAGTAACTTCGGGAGTGCCACAGGGTAGCCATCTTGGACCATTGCTTTTTACCCTCTTTATTAATGATCTTCCTTCCGTCGTAATTCACTCTCGTGTGCTTATGTACGCTGATGATGTTAAACTTTTCCTTAGTTTCAAAGATTCAGGTTTCCGGCGTCTGCTTCAAGCCGAATAACCTCCAGACTTGGTGTGAAATTAACTTATTAAACTTAAATATTTCGAAGTGTAATGTCATGTCCTTTTATAGATCTTCCTTTCACCTAGAAACTTATTACCTTAATAATACTCCACTTGAACGTTTAAATGAGATAAGTGATTTGGGTGTACTCATGGACCATAAATTAAGTTTCACTCGTCATATTTCTACCTTAGTCAGCAAAGCCATGAGTGTTCTTGGTTTCGTCAAGCGATGGTAGAAGGAATTCGACGATTCTTAACAACGAAAACCCTTTTTATTTCACTGGTCCGTCTTATTCTGGAGTACGGATCATGCGTTTGGTCACCTCAATATGAATCACACCAAATTAGAATTGAATCCGTTCAAAAGCAATTTTTGATTTTTGCTCTTCGTGGTTTAAACTGGGATTGAAATGTTAACTTGCCATCGTATTCTAGTAGACTTCTTCTAATCAATCTTCCTTCTTTAATTAATCGTAGAGTAATGCTTGGTACTTTGTTTATACACAAGCTTCTTAATGGGCAAATAGACTCTCCTAATTTATTAAAACAGGTCAATCTATCTGTACCTTGTAGACTAACTAGAAATTATGTTCCATTAACTTTAACAAGTTGCATTTCAAACTATACTTTACATGAACCTTTCCGTGTCCTTTGTTCCGATTATAATCGCCTTTATCACTTAATCGGATCAGAGTCCTCTATTCCTACTTTAAAAACTTCTATCCTTAGCTATCTAGCTCGTAGTTAGTTTTAATTTTAGTTTTAACTTTAGCTATGTTCTAATTGTCGTCTGTTGTCCACGCGACTTCGTTTTTGCATGCTGTCTGATAGGGTTCGCGCGTAACAGGCATTGACCTGGTGTCGCATGGGCCACTTGAACGTACTGCGCATAGTACGCGTCAACGTCCAGAAAAAAAAAAAAATTTTGTGTTATATGTATTCTTTCCATATCTGCAATTAATGTTTTACTGGTTGTTATTTCAATATGTGTATTAAATATCTTTAACCAATCCTGAAGATTACTGACCAGCCATGGGTCTTGGTCAAGTTTAACAATCTTTGGAGGTCCTATTGAGTCAAAAATATGTAACAAGGCACGTTTTAATTCTATCCATGACCAAACTTTAACAAGTTTTAAGTGTTAGATACCAATTTCATGAACATTCCCAACAATCTATGACATGTATGGCCTGTCTGTTCGTTGGTATTCATGTTTAGCTCTATAACAAATGATTATTAATGTTTCGAATTTCTGATGCAAATTTAGGGATAAAATACTTATGTTTAAATGTTAATATTCGATATATGTTGATGATTCGATTGAGAATCTGGTCCTGATGGATTTTGCTAGCGATCCTGCTAAATTTGCAAAATTATTAATGTTAATAAGATTTTTCCCACATTTAAGTAGGGCCAATAAGTGAAATAAGAGATCAGAATCGGATTCGCTTTCTATTAAAATTTCTGTAGTTTTTCCACAGAAATATTTTTTCTAAAGTCCGTGGCAAAGTCTTTTGATGATGTTTCATCATTGCTTTCTACTAGTGACATATTAATTGTTTTTGGTGATTTTAATTTACTTGAAACAGCATGGTCCTCTTGTGACGAGTCTGGCCCGCTGCTCCCATGTACATCACATTTGTTTATTGATGGCCTGTTCGAGTTATCATTAACTCAAATAAATCCAGTGCGTAATAAAAATGGAAGATCTTTGAATCTGATATTTCTGTTGGATTCTGTTAACTACGCAATCGCTAGAATTGACTCTCTTGTCTTCCCAGAAGACAACTTTCATCCCACTTTGGAAGTAACTGTTGATCTGCCGTTTCGTGCACCAATTGTTAGTGCCTGCGCTGTGCCCAAATCCCGCAACTTTCGTACAACTAACTTTGTCAAACTAAATAGTCTCATTCTTTCAACAGATTGGTCCTCCTTGTACAGATGTTCAGACATGAATCTTGCTATTTCTTTGTTTTATAATACTCTCGATTCTCTTTTTGAAGTTTGTGTCCCATTGAGGACCCCGGTGTTATCTCACAGATCTGCCTGGTTTTCTCGTGATTTATCCAACTTGAAGAATGTGAAATCGAGATATTATAGAAAGTATAAGAAATCGGGTCGTTCTTCGAACTTTGCTCTATACGCAGTTGCTCGTTCTAACTTTATGATGCTTAATGCACAATGCTATAAAAATTACCTTCAGCGTTGTAAATTGAAGTTTTCCCGCGACCCGAAGCAGTTTTATAATTTTGTCAATACTCAACGTAAGACATCCACCCATCTTGTTTATCTTTTGAAAATAACACAGCCGCCTCTGATCAAGCAATTGCTGATCTGTTTGCTGGTTTTTTCACATCTAGTTACTCCTCAGTAGAATATTGAGCAAATCTTCCGTATCATTATCAGTTAAGAAAATCTAATTGTATCTGTATTCCTTCGATCGAAGAAAGCTCGCTCTATAGTGTGCTTAATTTAGTAAAAACTATGTACTCTCCTGGTGCCGATGGTACTAAGGTTTTGTGCGGCGGTTTTATGTAAACCAATTGAAAAACTTCGTTTATTGTCCGTTAAATCTTCAGCTTTTCCATCCATTTGGAAGGAATCCTATATAATTTCTCTCCATAAAATTGGTAGGGAGTCCGAAGCAAAAGTTAATTACTTCTCAACTGCAACATTTTTGTAGTTCTATAATTTCACCATCTCAGCATGGATTTGTGAAACGTAGGTCTACAACCACTAACCTTTTAGAATTTACATCATTGACGATCGAAGGATTTCGGAATGCAAGGCAAACTGATGTCATATATACTGATTTCAACAAGGCTTCTGATTCTATTAATCATACGCTACTTCTCCTTAAATTAAATAACATTGGTTTCCCTAGCCATTTAGTTTCCCAGATTCGGGAGTATTTGACAGGCATAACACAGAAGGTTCTTTTCAAGGAGTGCCCAACTAAAACGTTTTAATGAGATGAACGATTTGGGCATCCTTATGGACTGTAAATTAACCTTTAAATCTCATATCTCCACTATCGTAGGTAAAGCTATGGGTGTTCTTGGGTTTGTTAAACGATGGTCAAAGGAGTTTGATGACCCCTATACAACCAAAGTTCTTCTTACTCATTGGTTCGTCCTATTTTAGAATACGGATCTTGCATATGGTCTCCTCAATATGAGTCACATAAATCAAGAATAGAATCTGTCCAAAAACAGTTAATACTCTTTGCTCTTCGGGGGCTGAACTGGGATCGCAATATCAATCTACCATCATGCTCTAGCAGTCTTCTTCTTGTTAACCTACCATCTCTTACTAATCGTAGAATAATGCTTGGAGTGATTTTTATGCACAAGCTTCTTAATGGTGATATAGACTCTCCTAAGCTATTGAGCCAAGTAAATCTGCCGTTTCCTTGTAAGCCTACTAGAAATTTTATACCTCTATCTCTTCCCCGCTGTACTAGTAACTATGCTCTGCATGAACCTTTCCGAGTACTTTGTTCTGATTACAATCGACTTTACTGTGTAATCAGTTCAGAGCTCTCTCTTCCTACATTAAAAAAGTCTATCCTTTTACATTTAGCTCGTAACTAGTTATGGTTTTCGTTTCTTATCTGTTTTGTGGAATATCCCCGCGACTCGAGCCGTGCGTCATGCGGCTTGCGCCCCTCGGTCGGTTGGGCGGGAGGTTGTGGGCACTTAATGCACCCGTTGGGATTCGCGCGAAAAAGAAAAGAACAATGATTTTCGTTTTCTTCTGCACTATGGCAAGTGACCATGGTGACTGTATCTAATGCGTTTACGTCTACAATTTTAATGCGAGACGTTCATATTTGGTTCTTTCAGATTATGAAGCCAATGCAATGGTTTGTGGTCACTATTTATTTAAAAATGTCGACTGTAGAAATAGCTAGCTGTTCTTTTTCAATGATCAATAGTTGACTTCATGTTCATTTAAAGTACGACTTGCAAGGCATATTTCTTTTTGCCAACCTGTAAAATTACGGCACCTATCGCAAAGTTACTGGCATCTGTTGTTAGCACAAATTCTTTATTAAAGTCTGGCCTGGTATTGGGTCTGATACAATTAGTGCTTTTAACTTATTAGAGGATTCGAAGTGTTCTGTATTGGTTATATTTAAGACACTTCCCTTCTTAAATTATGTTTTCATACGTGTCGTTATCTTGGCAAAGTCTTTCATGAATTTCCGATGGGATCTACCTAATCCAAGAAATGCTTTATTTTCTTTTGGAGTTTTGGGAATGGGATACTGCTCTACATTCATAATGATCTGTTTTGGTTCTAAATGCCATTTTCTTGATGGAGTTTTTATGTATCGGAATTTAATGAAAACGTTTTGCTAAGTCTAAAGTTGTAAAGTACTGGTATCTACCTAGTTTGTCTAGTAGTTCATCAATATTTGGCATGGGAAAACTATCTGATATGGTTAGCTTATTCAGATTATTTTCTTTCTATTTCGCTCGGCATCGAGTACGGGACAACTTACTAATAGATCATGTCGTTCGGAAAAATTGTCGATATGGAAGCGATGAAAATCGATAAATCCACAGAATATATTCGATCAGAATTTTACTGCATTTCATAGTTTGTATTTGAATTACCTTGTCTGTAAAAGTTTTATAACCTAAATTGGTCTTTATTAAACTTACACTACTGCATGAGTCAATGAGACAGGTGTAAATTTTTCCCTGAATTTTGATTTTAATAACTACTGTTTGGGCTTTTCGTTCGAGCCTACTTGATGAAAATCCGAATCTTCATTTGAAAACTTTTCGCTGACATTTTCAATTTGTTTGATTGAATCAAACAGGCTCTGTCGCGAGTTTTGATTTCACTTATAGCATTTTTGAGTCTGTGTGTTATTACCATAACTACTCCGACTTTGTTTGGTTTGTGACGAATGTGGTTTTTAAAGTTGTGTGTTATTATTATTATTACTGGAATTATTTTGATTTGTATTGTAATTACATTGATAATAAGAATTAGTGGGTAAATTTGATGCATTGGAAGCTTGATTTTTGAAACCTTTGACTTATTATGATTCTTTGATTTGTACTCAAATTCATATATTCCCTCTTCTATTGCTGATTGTCTCTCACTCAATATTGTGCTGTTGTCAGCAGCTTTTATTCTCATTTGTAATTCTAATGGAACTTGTTCCGATATAACTTGCTAAATAGTTCTACCCGTTAGTTGAATGTACATGACTGTGTTTAGTTTTTCGTTTTCGAGAGTAAGGTGATCAATAACATCGTAAGATAATTTATTTAAATAATCTACCAGCTTACGAATTTATCTTTTGTATTCGGTCTTTGAAATACGGTTTACCAGAACTGGTAATGGAGTCCAATTTTTAAAGTTGCGTAGTGATTTAAGTCGGCATTTCCCGAGGTAAGCTGTCTGACGTTTTGAAAATTTCGGTATGCCGACAAAACGTATTGAATTTGGCTCAAAAATTGTGTCAGATTTCCCTCGCCGTTAAATCGCTCGAATGAATTTGAAACAAATAGCGAATCCCATAGGGCATGAGCTGATATTGATTGTACACCTTCTTGTTCGTTCGGCATGATGAAGATTTTGCGCGATCACAAACAAAATTTTTCAATGCATATGGATTACAAAGATCAAAGGATTTGCAATGTCAAGACATATACTCTATTTGTAGTGATTTTAGTTCACTACCTAGTGTTCGATTGTCTAAAGGATCAATACTTAATTGAAATACTAGATTAACCCGAGTAAACCGAGTTTTAAATAAAAATTGTATGTTATTTTCGACCGTATATTCGCAGCGTTACTTAAGAACTGCAAGTAGAGTCTCGCATCTTGAGACCTCTTAGAATTAAAGTATATAAGGGTGTTAGTATATATGTAAGTGCAATAGGATCTGAGCAAAGTATGTAATAGTCCAAGGGTGAGCAGCCAAATTTCTCAAGTGAGCCTGACAACAACATTTACAACAAACAACAATCCAAGCAGAGGAAAAGGTCGCGATCGCGAGTCCGAGCATGGGTCATAAATGTGCGAGTTCGAAGGTAGATTGACGCACAAGTAACTCCGAGGCACAAACTTAATTGAGGGACGCACTAAAAAAAAAGTACTCAGGCCCCTTTAGATACAGAAAATGAAATAATACACATGTTCATACAATTAAATTTAATTTCAATATTTTAATTCTATTTTTGTACCTAGAAACAAATAAAAACTTAAATTTCTAATAAATAAAGATGTAGACATTTCACTTTTAAAAGAAGGTTCTGGTCTTTAGTGACTTCGACACGAATCACAAAACTTATATTCAAGACATCGGAGAAGGGGCAATAGAGATACAAACAGACAAATACATAATTTCATACAATTTTTATCTGGTACAATTAAAATTGAATGAATTGAATGAATGTCTAATTCATATAATTACTCGTCCGAAAATTGGGTTATAGACCAAATAATTTAAAGTTTTCAATTTATGTACCGATAACATACAATTCCGGTAAAACTTCAATATTTCTATTAGCAAGATCCCAAGTCATTCGTGAAGTCAAGCTTACTTCAGATGAATACATCGCATATATTAAAATCAGGAAATTCAACATGGTATTTTTGTTGCAAGCAGAATCGCAAAATCAAATGAAGCAAGCAAGTCGTCCCTGCCGACATTGAGTATACCCTGTACCAATTAAAAGTAAATAAATAAATAAATTCAAAAACGCTCAAAGTTGCCATCAATTTACAACAAAATTCTCTTAGCATGCAGCAACAGCAAACGCATGCTATCTAGCTCACTGTTAACATCCCATTTTGCATGGGGCGTTTCAGTGCAAAACGGAAATACGTATATCTCCGATAATTATTGTCCGATTTCGACAAAATTTGGTCAGCTGGTGCGTATTAGCCATATTATTGAGTGTGCTTAATGTGCGATATCTTTAATATAGCTATAGTTATACGTTTTTCTCAAATTGCGGGAGCGAAAATGTTCGTGGCAAAATTACAAAATAAACGTGATATGCTTATACAATATACGGATGTTGACACCAAATTTGTTTGCTCTAGCTTTTATAGTCTCTGAGATCTAGGTGTTCATACGGATGAACGGACAGACGGACATGTCTTAATCGACTCGGCTACAATATACCCTTTTACCCTATGGGTACAGGGTATAAAAATTCTTATGAGTGATTGTAAAGTGAAGGAATACGATAGCGACTAAAAATAATTATTAAAACATATAGAAAGCAAGTTAGTGTTAAGTCGAAAAATAATAGAATGTTCGTGTATAAGTTATGCGCAACCCATTTACATAGTATATTATAATAATAAAAAGAAATTCCCTGAAATTAAAAGAAGAAAAAATAGATGAAAAGAAAAACCAGTACTATTGAATATTTTGACTAATACGATGATAACGTAGTCGCGCGGCGGGTAGAGACACGTCCTACCATGATTTTCCTTGCAACGCTTAAAAACCTGGAAAATCACCAACAAGATTTACGTCATTCTGATTACACCTGTATCCTTCTTAAGGAATAATAATTTTTCTTCGTGATAATGAAATTCATTTTCGCTTATAGTATAATTAATATGAGGCGAAAAGGGAATTAAATCATTAGATCACTATTCCAGAATTGAATTCAGTAGAAAAAAATTTCAATAATAATAATAATAAAAAAAATTGGAATAGACCTAATCTGATATATCTTTTAAAGAAATATGGAATCTTTGATATTTAATTTACTTTTAACATAAATCAGATTAGGGTTAGATAACCTCAGTTTTCAGGAAATCGGTTTCCTTCATCAGGCATTATCCTATTCAAGTTTAATTGGTTATAGAACTTAATAGTTCTTTTGAGGACTGTTTTAATTATTTATTTACTTAGACGTTTAAGTAGAGGGAGTTAGAATAGTATGACTATAGTAAGACAAGCTAATTATTTCATAGTATTTCTGGTGCTTAACCTCAATGGGCAAGTTTGAAGAAATGTCATAATTCGATAAAAATCATTTTTCCAACCAGAGTCTGGTGCATTCAGACTTAATATTCACTAAACACTTTATTCAATATTGATAAACTTTTGATTAGGATGACGACCTCCCGTCTTTAATGCACTCAAAGAATGCACTTCCTAAGAAAAATATACCCAGGCAATAATTGACTCTTACAACGTATATTTCGTGACGAAAAGCCGCACAAACCGCATATAAAATTTTTGAGAATTATGTAGGAACCTCAAAGCATTATCAGGCACAATCAGAAATCGATATAACAGTATCTGCTTATGACACACAACTGAATTTCAAAGCAATTAACACAGAATCAATTTTACTTATGCCGATAAGCGGCATAATAGAATTATTGTTGTCTATTTTGCATTATTATCTCAGGCACAAAGAAATCTCTTTGTGATATTCTCTTCCCAGCGAGACCCAAAGATTTGGCGACAGCTACCAGCTTACAAATAGTTTTGCAAGAAACTGTGAAGAAAAGCTCAACATAACGAGCAAATACAGCTGAAATATTCCAGCATGGAAAATGATTCCCCAATTCAGTATGTAACCCCATTTTAGAGAAATTGACACAGTATAATAATAACTCCAACACTCAACAAGAACCGCCACAACTAATGGACATTGACAGTTCATCCTGATTCAGATTGATTACTCAGTACCAAATTCAAGGCAGTAATTCCCATGCTCCCTATCAGAATCAAATTTCAAAGAGAGCAAATATTGGAACAGACAGGTATACCGGCCCCAAGCAACTGGAACAAGAATAGGAAGCAGTATCAGAGTCTGAGGAGTCCATCCGCCTCGAGCAAAAGAATTGGATCTGTGTCCATTCACTTAATGGAATATTTTAAGGAAGTATCTTAATTTGCGTGCTTACAAAATCCAACCCTTGCTAGATTGAAGTCAAACGATTATCAAGCAATGCGGCGATGCTTACTAACATTTTATTCCTGAATTGAACAATCATGATGTCCAGGAGCTGTGGTTCTGTGGGGCTATGTAAAGTCATTGGTCTATGCGGGTAAGCCACAAATGCTTGACCATTTCGTTGGAAAAGTCATCGAAAATTGGTCGTCCTGATTGGACTACATCCGAGCCAGCCGTAGTAGTTAATGCCAGAAATTATATTTAAAATGTAATGCCACAAGGTAATATTTCGAATAAAAATAAAATCAGGTCAATCGAATAATCCATAGTTGTTTTATTGCAATTTAAAGTTCTATACCTCAAAAAGAAACACCCGTTAGATACTGGCGCTTCGAAAAACTATATGAAGCTGATTTCAGATTTGAAAGGTGTAATTAATGTCAAAACTAAATTTTTGGTTAAGTCACTTCATGGCTTTAACTCCATTCAAAATAAATGTCTTATGCTACTTTTTACTCTATACTTTACCCTTATCCTTCAGGAGTATTCGACTTTGTCAACAAGAAAATTATTATTCTGAGTGATGGTATTAGACGTATCTAGGTGATCTAGATCTTCGTATAATAATGTACATGAATTCAATCATACATAAGTATATATCTGTGTAGAATTATCCTTATGCCTGAAACAAAGTGTTACAGGTGGAGCTATATATTGATATATTTATGTGTGTGAGTATACTACACCTCCCCTTTTTAGAGAATAACGTAGTATTAGTATATGTAGATATTACTTCTGCTTAATATTCAACTTTCTTTTGATAGGTTATTTGTGTTGGAATATGTATCCATTAATGTAGAAGTGTCACAAACAATTCCAATCAGGTCGATGCAGCTTTTACTTATTATGAGAGCAAGTATCCAATTGTTGCTTTGGCTTACAATAGACGGTGAAGTCGGAGCAAAGTATTTATTATCAAACTGTTAAGATTTGCTGTTAATACAGAACTAAAACTACAAAATAGAAAAGAATCTTAAGCACTTTGATGCACTCTATCATAGACATGGAGCTCTCACATCTGACATAAAAGCACCTGTTGGCCAGATAAGACTTCAGGACTATAAAATGCGGAGCAGGTAGCAGTAGCTTGAGTTTATGCATGAGCCCGGCGTGCCAGACTCGGTCAAAAGCCTGCTTAATGTCTAGAAAGATTGCGGAGGTGTATAACTTGTCTTTGAAGGAGCAGAGAACCTTCTCAACGATGCGGTGGCACTGTTCTGGAGTGCCATGTTGTTGTCGGAAGCCCATTCCAAAGTTGAGAGACATTTGGAATGGGGCTTCAAGAAACGACAAAGTGGCTTCAGCGCTACATGTACTAAATGGGATGCACGTGTTCGCCACATGCGTCGCAAATTCATCAGCAGTCTCCTTGCTGGATCTACATCACATACCAGTTGATACTCGGATGGGGACTTTCCTTACAGTTGGACTTTTCAGGTATTTTTCTCTGATTATTCTCCATATTTCGTAGATATTCTGCTTTGGCTTCGTTGTGGATTTTCAAGTAGAGGGCTTTCGGATCCTTGGTGGCATGATTAAGAGCCCTTATATCCAAGGGATTGCGATTACGCTGCCAAACACGTCTCAGACGTCTCTTCTCTCGGAGGGTGTTGGTAATCTCGTCGGACCAAGCAAACATATTCTGTCTTACTGAGCGTTGACTGCTTCTAGATGGTGGAGTGCAGGCACTAGCAGCTTCATGGATATCTCGCGAGAGCTTCTCGTATCGTCGATGTGACCTCGTCAAGTTTTCCTGAGTAGCCAGTATGTTGGTTGGCCAGATGCGTGTGTTGTCAGGTTAAGGGTATGGATGCAGGGTAGGAGCGCGAGTCCCTTGGAATTGTTCAATCTTGACCCCCACCAGGTGTGCATTGCAATAAAGTCACCTCCAGTCAGAAAGCTTGATCCAAAGCTGCTAAGGAATTGTAAGAACATCTGTGCCTGTCTATGAGGGACACAGCAGGAGGCGATGTTAATATTGCCGATGGAAGTGGCAATGCGGAGTGACGGTACGGCGTGTTTTCGGCGTACTAAAGCTCAGACTTGATTAGAGTGCCAGCTCCACCTCTGGCATTGCCACTTGGATGATTAGCTTGAATAAGATCATATCCGCTGATCTTAAAAAATTACTTGCATAGTGATGGCATGATTGTTTGCATCATTAAGGTCATTTGCTCCAACTGGTTTTCTGATTTGCTCTAGATGAGCCACATTCACACCACCCTTCTGTGATGATGAAGGAACGGTATAATTGGTGACTGTTGGATGCCGGAGTAGAGGAAAATTCCGCTGCAGCAAGTACGTCATTCCTGGTTGGGTATGGCTGGATGGCAAATTATGTGACAAAGTATTTCGAAACACAGTTATATTTTGAGTGCGTACCATCGAGCGCGCATTACCTTGCTCTCTGAGTTTCTTTAATTCCTTATATACCCGGCAACCTATGTAAAATGCGGTGTGGTTTTCTCCTCAATTAACGCATTCTGGGGGCTGATCTTTTTCCTTAGAGCACTTGCCCGACTCATGTTCTTCGGCGCATTTATTATCCGATTATTTCCTTGATATACGTAAGCATACCAAAAATGTCGCTCACATTAGAGATAAAAATTGGTGGTATTTTCGGTGCCTTCGTAGCACTTAGCTGATGAGGAACGGTGGAAGATTGAGTGTACATCGAGGATTGAGATGATGAACGACGCTCGTAAGTTGCGTCCTTTTTTTTACTTTTAGAGAAGAGGGAGCTTTCCTCTTCGGTATCGTTTTCCGGGTGATGTACTGCTACGATACAGCATTGACGGCGCTGCCGCTGGGGGCATTGTCAGCATCTATGATAGCAGAGCTGCGCCCATGGAAAGAGTGTTGGAATCTCCAAGTGGAAGGCTATTAATTTAACAGTTTCCGCCTGAAACTTCTCAAAGGATTTGATTATACGCCCTAAAGATGTACTATAAAAAGTTTTTGATCGATGACCAAAATATGCAACGATTTTTAATTACTTATGATTGGTTGGCCAATCAGGGCTCACTAACGGAACTTACTGATGCAATCAGCAAGTACCAAATTTGAAGCACTTATTTTTAGCAGTTTTGTTAGAATATTTTGTTTTGGATTTCGTTTTGCGAAAGAGTAACGGTAAGTTGCAATCGACACAAGATTTTCAACGATGGATTTATTCATCCGAGGGCACGTCTATACGCTATGACAATCACAATGCAATTGTTACTACAAAAATGAAATATAAAAGACATATCGTAAGCAAATTGTTGGCAATGAAGGCTCCAGACGGCAGACGGAGCCTCATCAGAACAGATAACATGACCAATCAGCAGCCCAATGGGCAAGCAAATGCTGTTGTCAGACTTGGGCGTTAACTTATAATTTCCCTTTGTATGTTTTTATTCAAGACTTAATTAGTTTTCTTTGCTGATATCAAAGTCATGATCATAAAGATTTTGTTTTGAATTTGTATTTTATTTGCAAATATTTAATCCATCTTTATGGACTTATTGCTTTTATTTTTGTTATCTCTAATTAAAACATTCTCCCCATCTTCTATTTAATCCACTGTATGTGGGCCTAGATACTTAGTTTCTAACTTATGGCCCGTTTCATTTTTCAATAAAACCTTATCTTCTATATTTAATTCAAAGTGTTTTATGTTCCTATCATATCATCATTATTGCATTTTCATATTCATATTGCATTAAATATTCATTTTCGGATTAAAACCATCGCGATTAACTCTGTAATCTTTCTGTAAATCTGGTGTAAACTTTATTAACGCAAAATCAAAGCATTAAACTTATTATTTCTGATCAACAACAAACCTTACATAGTTGTTGCTGTTCTTGTTAATCTGTGCTCTTGCGTTTGCACTTCTAACCGTTTCAACTTGCTCTCGCAATCTCGCCCACACATTGTTGTCGCATTATTGATTTGTCCTAGATATTTTGAATCTTTCTATGTAGGTTTCTCTTAGATATTTCGAATCTTTCTCTGTAGGTTTGACCCAAGTGTCGAATTTTCTTCAAAATTGAGTGAATTTTTTGCTTTTGCTTTTTCTGAGACATTTTCAATTTTTGTTTCAATTTATATTTCTAACAACAATGTTTGAACCGCCGGGGTGGCCCCCTGAGACTTATTAAGCATTTCTCGCATGTTGGTAATGTGAAAATGTCATGCACATTAAGTGTGCTGGCTACACAGCCAAGGTAAGAGATTGTTTGGAACAATAAGGGGGTCTTAAATGGTAATGTGACTCATGCCGAAGAAGAAATTGAGATGAGGGTATTCATGAGATAGACCAGGGATATGTTTAAAAACTCTCATCTAGTTTTCGCAAACTCAATGATTAGTTCAATGCTGTGGAGACGGAATTTAGTAGCTATAAGCTGCTGAACGAGTCTCCAAAGCGGTAGAAAACTAGTGTGCGTAATTTGTCCCCGCATCTGCCGATACCTAACTTAGTCTCGACCGCGATGTCACATTCACCATCTCTGGACACAAATCCTCCGCAGCTAATATCGTTTACAACTCCCATCCCGCATGGTGGCCGTAAGGATGAGGCGATTTCCGTTTCTCCAGGAAATGGTCTCTCCCTGCAGACGAATTTAGCTGTAGTTTCCGAAAAGTCTGAGCAATCATCAAGTGTTATTATTCCCGATAGTCGTCCAGTTAGAGGCACACTAACGGACAGTCATCTAGAGACACCGTTGATTTAAGGCCTGGCTCCCGTAGGCCTCTGACTTCAACATTCGTCGGATGATGTCTTAGCATATATTAAGACTAAAGTTCAAGTCCCCAAAATAGTGGTGGAAAAATTTAAGTTTAAGATATCTTTCTTTAAAATGAGTGTCCCGGTCGAACTGTTTGACTGCAATTGTAGTAACAGTTTTTGTCCGGATCACATCTTAGTAAAAGAATACACGGCCAAAGAGAAAACTCATAGGTCAGTCAGGCTTCCTATCCCTCCTAATTCCTTGCCTTCTTAAACGTCATCATCTGCTGGTGTCCCAAAAATGTAAGAAGACTTAAATCTAAGCTTCCTAGACTATATGTAGATAGTTTAGCAATTGACTTTAAAATTTTAGTGTTTACAGAGACATGGCTTAAACCTGATATTAACGATGCATCTGTTCTTTCTTCAAAATTTTCAATTTATATGTGTGATCGGACTTCTCGTGTATGCGGAGGAGTTTTGATTGTGGTGGACACTGCCTTATGATCTGACCCGATTCATCTACCTGATAATCAGGAAATTGAGTTTGTCAGTATTAAGGTTGGACTTAAATCCTTCTCGGTCTACATCACTTGTTCTTATATCCCGCCACAATCCGACATGGCGGTATATATTAAACATTTAGAATATATTCGACATAAACTTGCTTTCTAATATCGACATATAAATTGTTTTTGATGATTTTAATTTACCTGAAATAGCATATAAATCACATTTGTTTATTGATGGCCTGTTTGAGTTATTATTAACTCAAATAAATCCAGTACGTAATAAAAATGGAAGATCTTTGGATCTGATATTTGTGTTGGATTCTATTAACTACGCAATCGCTAGAATTGACCCTTCTTCCCAGAAGACAACTTTCCTCCCACTTTGGAAGTAACTGTTGATCTGCCGTTTCGTGAATTGTTTTCTAGTGCCTGCCCTCTACCCAAATCTCGCAACTTTCGTAAAACTAACTTTGTCAACCTAAATAGTCTCATTCTTTCAACAGATTGGTCCTCCTTGTACAGATGTTCAGACATGAATCTTGCTATTTCTTTGTTTTATAATACTCTCGATTCTCTTTTTGAAGTTTGTGTCCCATTGAGGACCCCGGTGTTGTCTCACAGACCTCCCTGGTTTTCTCGTGAGTTATCCAACTTGAAGAATGTGAAATCGAGATATTATAGAAAGTATAAGAAATCGGGTCGTTCTTCGAACTTTGCTCTATACGCAGTTGCTCGTTCTAACTTTATGATGCTTAATGCACAATGCTATAAAAATTACCTTCAGCGTTGTAAATTAAAGTTTTCCCGCGACCCGAAGCAGTTTTATAATTTTGTCAATACTCAACGTAAGACATCTACCCATCTTGTTTATCTTTTGAAAATAACACAGCCGACTCTGATCAAGCAATTGCTGATCTGTTTGCTGATTTTTTCAGATCTAGTTACTCCTCAGTAGAATATTGAGCAAATCTTCCGTATCATTATCAGTTAAGAAAATCTAATTGTATCTGTATTCCTTCGATCGACGAAAGTTTCCTTCATAGCGTGACTAATGTAGTAAAACCTGTGTATTCTCCTGTGTACTTTTACAACCACTAACCTTTAATAATTTACATCATTGACGATCGAAGGATTTCGGAATGCAAGGCAAACTGATGTCATATATACTGATTTCAACATTGATGATCGAAGGATTTCGGAATGCAAGGCAAACTAATGTCATATATACTGATTTCAGCAAGGCTTTTGATTCTGTTAATCATACGCTACTTCTCCTTAAATTAAATAACATTGGCTTCCCTAGCCCTTTAGTTTCCTGGATTCGGGAATATCTGACAGGCAGAAGACAGAAGGTTCTTTTCAAGTCTTTATATTCCCGGTTCATAAATGTGATTTCAGGGACCATTTCTTTTTACGCTCTTAATTAATGATCTTCCGTCTTTTATAAATCACTCTCGTGTCCTTTTCGATGCAGATGATTCAGCTTTGTCTTAGTTACAAAGATATTCAGGAGACGGGGTAGGACACAAAAAATTTGTATTGTGCACTGGTGAAAATAAGGAAACTGGTATAGTTTTTTTGTAATTTCAATATTTCTGTTTTATTGGTATGCAATTTCTTTAGGGTGATGGCAGCTTTGTTATGATGATGGACTGGTGTTCGGTTCAGGCACTGGTTGGGAAACCGTATGCTGTATATTCCTATGGGCAAATAAAAGACGGCTTATTGCGTGCCCTAACTGTTGCCAGGAATACCTCAGGTCTTACCTATCTAATCTCATGCACTGCTATTCTCCTAATATTTGCTAGGACCACTCCTAGTCTCTCCCCAATGTGCCAGGAATACTCCTAGTCTTCCCTACCTGTGTCAGGAATACTCCGGATCCTCCTTAACTATGCTAGGAATACTCCTAGTCTGTCCTATCTGCACTAGGAATAACTCCTAGTCTTTACTTGCTTCGCTTCGAACACCTTTTATTTGCCTCACAAGGATATGCCAGGATATGGATCCTGCTTGCCTTTCCTTCCCAACGTGATGTTGCTTAATTTGGGTATAATTAGCTTCACTCGTACATTCCCTCGATATAGACTTCACTTGTATAATACTTTGTTTTACTTCGCACACTAGATAGCCTTGTGGTCTCAGCCGTGCGTATTTATAGGCATCTTGACCCAATCAGGATGCGTGGTGAGATGCTGTGCCGCAGCCAGTAAATTTCTATCCTCTTGTGCCATTCCTCCCAAACTTTCTATCGCTTCCTTCTCTGCGTCGACTTTTTCTGCCGACCCCGCAGCATAGCTTGGCTATAGCTATGCATGGTGAAATTGCCCTTTTCGGAGCCGCAGCTTTCTAAATCGCTGGGCGCCCAGCCGCTGTCGTCAACGGCCTTTTATTCTCCCACAAGATCAGTTTCCAGGTCATCCATACACACATCGGTACGCGTGCCCTTCGGCCTTTCGCTCGCTCTCTGACTGCCACCACCCTTGCTCCTAATTACTAACAACAGCCCTTTACTTGCCTACTAATAGATTATACAATATATAAATAATTAATTATCACATTGCTTTCCCACTAGTGAACCCTATCTTAATAAATAACCCACCCCACCTAAATATAATAATAATACAATAATTACTAATAATTCAATAATAAAATAATAATAAATCAATAATAAAATAATACCAAAATAACAATAATTCTATATATATATATATATATATATATATATATATACTAAACATATAATAATACATTCATATTGCAGATTCCACAGTTTGAATTTAACTTATATTCGCGCCGCTAACTGATCAACGCAAAATGCTTCTCAAACCCACGCATTGGGCGTGCCCTAGCATATTCGCCCCACTCTCCCACTCTTGGCATTGCACCTATCTTTTTTGGCTTATCTGGCTTTCCGCTAGCTCACGCATACATGCACGCATGCACTTTTCCAAGTTTTCGGCACCTGTCGACGCGTCATATGGTCGCCCGTCACATCCCCGCCGATTATCGCTATGGTCCTCACTTGGCCCTAGTAACAAGTGTATGCAGCCGACGAATTTCGGTTATGCATGGGCTTGGGATTTCTGCATGTTCAGTTTCTTTTGCTGCGACGTCATTTGAACAGATTTACCCACCTCCCCTAATATGGCATTTCCAGCCTGATGATTTTAAGTATGATCGGGTTTGACACCCACCCCAAAAGTTCGTTTGCATGTTCGCACCATACCAATATGTTCGTTTATATGTTTGATATCGATCGCAAACATCGTTTGCCTGTATGGCATCCGTTTCTAATATCTAATTATGTCTAATTGTGAGGGATAATAATAGATCCAATAATGATTATTCGTCCCAACTATTATGGAATGTAAATTAACCTCTAAATCTCATATTTCTATTTTATGCACAAGCTCCTTAATAGTGATATAGACTCTACTGAGCTTTTGAACCGATTAAATCTATCGGTTCATTGTAGACCTACTAGAAATGTTATAACTCTATCTCTTTCCCGCTGTACTACTAACTATGCGCTGCGTGAACCTTCCCGAGTACTTTGTTCTGATTACAATCGACTTTACTGTGTAATCTGTTTGGATCTCTCTCTCTTCCGATATTTCGCCACAATTAAATCGGCAACAGAAGTATTTAGTTTTCACAAAGATTAATAATCTTTTATTTCATACTCTGACTTGTTATTTCTTTTATAAGCTAGTTCCACACTGACCATCTCTACCTTGCGTCACTGTTAAACATACACGCACATGCACACATACATAAGCAAATAAGAGGCATAGGGAAGCTAACGGTAATTGTACCAAAGCGGTGGCATTGCTGCTTGGCTTCGCCTCGGACAGCAGCGGCTGTACCAAAGCGTCGACGTAATGTAACGGGACTTGCCTAATACTGAGAGCGGAGTTCTAAGACATTAACGATGATTGCCAATGCAACTACGAGACTGCCAGAAAAAGAGGGAAATAATTTGGCGACGACGGACACGTTGCGTGACATTAACTGCGTCGTGTCAAGTATTCATTGGCTGAGAACAACGCCAACAGAGAAAACGAGACTAAGAGCAGCGATCAAAGTGAAGCCAAGAAAATGGAAACTGAGTGACCACAGAAGAGATCGGATGCATTTTTGAATAGTGAAGAGGAGTCAGGAAGGAGTATGGCCAGAAAAAGTGCTAAGTGAAATATCTTTCAGGAGCAACATAGGAGAAGTGAATTGCGTATGTGAAGCAGGAGTTCGCAGGTGAGTCTGACTCGTAGCTTATTGACACCATTAGCCATTTGACCCCAAGATAGGCGTTATGTACATATGTACATGACCCAGTATGCGTGATAGGATCATGATTGTGTTTTACCAAAAATATAAGTGAATAAAATAGATTGCTTGAAGACCAATTAGTGTAATTATTTACAGCCAGATCCTATGGGACTGTAGGTCAAACCTTGCTTAGGTAACCCTCCATTAACATAAACATGGTAGCTTAGTCTATTTAATCACGTGTGTTTATGTCTATTATATGGCTCTTAGGGTATGAGTGTCCGGGTGAATCCCTAACTCATTCTCTGGGAATAACTTGTAATGTTACTCTATGTATTGTGTCAGAAACATGATGCTCACCACAAGCCAACGTCCGGGTGATACCCTAGTTGACGTGGATGAGATTCCGAGTCTAACGACTCACGACCGTGGTGTCTCTTATTAAGTCAAGGTCCGGTTGAATCTCTACTTGACTTGGTAAGTATATTTGGGACGTAATACATAGTAGGAACCTAGGATTTACGTATATCGATGAGGCACAGTTCTAGGTTAACCCATGCTGGCCTTGATCTGAGAGTTGTACCCATGCCAAAACTTCCTTACAATCTCGTAACTAGTTATAGTTTTCGTTTTCTAGTCTGTTTTGTGCAATTTCCCCGTTACTCGAACCGTGGGTCATGCGGCTTGCGCCTTGGGTCGGTTGGGCGGGAGGTTGTGGGCACTTAGTGCACGTTGTTCCATCATAATCTTAGCTCTGCTACAAGCTTGCTCTAACCTAAATTTTGATTCACTAGCATAATCTTCTATATTGGATAATGGCTTTATCTTATCTATTTTATTGAAATATTTTGGCAAATTGATTTTTCACTATCTTTGTCATTCCAAGCTATTGGAAGCTTCTCTTTATTAAATAAAGTAATACATAATTTTTGCCTACTAGTAAAATCATACGACTAGGAACAAATGGTGATCCGGATGTGACCTGCAAAATTATCCAGTTATTCACTCAAATTACATATTGCCAAAAATATTAAAGAATACGCATTGACGCGTTCTTTTTATATATTTTTGGCTTCCTATGCCAAAGCGATGCTACGATTTGCAACTACTAACACAGAGACGGCTGTTTTTTGAAAAAGAAGAAGCTCTAGCAGAAAGTCATTTAATCATGGAACAGCTAAACGGGAAAAATCGAGATCTGCAACACCAATTGGAAATACTAAAAACATACATGAGCTGTGTTCCAAATGAAATTCAAACGTAACTGTGTGCTTGCCAAAATTCGATTGAAACAACCTCCACGTGTGGTTCGCCCATGTCGAACGTTCGTTTAGTTCGAAAGCATAATTCTCATACTTTCCCTTTCAGAGATGCCACTATTCGCCCATTGTTGACAGTGTAGGAGGGAGCCGATTTAGAGAGACTTGCCAAAGTTGTGGACAAGATGCTGGAATCCATGGAAAACAAATCTACATCATCACCAGACTACCCGTTGAAGGAAGTTGCTGATAGTCTGCGCTTTTTAACTGATAACCTTTAAAAGGATGTAAAGTACCTCCAATCGAAAACGAAACAGAGATGCTCTCGTTCACATAGCACATCGTGTAGTCTATCTCAATGGAACAATTTACCATCGCCAAAATCGGACGGACCACAATCAAAATTCTGTTTTTATCACCAGAAATTTGGGGATAAAGCGTTAAACTAGAACGGCCACGCATATTTTCTAGATTAAAAACTAAATGAAATGGCTGTTATTGGAGCTAATTTTTTAATCAAACATTAGTTACTCTTTTGTAGAAATAAATGGAAGACCTATTACTGATCGAATTCCTTGTTGGCAACCGCCAAAAAAGAAATCAACTTTTTGATAGATCAAGGAATTCGTCGACCCTCAAAAAGTCCTTGGTCAATTCCTCTTTACTTAGTCAACAAAAAAAATTGGAAGCAGCTGTGCGTGCTGCAACTACAGGAAATTAAACTCCATCAGGGTGCCTCATCGCTACCCTATTGCCCACGTCATCAATTTCACGAAACAGCAATATGGAAAATCAGTTTTTCGACTCTTGATTTGGTAAAAGCTTATTATCAAATCCATATGGTAGAAAACGACTTTCAAAAAACAGCTATTTGTACTGCATTCGCAGTTCTTGAATTATTATTTATTATAAAATAAGATAGATAGGGTTATAGGTCTATAAAATATTCCAACTGAAATTCACAACATTTATGCCTTTTGGGTTAAAGAATGACATCCGAACGTTTTAAAGATTCATGGATAATATTATCCGCGGTATCAACTCAGATGACATACTCAATATTGATTGAGGAACACGAGCAACACTTACGCTCGTTTTTTCAAATCTATTGATCTATTGGATATCGCCAGTCATTGTCCCTTTCGAGGATTGCCAAATTAGTGTGGCCAATGCACCATTCTTATCATTCCCATCACCAGACTCGAAACTCGCTGTTACGTATGATGCTTCGGATGTTGCTATAGGAGCCGTTTTATAGTAACAAACCAAAGACATTTGGAAACCACTCGGGTTTTTCTCCAAGAAGCTCAGCAATACCTAGAAAAACTACAGTACCTATCACAGGCAGCTCAAAGCTCTTTTTGAGGCAATGAAATACTTCAAACACTTGTACTACGTACCATCATCAAAACTGACCATAAATTACTTATTTTTGACTTTAAGGTGCCACTTATATCACTTATTTTTGCCTTTAACCAAAAACCGGAGAAAGCATCTCCCAGGCAACTACGTCAGCTAAGCTGCATCTTTTGTTTTCTACATCAATTGTACACGTAAAAGGAGAGGACAATGTGATCGCGGATGCATTCTCAAGATTATGTGCAATTAAAATGCTCATCGCAGTGAATTTATCTGAAACCTAAGAAAACCAGGCATCACAGCTATGGTGTTGGTTGAGTCAAAGGAGGGACAGACTCTGCAATTTCGCGCCTTTTTTGATCAGGTTAGGTTAGGTTAGGTCAGATTAGGCGTCGTTTATTTCAGAGAACGCAGCCCAACAATAACGTTTATGGCGAAAAAGGGTTTATATAAAAATCCATGGATTAGCAAACTGATCATAGGGTCTTTATACGATTCACAGATAAAACATAAGGTCTTTGCATATGTGTTGCCCAAGGTAAGCAAAAAAATGCCAGATAGACATATATCAGCCGAGAGTTGGCCTCATCTTAAGGATTTCCGGCTAGCCGATCATAATTACCATGTTCCACAAGGTATTGATATTTTACTTGGCAGTGATATTAACGACGAGCTGATGCTGGGAGAAGTATGTTGAGAGGAAGACCGGGAAAACCATTTGCACAAAATACTCGTTTGGGCTACATCGTTTCTGGAAAGATTGATGAACGATCGGTTGGATTATCATCTCACACTGTAAAGGTATCGACCAACAATGCCAATGAAGACCTTGAGAAAAAGTTGTGTAAATTTTGGGAGATAGAGCAGTTCGACAGTTGGAAAGCAGAGACGAGTGAAGAAGTTGAGGAATATGCATGCACGACTGTTATGTTTGGAACCAGCTGCGCACCCTACTTGGCTATGCGAGTGATGCAACAACTAGCAGTAGATGAACAGGAGAACCTTCCATTGGCCGTAGATGTGGTAAAACATCAAATGTATGTCGATGATATTTTGTCTGGAGGAAATAGTATTGCCGAGGCGAAGGCAGTCCAAAGTCAAGTCATTGCAATGTTACGAAGTGGCACATTTGAATTTAGAAAGTGGGCTAGCAATTGCCCAGAGTTATTAGAAGGCATACCGACGGAACATCGTGAAACCAGTGGGTTTGTGCATGTCGAAGGTGACGACACCATTCGTACTTTGGGGCTGTACTGGTACCCAAAGGCGGATGCGTTTAGATTCAGATTAAATTTCGACATATCAATGGATTCACACACAAAGGGAACAATTCTATCAACAATTGCGCGTTCATTTGATCCCATGGATAGCTAAGTCCGATCGTTATAATTGCAAAAATCCTGATGCAGCGACTGTGGAAGGAAAGAATAGGCTGGGATGACACATTGCCAGCAAGTATCACAAAGGAATGGAAGAAAATTTTAATGGAGCTACCCAATATTAGAAGTATACATATACCACGACATATGTGTTGGGGTCTAAAAGATGGAAAAGCTTATTTACATATATTTTGCGATGCCTCTTCACGAGAATGTGGCGCGGTGGCTTACCTACGAGTTCCAACAGGAAGCAACACCTTTCATGTAGAACTGCTATTGGCAAAAGGAAAAATATTGCCGGTGAAACCACAATTGACCATCCCACGAGCTGAACTTTGTGCAGCTCTTGAAGCAGTCAAGGTTTATAAGTACTTAAAACAAAATTTGCGAATTAATATAAACTTTTCTAATACCATTTATTGGTCAGGCTCGATGATTACTATTAGCTGGATTTGTGGAGGAGCTGATAATTTCGGATGCAGAACAATGGAGACATGTTTCTTCGAAGGATAATCCTGCCGATTATCTAAGTCGGGGTGTCAGCGCTTCCAAATTACTATCTTGTGATCTCTGGTGGCATGGACCAAGTTGGTTACAGGAAGCGAACGAAGAATGGCCTTGCAATATTGTCAATCAGCAGGCATGTTTGGAAGTACAAGCTGAAAGGCAAAGGTTAAGATGTCACAAGATTCGACTGGAGGAGATGCAGAGTGCAATTTTTATAAGCTAGCATTCATCGTATACACGACTTCTGATTATGGCATATGTCAATCGTTTTGTGCATAATTGTCGCTCATGTGAGTTGAATGTCAGACAAGGTGATCTCTCAAGTAGGGAATTATTGGAAGGTCATCAGGAAATTATTCGAATGGTGCAACGTGACTGTTTTCAAGCGGAATGGAGGGAGCTGATTAATGGTAGGGTAATTGTCAAGGATAGCACTCTATTGCCATTAAATCCCTATTTTGATACGAACCATTGTGTTTTACGTCTCGGTGGACGGCTACGAGATTCCTTACTACCGTTCAATGAAAGGCATATTCTACCCTATAAACATCCGTTTACGGAGCTTGTTGATAATTACAGCCATGTTTGCACAGCCATGTTTGACCCTTAAATTCATAAGGAAAAAATGTTGGATTATCAATGGCCGTCATGCAGTTCGGTTTGGCATATATAAATGTCATCCATGTTTTAAAATGAAACCTTAATTTTCAGGTCAACAAATGGGAAATTTACCCGCAGTTCGGGTGCGACCATCTCGAGCCTTCCTTTCAGTCGGAGTAGACTACACTGGACCCATAAATATTTCACCATCCAAGAGAAGAGGATGAGTGGCCCAAAAGGGATATATTGCTGTTTTCATCTGTCTTTTCACCAAGGCCATAGACTTGGCAATTTGACATCTGATGCGTTTCTTGGAGTTTTCAATCGTTTTATTGGCCGACGTGGCCTCTGCACAGACGTTTATAGCGATTGCGGTACTAACTTTGTGGGAGCAAACAAAAAACTACAAGCAGACAAATTAGCATATTATCCATATGTTTCAAAAACAATCATACCATCATAAAAGACGGAATAACGTGGCATTTCAACCCACCGTCAGCCCACACTTCGGAGGATTGTGGGAGGCTGGCGTAAAATCGATGAAGTATCATCTTAAGCGAACTATAGGAGATAAGGTTCTAACGTTTGAGGAACTCGCCACGGTGTTGGCACAAATTGAATCTTGCCTCAACTCGAGGCCTTTATGTCCGATATCGAACGATCCGGAGGACCTTCTGGTATTAACACCGGGTCATTTTTTGACTGGAGACGCTCTTCTGGCACCACCTACTCCAGATGTAGTAAATTTGAGTTTGGTAGATCGGTAAAAAAATTGTCAATACTATGGCCAACAATTTTGGATAAGATGGAAGTCTGAGTATTTAACACCATTGCAGAGAAGACCAAAATGGTCACAAGTCAGACGAAATCTCGACGTTGGATGCATGGTGTTAATAAAGGATGAACGATTTCCTTCTCATAGGTGGGCTCTCGGTCGGATCACGGAGACACACGTTGGAACAGATGGATTAGTCAGAGTTGTCACCTTGAACACAATTCATGGGCTGGTTAAACAGCCAGTAACTAAGCTATGTACATTACCCATACAAGAAAATTGGAGAAAATGATCCCAACTCTTCATCTGAGTGTTAAATTGCTACTCTTTCGTTTCAGTACCATTTGAGCAGCGATCCTGTAGCTTGGTGGACGTGCTTTTTATGATAAGGATGTCCATCATAAAAGAGAGGGAGAATGTTTGAGCTACAGCTGTTAAGAGCGCAGTTATGGCGAAAGAGAAGAGAAGACGAAGAGTGAACTAAGCATAAGAAACGAATTTAAAATGTAGCTTTAAGTCCTGTTATTATTAGAACTTTATGTCTTTCCATGGAAAATTTTGAACTTTGAAGATTGTAACTTAACAACGCTATTGATATTTTTTGTAGTCTGCTAGAGTCAGAAGCACCTTCTGTGTTTTTTCGAATTCGGAATTATTAAATAAATAAAAATTATAAATTGAAATCCCGAGTTTTGTTTGGACACCCCTTTTGGAAGGCAAGAAGCTCCCCCCTCGACTCGGTTTGATACACCGCAGTCTGCATCTTGTTATTCGAGCAGTTTGGGGCTCCGCGACGGGCACAGCCGTCACCCAACACACTGCGAATATTATCAACAAAATCGAATCATCAAACGCTGATATGAAGTTAACAAATATATTTTTATTCATAATTCTCATAATCATGTGCGCATATATTCTTTACAAAGCATATTTGCTACACAATAGGTGTATAGCTAAAAGAGCCTTAAGCAGAGCTAACGTGTAACAATGTTCACACAAAAAAGAAATCTTTCTTTCTTTTTCAATAAAAAAGAAATATATTTTTAATATGATTAGAAAATTTAATTTCTGTGCAAGAGTTGTTTCTTTCTTTTTCCTCAAAATAATATTTTCCTTTTGGTATTACAACACTATGAGCACACTAGATAAATACTTCGACAAAATCAATGATAGGCATCCGAGCATAGTCAATGATTTAATAGAGGTTTTTAAGAGTGAACGAAGCCACTCACCTCGACGCTTAATAAACCTGGTGCAAATAAGATCAGCATACCTTGACATAACGGGAGAAAATTTCCCAGTCCAAGGAGGTAGCAGAGTACAGATGAGTTTCATACTGTTAATACCATATATATGCTGTTATATGAATGCAGCAGGTACGTTGTGTTTCTATTTGATGAATGAAATACAACAAAAGACAGAATAATATAAAAATTTTTTTTCTTTTTTCCAAGTTTTAAAAAAATTTTTAAATAAACCCATTTCATGAAAATTGTTCAAAGTGTCAAAGACCATAGAGTAGAGAGAAAAATTGAGAACCTTCTGAATTTCTTATATGCGCTCAACTTGATTGATATGCTGAAAGGCACTCATGAAGCAATTGCAGTCCCGATAATAAAAACAAAATTAAAAGGTCATGCTCGAAACCTTATTAGTAACGAACAGACAATTGTTGCGATAATCGCACAATTGAAAAAGTCTGTAAAAGGAGAATCAGTAGAAGTTATTTCTGCCAAACTCCTTAATTTACAACAAAAGAGCAAAACAGCCAATCAGTACGCCCAAGAGGCGAAAAACTTGCGAAATCTCTAGAAGGAGCCTACATAAATGATGGTTTAGCATCAGATTTGGCATCCAAATACAGTACATCGCAAGCTGTAAAGGCAATGACCCAAAACTGCGCTATTGATAAGGTAAAACTTATTATGCAGGCGGGTACATTCAATAATATGAATGATGCCATCGCTAAATTTGTCATCAGTTGCACAGAGGCAACTAGCCAAGCTAACTCTGTCCTACACTTTAGGCAGACAGCAAGCAATTATAATAATGCAGGCTGGGGTAATAACCGAGAAAGAGGCTATTATCAAAATAACAACAACAGAGGTCGCAACAATAATCACGGAAGTTATAGACGACAAGGTCAGAATAGAGGAAATTATAGAGGCAGAAATCACTATAACCAAAACTCTAACAATAACAATAATGTGAGAGTTATCCAAAATAATTCGGAAAGCATAAATAATATCAAATATGAATCACTTTCGAACTACGAAGTAGCTCAAAACAATCAATCAATCAATGGAAAAGTTTTATCACATTTAAAGAAAAATTGTCCAATACAATTTAAAAATCAGCTAAAAGAATTTGCGTTTTCGTGCAAATCCCAACGGGTGCACTAAGTGTCCACAACCTCCCGCACAACCAACCGAGAGCGCAAGCCGCATGACGCACGGCTCGAGTCGCGGCAACATTCCACAAAACAGACAAGAAACGAAAACTATAACTAGTTACGAGCTAAATGTAAAAGGATAGAGGTTCTTAATGTACGAAGAGAGAGCTCTGAACTGATTACACAGTAAAGTCGATTGTAATTAGAATAAAGTACTTGGAAAGGTTCATGTAGTACATCGGGGAAGAGATAGAGGTATAAAACTTTTAGTAGGCCTACAAGGAAACAGTAGATTTACTTGGCTCAATAGCTTAGGAGAGTCCATATCACCATTAAGGAGCTTGTGCATAATGAAGCCAGCAAGTCGTCCCTGCCGACATTGAGTATACCCTGTACCAAGTAAAAGTACTCCATGAAGTCAAAAACGATCAAAATCGCCATCAATTTAATTCTCTTAGCATCCACTGCTTGCCATGCAGCAACAGCGAACGCATGCTATCTCGCTCACACTTAACAGCCCATTTTGCATGGGGCGTTTCAGTACAAAACGGAAATACGTATATCTCCGATAATTATTGTCCGATTTCGACATTTGGTCAGCTGGTGCATATTGGCTATATTAGTAAGTGTGCCAAATGAGAATGGGATATCTTTATTACAGCTCAAGTTATAGTTTTCTCTAAATTACGGGGGCGGAAGTGGGCGTGGCAAAAATTTAAAACAAACTTGACCCGCTTATACAATAGACGGATGTTGACACCAAATTTGGTTTCTCTAGCTCTTATAGTCTCTGAGATCTCGGTGTTCATACGGACGGACGGACAGACGGACGGACGGACAGACGGACAGATGGACGGACGGACAGACGGACAGACGGACATGTCTCAATCGACTTCGCTATTGATACTGATCAAGAATATATATACTTTATAGGGTCGGAAAATTTTCCTTCTGCCTGTTACATACGTTTTAGCGACTTTAATATACCCTTTTACCCTATGGGTACAGGGTATAAAAATTACACCAAGCATTATTCTACGATTAGTAAGAGATGGTAGGTTAACAAGAAGAAGTCTACTAGAGTACGATGGCAGATTGATATTGCGATCCCAGTTCAGACAACGAAGAGCAAAGAGTAGGAACTGTTTTTGGACAGATTCTATTCTTGATTTGTGTGACTTATATTGAGGAGACCATATGCTAGATCCATATTCTAAAATAGGACGAAACAATGAGGTAAAAAGAATTTTGGTTGTATAAGGGTCATCAAACTCCTTTGACCATCGTTTAACAAACCCAAGAACACCCATAACTTTACCTATGGTAGTGGAGATATGAGATTTAAAGGTTAATTTACAGTCCATAAGGATGCCCAAATCGTTCATCTCATTAAAACGTTTTAGTGGGATATCATTAAGAAAATAAGAAACCAACCGCGGAATATTTCTGTAAAAAGTCATGACCTTGCATTTGGTTGGATTTAAACTTAACAAATTATTTTGACACCACGACTGAAAATTTTGAAGATCAGATTGTAACCGACAGGGAGAGATAATATCTTTGTAACTAAGACAAAGCTTAACATCATCTGCGTACATAAGGACATGAGAATGATTTATAACAGACGGAAGATCATTGATAAAAAGAGTAAAGAGAATGGTCCCAGATGACTGCCCTGGGGCACTCCCGAAGTCACATATAAAGACTTGAAAAGAACTTTCTGTGTTCTGCCTGTCAGATATTCCCGAATCCAGGAAACTAAAGGGCTAGGGAAGCCAATGTTATTTAATTTAAGGAGAAGTAGCGTATGATTAACAGAATCAAAAGCCTTGCTGAAATCAGTATATATGACATCAGTTTGCCTTGCATTCCGAAATCCTTCGATCGTCAATGATGTAAATTCTAAAAGGTTAGTGGTTGTAGATCTACGTTTCACAAATCCATGCTGCGATGGTGAAATTATAGAACTACAAAAATGTTGCAGTTGAGAAGTAATTAACTTTTCAAAAGCTTTAGGAATAGCGGACAATTTAGAAATACCCCTGTAGTTAGATGCATCGGATTTCCTACCAGTTTTATGGAGAGGAATTATATAGGATTCCTTCCAAATGGATGGAAAAGTTGAAGATTTAACGGACAATGGAAAAAGTTTTTGAATTGGCTTACATAATGCCGCGGCGCAAAACCTTATTACACATCCAGGTATACCATCAGGACCAGGAGAGTACACAGGTTTTACTGAATTAAGCACGCTATGGAGCGAGCTTTCTTCGATCGAAGGAATACAGATACAATTAGATTTTCTTAACTGATAATGATACGGAAGATTTGCTCGATATTCTACTGAGGAGTAAGTAGATGTGAAAAAATCAGCAAACAGATCAGCAATTACTTGATCACAGTCGGCTGTGATATTTTCAAAAGATAAACAAGATGGGTGGATAGATGTCATACGTTTAGTATTGACAAAATTATAAAACCGCTTCGGGTCGCGGGAAAACTCTAATTTACAACGCTGAAGGTAATTTTTATAGCATTCTGCATTAAGCATCATAAAGTTAGAACGTGCAACTGCGTATAGAGCAAAGTCTGAAGAACGACCCGATTTCTTATACTTTCTATAATATCTCGATTTCACATTCTTCAAGTTGGATAACTCACGAGAAAACCAGGGAGGTCTGTGAGACAACACCGGAGTCCTCAATGGGACACAAACTTCAAAAAGAGAATCGAGAGTATTATAAAACAAAGAAATAGCAAGATTCATGTCTGAACATCTGTACAAGGAGGACCAATCTGTTGAAAGAATGAAACTATTTAGTTTGACAAAGTTAGTTTTACGAAAGTTACGGGATTTGGGCACAGGGCAGGCACTAACAATTGGTGCACGAAACGGCAGATCAACAGTTAATTCCAAAGTGGGATGAAAGTTGTCTTCTGGGAAGAAGGGTCAATTCTAGCGACTGCGTAGTTGATAGAATACAACACAAATATCAGATTCAAAGATCTTCCATTTTTATTACGCACTGGATTTATTTGAGTTAATGATAACTCGAACAGGCCATCAATAAACAAATGTAAAGTACAAGGGAGCAGCATTCCAGACTCGTCATAAAGGGACCATGCTATTTCAGGTAAATTTAAATTACCAAAAACAATTAATATGTCACTATTAGAAAGCAATGATGAAACTTGTTGAATATATTCGAAATGTATACTAAATGTATGTATTCTAAATGTATACCGTCATGTCGGATGGTGGCGGGATATAAGAGAGAAGGATTTAAGTCCAACCTTAATACTGACAAACTCAATTTCCTGATAAGTAGATGAATCGGGTCAGAACATAAGGCAGTGTCCGCCTTCACGAGAAGTCCGATCACACCTATAAATTGAACATTTTGAAGAAAGCACAGATGCATCGTTAATATCAGGTTTAAGCCATGTCTCTGTAAACACTAAAACTTTAAAGTCAAATGCTAAACTATCTCCATATAGTCTAGGAAGCTTAGATTTAAGTCCTCTTACATTCTGATAGGCCAGGAAAAGGGACGAAACTAGTTTTTTTGGACACCAGCAGATGCTGGCGTTCCAGAATTGGGAGGGATAGAAAGCTTGGCTGACCTGTGAGTTTTCTTTTTGGCCGTGTATTCTTTTACTAAGGTGTGATCCGGCCAAAAACTGTTACTACAAATGCAGTCAAAGTTCGACCGGGACACTTATTTTAAGGGAAGATATCCTCTTTGAATAGTTGAACTTGAATTTTTCCACCACTATTTTGGGGATTTGAACTTTTGTCTTAATATATGCAAAGATATCATCCGACGAATGTTCGGTATCAAGTCTAGAATCAAAGATGTGTTTCTTTGGTGGAACTCCAGTCAGAGGCCTACGGGAGCCAGGCCTTAAATCAATGGCGTCTCTAGTTGTCGCAATTGAGTCGCCTTGACTCTCCATAAGTGTGCCTCTAACTGGACGACTATCAGCAATAACAACACATGATGATTGCCCAGACTTTTTGGAAACTACAGCTAAATTCGTCTGCAGGGAGAGACCAATTTCCGGAGAAACGGAAATCGCCTCATCCTTACGGCCACCATGCGGCATGGGGGTTGTAAACGATATTAGATGCGGAGGATTTGTGTCCAGAGATGGTGAATGTGACATCGCCGCCGAGACTAAGTTAGGTATCGGCAGATGCGGGGACAAAATACGCTCACTAGTTTTCTACTGCTTTGGAGACTCGTTCAGCAGCTTATAGCTACTAAATTCCGTCTCCACAGCATTGAACTCATCATAGAGTTTGCGAAAACTAGATGAGAGTTCTTTAAACCTACCCCTGGTCTGCCTCATGAATACCCTTATCTCAATTTCTCTTTCGGCTTGAGTCACATCCCCATTTGAGACCCCCTTTTTGCTCCAAACTATCTCTTACCTTGGCTGTGTAGCCAGCAAACTTAACGTGCATGACATTTTCACACAGCCAACATGAGAGAAATGCGTTATGGGACGCGGGGCGGTTTGAACACTTTTTGTTAGAGCAGACAGACATTATAAATTAATTGCAAATATTAATTGAAAAAGAAATAAAAATGTCTCAAAAAAAAGCCAAAGAAGAAACTCACTCAGTGTTAAAGTAAATTCGGCACATGCGTCAAACCTGCGGAGAAAGATTGAAAATATCTAAGAGAAATTACACAGTTACACGTATAACTTGTACGCGGTACAAAGATGCGAGCACGAACAAGTGAAATTAAAGAAGAGTGGGAGAGCCACAAACAATGCACATGCAACAACAATGTGTGGCCGAGAGCAAAATGAAACGGTAAGAAGTTCAAACGCAAGAACAAAGATTAACAAGAACAACAACAACTGTGTAGGGTTTGTTGTTGTTCAGAAACAATAAGTTTAATGCTTCGATTTTGCGTTTGTATAATTAAACAGAAATAGCGCAAATTCAAATCGATGGATTGGATTTATGTTGTTAATAAAGTTAACACCGAACTTTCAGAGAAATTATAGAGTCGATCGCGATAATTTTAACCCGAAAATTAATATTTAAGCAGGAGCGAAAAAACACGTCAATCCACGAAGAAATGCGAAATGCATGATGATATATTATTCTAATAACTAAAAGACAAGGCAATAAAACCAACTCTATTACAATATCTGGACTTTAGCAAAGAATTTTGCATAATTACTGATGCAAACAAGCATGTGGAACGGTTTTAACTCAAAACCACAATGGACTCCAACTACCAATAGCATATGCATCGAGAGCATTCACGAAAGGTTAAAACAAAAAGAGCACTACGGAACAAGAATTAGCAGCTATTCATTGGGCAATAGTATGTTTTCGACCGTACATCTATGAAAACACTTTATAGTTAAAACTGACCACAGACCACTTACATACCTATTTTGATGGTTAATCCAAGTTCAAAGTTGACACGGATGAGACTAGAACTAGAGGAATATGATTTCACTGTGGAATACCTAAAACAAAAAGAAAACTTTGCTTAGGCAAGTTGCTAATAAAGCTTCTAAGCCCAACGTACAAGAATTCATTTGCAATGATGAAGTACGAAAAGTAGTGACCTTGCACATAACAAATAATTTGTGTTTGTTTAAACATGGAAAAAAAGTTATAGCAAGAATTAATGTTGGCGATCTGTACACCAATGGAAATCTTGATTTAGATCAATTCTTCCGAAGGCTTGAAAAAGAAGCCGGTGTAGTTGAGATCACTCAACTCAAATTGGCGCCGAGTGGAAAGATTTTTGATAACATTTCATTAGAATCTTTTAAAAAAATGGGCAATAAAAAATTAAAATCGTTAAGAGTAGTGGTACTCCAGCCGGTGACCATTATCGAAAAATACTGGCATATCAAAATAAAGAGACACTATTATTGGAAAAACATGACTCGTCATGTAAAAGAGTACATACATACGTAAATGTCCAAAATGCCAGAAGTTGAAAACGACAACACATACCAAGACCCCATTAACTATTACAGAAACCCCCATACATATATGCTTCTGATAAGGTAATAATGGACACAATTGAAAACGGCAATGAATATCTAGTTACTTTAATATGTGATCTTATAAAATACTTACTAGCCATTCCAGTTGCAAATAAAAACGCAACAACAATCTCAAAAGCTATATTCGTATCTTTTATTCCAAAGTATGGTCCAATGAAGACGTTCATTACGGACATGGGAACAGAATACAAAAATTCAATTATAAATGACTTGTGCAAATATTTTAAAAATAGACAATACAACGTCAACAGCACACCATCACCAGACAGTAGGAACATCAGAAAGAAGTCATAGAACTTTCATCGAGTACATTCGTTCCTACATATCAATTGATAAAACAGATTGGGATGTATGGTTAACATATTTTGTTTACTGTTTTAACACCACACCATCTATGGCACATAATTACTGTCCATATGAACTAGTATACGGCAAACAATACAATTTGCCAAAACATTTTAATAGCACAGATACAATAGATCCACTCTATAATATAGACGATTACGCTAAGGAGGTTAAGTTTAGATTAGAAACAGCTTATAAAAGAGCTCGAATATTTTTGGAAAGAAATAAAGCTAAGCAAAAAACATATGATAGGAATACTAAAGATATAAGCATAGAAGTAGGAGACCCAGTGTTATTAAAGAATGAAACAGGTCATAAATTAGAAGATAAATATTTAGGACCATTTGAGGTAATAGAAATAGGAGTTAATGATAACATTTTAATTAGAAATAGTAAGAAGAAAGAAAAAAGTTCATAAGGATAGATTGAAAATATATATAAACTAAACGTTTCATGAAACAGGGTTTGATAATCCTATTAAAAAACAAAATAATAATATAATAATAAAACAATTATTGAACAAAGAGAAAACGAATTTAAAAAAAAAAGAAAAACAATAATTGGGTAAAATAAAACAAAACAAAATTAGATATACAATAAAAAAAAAAAACTTTAAATATGAATGTCATTTTTTTGATGATTCGATAAAAATAGAAAAATATTTATAAAAAAAATTTTATCATCAATTATATATATATCATCAAACAAAAAAATTAATTACATATTTCTTTTCTATATACAAGTAACTAGACAAAGAAAATAACTTCATATAACTACGTTATTTTTCTGAAAAGTGGGAGATGTAGCATGTTCACATATCGAGTGATCACTGTACTCCGTGAATATACATAAATACTAATGCAAACATATTGTAGCTCTTAGTTCCAATATTTATTATTGTTCAAACGGATTTTCGGTAACGTAACCAACCATGAATGCATTGTACTGGACACAGCTGAGCTCTGTCACAAAGTGAGCATGAGACGTTCTCTCTCCCATTCACCATCTCAAGACACAAATCCGCCGCAGCTAATATCGTTTACAACCCCCATCCCGCATGGTGGCCGTAAGGATGAGGCGATTTCCGTTTCTCCAGGAAATGGTCTCTCCTTGCAGACGAATGTAGCTGTAGTTTCCGAAAAGTCTGGGCAATCATCAAATATTGTTATTGCCGATAGTCGTCCAGTTAGAGGCACAATTACGGACAGTCAAGGCGACTCAATCGCGACATCTAGAGACGCCATTGATTTAAGGCCTGGCTCCCGTAGGCCTCTGACTGGAGTTCCACCAAAGAAACACATCTTTGATTCTAGACTTGATACCGAACATTCGTCGGATGATGTCTTAGCATATATTAAAACAAAAGTTCAAGTCTCCAAAATAGTGGTGGAAAAATTCAAGTTCAATTATTCAAGGGAGATATCTTCCTTTAAAATAGGTGTCCCGGTCGAACTGTTTGACTGCATTTGTAGTAACAGTTTTTGGCCGGATCACATCTTAGTAAAAGAATACACGGCCAAAAAGAAAACTCACAGGTCAGTCAAGCTTTCAATCCCTCTGAATTCCTTGCCTTCTTAAACGTCAGCATCTGCTGGTGTCCCAAAAATGTAAGAAGACTTAAATCTAAGCTTCCTAGACTATATGGAGATAGTTTAGCATTTGACTTTAAAATTTTAGTGTCTACAGAGACATGGCTTAAACTTGATATTAACGATGCATCCGTTCTTTCTTCAAAATTCTCAATTTATAGGTGTGATCGGACTTCTCGTGCAGGCGGAGGAGATTTGATTGCGGTGGACTCTGCCTTATACTCTGACCAGATTCATCTACCTGATAATCAGGAAATTGAGTTTGTCAGTGTCAAGGTTGGACTTAAATTCTTCTCGGTCTACATCACTTGTTCTTATATCCCGCCACAATCCGACATGACGGTATATATTAAACATTTAGAATATATTAAACATTTAGAATATATTCAACATGTTTCATCATTGCTTTCTAATAGGGACATATTAATTGTCTTTGGTGATTTTAATCTACCTGAAATAGCATGGTCCCCTTCTGACGAGTCTGGCCTGCTGCTCCCTTGTACTTCACATTTATTTATTGATGGCCTGTTCGAGTTATCATTAACTCAAATAAATCCAGTGCGTAATAAAAATGGAAGATCTTTGGATCTGATATTCGTGTTGGATTCTACCAACTACGCAGTCGCTAGAATTGACCCTCTTGTCTTTCCAGAAGACAACTTTCATCCCACTTTGGAATTAACTGTTGATCTGCCGTTTCGTGCACCAATTGTTAGTGCCTGCCCTGTGCCCAAATCCCGTAACTTTCGTAAAACTAACTTTGTCAAACTAAATAATCTCATTCTTTCAACAGATTGGTCCTCCTTGTACAGATGTTCAGACATGAATCAAGCTATTTCTTTGTTTTATAATACTCTCGATTCTCTTTTTGAAGTTTGTGTCCCATTGAGGACTCCGGTGTTGTCTCACAGACCTCCCTGGTTTTCTCGTGAGTTATCCAACTTGAAGAATGTGAAATCGAGATATTATAGAAAGTATAAGAAATCGGGTCGTTCTTCAGACTTTGCTCTATACGCAGTTGCACGTTCTAACTTTATGATGCTTAATGCAGAATGCTATAAAAATTACCTTCAGCGTTGTAAATTAGAGTTTTCCCGCGACCCGAAGCGGTTTTATAATTTTGTCAATACTAAACGTAAGACATCTATCCACCCATCTTGTTTATCTTTTGAAAATATCACAGCCGACTCTGATCAAGCAATTGCTGATCTGTTTGCTGATTTTTTCACATCTACTTACTCCTCAGTAGAATATCGAGCAAATCTTCCATATCATTATCAGTTAAGAAAATCTAATTGTATCTGTATTCCTTCGATCGAAGAAAGCTCGCTCCATAGCGTGCTTCATTTAGTAAAACCTGTGTACTCTCCTGGTCCTGATGGTATACCTGGATGTATAATAAGGTTTTGCGCCGCGGCATTATGTAAGCCAATTCAAAAACTTTTTTTTTGTCCGTTAAATCTTCAACTTTTCCATCCATTTGGAAGGAATCCTATATAATTCCTCTCCATAAAACTGGTAGGAAATCCGATGCATCTAACTACAGGGGTATTTCTAAATTGTCCGCTATTCCTAAAGCTTTTGAAAAGTTAATTACTTCTCAACTGCAACATTTTTGTAGTTCTATAATTTCACCATCGCAGCATGGATTTGTGAAACGTAGATCTACAACCACTAACCTTTTAGAATTTACATCATTGACGATCGAAGGATTTCGGAATGCAAGGCAAACTGATGTCATATATACTGATTTCAGCAAGGCTTTTGATTCTGTTAATCATACGCTACTTCTCCTTAAATTAAATAACATTGGCTTCCCTAGCCCTTTAGTTTCCTGGATTCGGGAATATCTGACAGGCAGAACACAGAAAGTTCTTTTCAAGTCTTTATATGTGACTTCGGGAGTGCCCCAGGGCAGTCATCTGGGACCATTCTCTTTACTCTTTTTATCAATGATCTTCCGTCTGTTATAAATCATTCTCATGTCCTTATGTACGCAGATGATGTTAAGCTTTGTCTTAGTTACAAAGATATTATCTCTCCCTGTCGGTTACAATCTGATCTTCAAAATTTTCAGTCGTGGTGTCAAAATAATTTGTTAAGTTTAAATCCAACCAAATGCAAGGTCATGACTTTTTACAGAAATATTCCGCGGTTGGTTTCTTATTTTCTTAATGATATCCCACTAAAACGTTTTAATGAGATGAACGATTTGGGCATCCTTATGGACTGTAAATTAACCTTTAAATCTCATATCTCCACTACCATAGGTAAAGTTATGGGTGTTCTTGGGTTTGTTAAACGATGGTCAAAGGAGTTTGATGACCCTTATACAACCAAAATTCTTTTTACCTCATTGTTTCGTCCTATTTTAGAATATGGATCTAGCATATGGTCTCCTCAATATAAGTCACACAAATCAAGAATAGAATCTGTCCAAAAACAGTTCCTACTCTTTGCTCTTCGTTGTCTGAACTGGGATCGCAATATCAATCTGCCATCGTACTCTAGTAGACTTCTTCTTGTTAACCTACCATCTCTTACTAATCGTAGAATAATGCTTGGTGTGATTTTTATGCACAAGCTCCTTAATGGTGATATAGACTCTCCTAAGCTATTGAGCTAAGTAAATCTATCGGTTCCTTATAGGCCTACTAGAAATTTTATACCTCTATCTCTTCCCCGCTGTACTACTAACTATGCTCTGCATTAACCTTTCCGAGTACTTTGTTCTGATTACAATCGACTTTACTGTGTAATCAGTTCGGAGCTCTCTCTTCCTACATTAAAAACATCTATCCTTTTACATTTAGCTCGTAACTAGTTATAGTTTTCGTTTCTTGTCTGTTTTGTGGAATGTCCCCGCGACTCGAGCCGTGCGTCATGCGGCTAGCGCCCCTCGGTCGGTTGGGCGGGAGGTTGTGGGCACTTAGTGCACCCGATGGGATTCGCGCGAAAAAAAAAAAAAAAAGAAAATAACCCCTCGTATATTACACTCAAGTCTTCAAAATAGTGGTGGAAAAATTCAAGTTCAACTATTCAATGAAGATATCTTCCTCTAAAATAGATGTCCCGGTCGAACTTTGACTGCATTTGTAGTAACAGTTTTTGGCCGGATCACATCTTAGTAAAAGAATACACGGCCAAAAAGAAAACTCACAGGTCAGTCAAGCTTTCTATCCCTCACAATTCCTTGCCTTCTGGAACGCCAGCATCTGCTAGTGTCCAAAAGAACTTTCGTCCCTTTTTCTGGCCTATCAGAATGTAATAGGACTTAAATCTAAGCATCCTAGACTATATGGAGATAGTTTAGCATTTGACTTTAAAATTTTAGTGTCTACAGAGACATGGCTTAAACTTGATATTAACGATGCATCTGTTCTTTCTTCAAAATGTTCAATTTATGGGTGTGATCGGACTTCTCGTGAAGGCGGAGGAGTTTTGATTGCGGTGGACTCTGCCTTATCTTCTGACCCGATTCATCTACCTGATAATCAGGAAATTGAGTTTGTCAGTGTTAAGGTTGGACTCAAATCCTTCTCGGTCTAAATCACTTGATCTTATATCCAGCCACAATTCGACATGAATACATTTAGAATATATTCAACATGTTTAATCATTACTTTCTAATAGGGACATACTAATTGTTTTTTATGATTTTAATTTACCTGAAATAGCATGTAACTCACATTTGCTTATTGATGGCCTGTTTGAGCTATTGTTAACTCAAATAAATCCAGCGCGTTATAAAAATGGAAGATCTTTGGATCTGATATTTGTGTTGGATTCTACCAACTACGCAGTCGCTAGAATTGACCCTCTTGTCTTCCCAGAAGACAACTTTCATCCGACTTTGGAATTAACTGTTGATCTGCCGTTTCGTGCACCAATTGTTAGTGCCTGCCCGGTGCCCAAATCCCGCAACTTTCGTACAACTAACTTTGTCAAACTAAATAATCTCATTCTATCAACAGATTGGTTCTCCTTGTAAAAACGTTCAGACAAACGTTCTTTGTTTTATAATACTAAAGATCCTTTTTCTAAAGTTTGTGTCCCGCGACCCGAAGCAGTTTTATAATTTTGTCAATACTAAACGTAAGACATCTATCCACCCATCTTGTTTATCTTTTGAAAATAACACGGCCGACTCTGATCAAGCAATTACTGATATATTTGCTGATTTTTTCACATCTACTTACACCTCAGTAGAATATCTATCAAATCTTCCGTATCATTATCAGTTAAAAATTCTAATTGTATCTGTATTCCTTCGATCGATGAAGTTGCTTTCATAGCGTGACTGTGCCGCGGCTTTAAGTAAGCCAATTCAAAAATTTTTGAATTGTCCGTTAAATCTTCAACTTTTCGATCCATTTGGAAGGAATCCTATATAATTCCTCTCTATAAAACTGGTAGGAAAGCCGATTCATCTAACTATAGGGGTATTTCTAAACTGTCCGCTATTCCTAAAGCCTTTGAAAAGTTAATTACTTCTCAACTGCAACATTTTTGTAGTTCTATAATTTCACCATCGCAGCATTGATTTGTGAAACGTCGGGAATATCTGACAGGCAGAACACAGAATGTTCTTTTCAAGTCTTTATATTCTCGGACCATAAATGTGACTTCAGGGGTGCCCCAGGGCAGTCAGCTGGGACCATTGCATTTCACTCTCTTTATTAATGATCTTCCGTCTGTTATAAATCAATCTCATGTCCTTATGTACGCATATGATGTTAATCTTTATCTTAGTTACAAAGATATTATCTCTTTCTGTCGGTTACAATCTGATCTTCAAAATATTCAGTCGTGGTGTCAAAATAATTTGTTAAGTTTAAATCCAACCAAATGCAAGGTCATGTCTTTTTACAGAAATACTCCCATAACTTATTTCCTTAATGATATTATTGATTTGGGTGTTCTTATGGGCTATAAATTAACCTTCAAATCCGTCGGTAAAGCTTTGGATTCGTTAAACGATGAACAAAGGAGTTTGATGACCCTTATACAACCAAAATTCTGTTTACATATGGTCTCCTCAATATGAGTCACACAAATCAAGAATATTAAAAACCTCTATCCATTTACATTTAGCTCGTAACTTGTCTTGTCTGTTTTGTGGAACGTCCGTTGAGCCGTTCTTGCGCATCGGTCGGTTGGGCGGGAGGTTATGGGCACTAAGGCACCCATTGGGATTCGCGCGAAAAAAAAGGGTTGAGAAGTTTGAGAGTTTCTAGTTTGGTCAGTGAATACTGTCATGTAAGTGACACAGTGAATACTGCATTGAGTGTTTGACATCGGCCGCTGAGACATATTTGGCACTGACTGCTTAGTCATTCAGATGACATTAGAAATGGACAACATGTGACACTGTTATTGAGAGAGAATGTGGTCCGGTGTAATGCTGAGGGAAATGCGACGGCGTGGGCAGTCGAGAACTAACCGACAAGCTGAACACAAGGAACTGGCTGCTTCAAAGTGCAAAACCGCGTTGAAAGTGCAAAAACGCAAACTTTTGGATATAATTCAAAATATGCAGCCCAAGGCCATTGGCAACCGATGGGAGAATGGATTATATAACATTACCGAAATTCAATCCTGACGGAGCTGGCGCGAACGCCTCAGACTGGTGTATAACCGTAGATCTTATTTTTGCGAATAACGTGCTCAAAGGTAGCAGCTTGGTGATATTCCATTCTATTATACATTTTGAATGGTCGCCCAAAAACTGGAGAAGGGTCGGCTGAATATTTCAGCCGTATTGTCACGCTGCTTATGTCAAAATGGAACACCAAGCATTTGGAGGAAATCGCCGTGTTGGATACGTTGGCTTATATGGCGAACAACTTATCTCGTTGGTTTTTACTAACAATGTGAAAACTCGTAATGAGCTGCAACAATAACTACAAGCACACGCTTTCAAGAAGCATAATTCGACTGACGAGGTGTATGTACAACGGAACAAAAGAAACTTAAGTAACTGTGACAAGTGAAATGTAACTATTGTGGAAACAAATATTCCGATTGTCGAAGTCGATTTAAGAAGGGGCAAATCAAGTGAAAAAATCACAACAAAAGTAATATAGCTAAATCAAAATAGCAGTCAAACATCAAATGTTTTAAGTGTGAGGAAATTGGACATAATGCAACTGCTTGTAAAAAATGGCCGATCAGGTGGAAGCGCACGAATCTATGAGAAGCGTGTAGATGTTTGCTGAGTAAGTCCTCTATCTGGAACCATAAGTTTAACCGGTGATGCCATTCTATTTTGTTTCGACTCGGGAGTTGAGTGTTCTCTGGTAAGGGAATTGCTAGTAAATTAAAAATTAAAATTAATAATATCGCTAAATTGAATGGCATAAGTAACGATTCAATTTGCAGCTCACAGCAAGTTTTATTTAATATAATGGTTGATCATGCTTCACCCGCAGTACCCAATAGTTCAAATGGCTATTGATCGATATTATTGCACAAACACCATGTTGTAGAGCACTTAAGCAGGTGTACGTCTCCTGCTGAATCAAAATACCATTCATATGAATTAAAGACATTAGCAGTCGTTACCGCTATCAAACATATCCGTCATTATCTGCAGGGGCGGGAATTCAGAGTATAGACTGCAGTTCTTTAAAGGGTAGTCGTATTAAATTAGACTTGACCCTGAGACTACATAGGTGTTGGCGGTTTTTACAGTCCTTTAATTTTGACTTAGACTACAAAAAATTCGAGCGAATGTCTCACGTTGATTTTGTTTTTCAGTACCCAGTATTAGCGAAAAATCGGAGCCAGAATAAAGTAAATAAAATGATAATTAATTTGGCTGAGATAACCGACAACTAGTTAGTTTCGTAACAACAGTGCGATTCTGAGATCCTTAATATATCAATAAAATTGAGGAATAACGAACTACTACACGGTTCATATAGATAAATCTATTGCAAAAGTGACTTAAAGGACTACGTTATTGTCTTCATAGAAGCATTTACGAAGTTTGTTTAGATTTTCGTAGATGTTCGTAGATTTTGTTCTCAAAAAATTTATTTGAATCTGATTGCTACTGGTGCGAGTAGGGCAAATGGTCAAGTTGAACGCATCATGAGTCCACTCAAGAAAATAATGCTCAGTATGACAAAATATATAAGATAGGGACAAAGCAGAAATGGTTAAGTACAGTGTAGGTAACCTCGTGTTCTTAAAAAAACGAAGAGCGGCATCAAACTAAACTTGATCCAAAACTTAAAGGCCCATTTGAGGTGGTCGAACTATTAAATGGAGACGTATATTTTTAAAAGTCACCAACCAGTTATCGAACGTATATTCCCATGAACTTTTTAGACCGTTACCAAATAATCAGGCAGCTAATGAGCTATACAGACTGCACCATGGAAGATGCGTCTAATGCCCAAGTGGGAAATTGAAGACCGCACTATGTGAACTGCAGAAATGTAAGAGATAATAATGAGAAGGTTGTAATAAAGTAAGTCCAAGAAATAATAATAGGTGTACTACAGAGATAAATGTAGAATATAATGACAAGATAAAACTAATACAGAACTATATGTTAAAGAAAGAGAAATAAAATAAATGTTAAAGCAACTGAAAGAAAGAAACGAACGGACCTAAGTGCTAAGTTTCTTCGTGGATCGACGTGTTCTTTTTCGCTCCTGTTTAAATATTCATTTTCGGGTTAAAATCATCGCGAACTACTTCATAATTCTTCTGATAATCCCGTAATACCTTTATTAATAACATTAATCCAATCCATCGATTTGAATTTGCGCTATTTCTGTTATTTCTGTTTAATTATACAAACGAAAAATCAAAGCATTAAACTTATTGTTTCTGAACAACAACAAATCCCACACAGTTGTTGCTGTTCTTGTTAATCTTTGCTCTTGCGTTTGAACTTCTTACCGTTTCAATTTGCTCTCGCGCTCTCGCCCACACATTGTTGTTGCATGTGCATTGTTTGTGGCTCTCCCGCTCTTCCTTAATTTCTTTTGTTCGCGCTCGCATCTTTGTACCGCGTATAAGTAAAACGTGTAACTGTGTATTTTCTCTTAGATATTTTCAATCTTTCTCTGCAGGTTTGACGCAAGTGCCGAATTTACTTTAACACTGAGTGAGTTTCTTCTTTGGCTTTTTTCTGAGACATTTTTATTTTTTGTTTCAATTAATATTTGGAATTAATTTATAATGTCTGCCTGTTCTAACAACAAGTGTTTAAACCGCCTTGCGTATATAACGCATTTCTCTCATGTTGGCTGTGTGAAAATGTCATGCACGTTAAGTTTGCTGACTACACAGCCAAGGTAAGAGATAGTTTGGAGCAAAAAGGGGATCTCAAATGGGGATGTGACTCAAGCCGAAGAAGAAATTGAGATAAGGGTATTCATGAGGCAGACCAGGGGTAGGTTTAAAGAACTCTCATCTAGTTTTCGCAAACTCTATGATGAGTTCAATGCTGTGGAGACGGAATTTAGTAGCTATAAGCTGCTGATATGGTCAAAGGAGTTTGATGACCCTTATACAACCAAAATTCTTCTTACCTCATTGGTTCGTCCTATTTTAGATTATGGATCTTGCATATGGTCTCCTCAATATGAGTCACACAAATCAAGAATAGAATCTGTCCAAAAACAGTTCCTACTGTTGCCTCTTCGTGGTCTGAACTGGGATCGCAATATCAATCTGCCATCGTACTCTAGTAGACTTCTTCTTGTTAACCTACCATCTCTTACTAATTGTAGAATAATGCTTGGTGTGATTTTTATGCACAAGCTCCTTAATGGTGATATAGATTCTCCTAAGCTATTGAGCCAAGTAAATCTGCCGTTTCCTTGTAAGCCTACTAGAAATTTTATACCTCTATCTCTTCCCCGCTGTACTACTAACTATGCTCTGCATGAACCTTTCCAAGTACTTTGTTCTGATTACAATCGACTTCACTGTGTAATCAGTTCAGAGCTCTCTCTTCCTACATTAAGAACCTCTATCCTTTTACATTTAGCTCGTAACTAGTTATGGTTTTCGTTTCTTGTCTGTTTTGTGGAATGTCCCCGCGACTCGAGCCGTGCGTCATGCGGCAAGCGCCCCTGGTTGGGCAGGAGGTTGTGAACACTTAGTGCACCCATTGGGATTCGCGCGAAAAAAACGACCGACAACTACCTTACAAGCTGAACACAAGGAACTGGCTGCTCCAATTAAAACATTTGGTACAAAGTGGAAAAGACATCCGAGGAAAATAATTTCTCTCGGACACATACATATGTATGTACAAGTACATATGTATCTTTTGTGAAAAAAAATGGTTTGTTATTGTGTCTGTTTAGTGATGTGCATGTGTAAAGCAGTTCTATAACCACTTGTGATTAATGGTCCAACGTTTTAAAATTCGACAACGTAGTTTTTTATTTAAATTCGGTTTTGAATTAACAGAATTGGCATCCTTTAAGTTTCTAATCGCTTTGAGGTTGTTGTGCAGTATTTAACCTATTTAATCCCAGACAATAGAAAGTCCATTGCGTCATAATTTAATAAAAATAAACTGTGATCGACAGTTACGTCGTTATTGTAACTACCAGTCGTCCGTCTTTCTTTTGACAACACTTTCAATTATAAACGTATGGCAATGTACATAAATGCGCTATATCACCACTATACTATCGATGTTTAAGAATCATCATCGATAGTACTGATAATATAATCGAATTTTTTACCAGGACTATTAAACTCTATCAAAGCAATTAAATTAACTACAAATTAATAACAAAGCAAGTTTGTGAACGGATAAAAAATAAATACAAAAAATTATCAATGGACTGTGAAAGCATTCAAATGGCAATTGCAGAAGAACCTCAGTCTGCGGTAAATTATAAAATAATTAAATTTTACCAGGAATTCGGACATACATACATACATATGTAGACATGTGTGGTACGCATGTATACAAACATACATATGTACATACATACATACATACATTTATAAATGTGCAGTGGATCACAGCCTATTCACAACTAACCATAAGTATTATCGAAAAAAAGAGTAACAAATTGGGGATGACTTTTTGGATTTCAAGTTACATAAATATAAATAGATAAACGCTGTTGTTTATTTTTTGCAAATTTATTAGATGTTTGTTTTGTAGGTACAGTGGCTCACAGCTTATTTCGTGCAACAGTACAGCAAAACTTGAAGGTATCCAAAAAATTTAAACGCAGTTTATTTATCGGTCTTTTTCCTTACCTTTTTGAAAATTACGCTTAAAACTAAGAAAAAAAATAGTGGCATTTTCCATGTCACAGCTTATTTCGTGCACTGCACTTAACTCTAAAAATTATCGTAAAAACTTTAAATAAGCTGTTAGCTACTGTATATGAGATAGTCAACAGATTTCGAGGAAATTTAAAAGTGTTATTGAAAGTATGTATTTAAATAAAAATATCAAATGCGAAGTTAAGTGACTGGAGCTTGAGAAACCAAATGTGTTTTTATATAAAAAAATTGTTTGCTTTGAACCAATTTTTGCTGTGAGAACTATATTTACATTCAGAATTTTTTTATTATCACTTATACTTATTTTTGTACATTTAAAAAACTAAAACATTGAAATTCGGATCAGAAAAAGTATGCGGACAAAGTAAACAAAGGAATATAAATGACACATTTTCATAAAAAAAAAAAAATTCATAAAAGGTGGGATAAACTTTCTTTTTCTTTGTCTCTGTCAATCGTTTTGGCATTGACAAAACCAATTTCTTGGTGACATCAGTCGATATTTAAATCCACTCCTCAATAAGGACATTTCCTAACATTTCCTTCCAGAAAATCCCAAAGGTGTTCCATAGGATTTAAATCTGGAGATTGGGGTGGCGAATGCAACTGCTTTTTTGTATTATACAGCAACCACAGCTTCACATTGTGGTCTGTATGTTTTTGTTGGAACCAAAAATCGTACAAATTGCTTTTCAAATATCCAAGTAAGCCCCATTGTTGAATCAATGAAGACAAGGGTGCCTACTCCATTTGTTGCCATACACTCCCAAACCAAAAGGGGTGTTTTCTCTTGCGAAGCTCCTCGACAGTAAATTTACGATGTAGCAGAAGCTGTAGATCGTATATTGGATGCACTGTGTTTGCCATTGGGCTCCGTGCATCCTGTTGTAGCTCCCCTTTAAAGAGAGGCTGTGGCACATTGTTTCCGTTTATTATATTTGCTTTACAGGTTTTAACTTTTGTTTCCCTTATGGTTTCCCTATTGAGTGGGGTCACGTAAAAGTTGTTTTTTTTTTTTTTCAACAATAGAAACTAGCTTTAGCACAAGTGATTTAACTTCGGATGATTTACTCTGCTTTGTTTCTTCTTGGGATTCAGGCTGATTTGCCAATAATTGGTATCTATTTCCTTCCAATGCTTTATGTTGAACAGTAGTTTTGTTCATTTTCGGAACATTGCCGCGGATGGGTGCTGGTCGAAACTAGTGCAGACGTTGCAATTGTTGCTGTTGTCGTAATAGCAGTAGCTGCCGTTGTTGTAGTGAGCGAGCAGACGGAGGAGGTCGGCGTGCTCAGTGACCCAAATACTATTTGGGGTGAGAGCGGACTCGACGGTGAAATGCATTGGGTGCTCCATTGCAAGATGTTCATGGATGGTGACAGCAATTTCCTTGCGTTTATACTCTCAGCAATTGTTGTTGTTGTAGTGTCCGGTGACACTACTGAAAAATAAGCATTGTTTCGTTGCGTAGAGAGCCGACGCCAGCTGCTGCTGGCGAGAGTCCAATAATGGTGGGCCCATGTTGGTGTCTTTACAGGTCGGCATAACTTATTTTATTGGTTGTAGTAAGTGAATTTAGTTATTTACTAAGTATTGCTAGTTGCATTTACAAATAGAAATATACTTGTGATTCGGCGTCTCTATGGCGACTGGGAGCCCTAACACTTCGATTTTTTGACACTATGACTGACCGCTGATACGAAGGAATTTGTGAACCGCAAAAAAATACGTCTGATTACATTGAGAGTTGAATAATTCTAGGTACAATGATGCAGCATTGTTTTTTTTCTTGCGATTGAGCACGAGAATGCCTAAACTGAATCGACTATTTGTCTTTTTAATATTCAATACTACTGGGTCCAACTGTCTTGAAGGTCGTTGACTTATTGCTAGCCAGTGGTGTTAACTTTCACGTCGCTAAAATAAAGGGCATCCTCGGGCTTCCCAAGGTCAACAAGGCCGCATGTTTTCGGATGAATTTCTTGTGATTTTCGTATAACAGGACGTGAACCGTACCATGGGTGAGTTTCTCAGCTCCGTTGGCTGATGATTCCATCGTGGTAGACGACAAGTCATCTTCGTTTTCAGCGAAATAAGCAAATACGCCGTTGCATTGAACACCGAATAGTGATATTTTGTTATAGCCTAAGCTAGGATCATTGCGTTTAATTACGAAATGTTATATGCTAATATACATAAATAAGTATCAAAGTAATATGTAGATTAGTATCTAAGATAATAGTGATATAGGCTACTTTTTATGGTGGTAGAGAAATTTTCCAGAATCACGAACTGCAGGGTTAATGGGTTGCAAGTGTGACCACATTAACGTTTCGAGTTCCAATATCCAAATTCTGTTTATTGCGAGTAAATTTTCCTACTGGTGTCTAATTACAATCTGTGTTTTTTATCCAATCTTAACAATAATATATTTCTTATTCTTTATCTTTTTTATCTTAAATTGTCCTTATGGACCTCCCTCCCCTCTAATACAACGGTTGATCCCAAGTTAGCTTCTACTGTAACTATGTCAAGTATTTTATTTAACTCCATAAGTACCTTTTTCGCTTTCTTGAAATGTTTTGTTTGCTTACAGAAGCATTATGTCTTTTTTGAGCTGTATTAATTCGGTTTTTTTTTATTGACAGAGTGTTTTTTTATTATAGTTTATTGTTACCTTTAGTATGAGCTCGACTCCTCTGTCGTTCAACTATTTTTCTAATTCAAACATCTAGCAATTTTTACGAGAGTTAAATCTCTCAATCTGTCAATTTGATATGGTTCCCGAATTTGCAGATGGGTCCTTTTCACAGTATATGATGCTGGTGTGATGATAACAGGCTGAACTATAGCAAATTTCAAAAATTAGTCAATGCCTTTTAAAAAGTAATTCTTATCGATGATTGGAGATTGATGTCTCGCGAAAGAATTGCTTTTGTGAATGTCGATTGAACTTGACCTTGTTACAAATGTTGTAATTTGCCACTGTTTCGTTTGAAAATCGAGTCATTTTTGAAAAAAATAATCTTGTAGATTTTGTTTTATGTTTTCTTAGACCGCTAACTTATACAGCATCTGTAATAACTCGACAAATGAAGAAACGATCAAACAGTGTGGCGTCTGTTGGAACTTCCTTTTACTTTACTGTGGTTTGTATACAGACTACAAATTCAAAATACTCGACCTTTAATTAAAAATTGATACTTTTCTCGTGCTACCCTCATGTTAACATTATAAAACTTATCTAGCACGCATGCGGTATGACTTATTTGGCTGTGTAAATCTTCTGAAAACAATATAACATTGTCCACGTAAACGTGGCATGATTTCCCAATCTGTTCTCGGTGCACATCATCTATTGCTCAGTGAAAAATTCCAGGAGCATTTGTTAAATCCTGCAGAATTTGAAGTTTTCTGAAGTCTATCCCATTTTTATCAACTACCCACAATAGATTGTTGTGTGGTGGATCTGGATGACCTTATAATTTTGGCCTTAAATATGGTACTCGTTTCACTGCTTACAACGTCGGAGACTCCTAATGGGTAGACAAAATGTTTGGAATAAACCGAGATTCCTCGTCTATTGTTCGAATTGTGGAAATTACTTTTGTGTTATACGGGAGAGTTTTTTTTTCGCGCGAATCCCAATGGGGTTCACTAAGTGGCCACAACCTCCCGCCCAACCGACCGAGGGGCGCAAGCCGCATGACGCACGGCTCGAGTCGCGGGGACATTCCACAAAACAGACAAGAAACGAAAACTATAACTAGTTACGAGCTAAATGTAAAAGGATAGAAGTTTTCAATGTCGGAAGAGAGAGCTCTGAACTGATTACACAGTAAAGTCAATTAAAATCAGAACAAACTACTCGGAAAGGTTCATGCAGAGCATAGTTAGTAGTACAGCGGGGAAGAGATAGAGGTATAAAATTTCTAGTAGGCCTACAAGGAACCGATAGATTTACTTGGCTCAATAGCTTAGGAGAGTCTATATCACCATTAAGGAGCTTGTGCATAAAAATCACACCAAGCATTATTCTACGATTAGTAAGAGATGGTAGGTTAACAAGAAGAAGTCTACTAGAGTACGATGCCAGATTGATATTGCGATCCCAGTTCAGACCACAAAGAGCAAAGAGTAGGAACTGTTTTTGGACAAATTCTATTCTTGATTTGTGTGAGTCATATTGAGGAGACCATATGCAAGATCCATATTCTAAAATAGGTCGAACCAATGAGGTAAAAAGAATTTTGGTTGTATAAGGGTCATCAAACTCCTTTGACCATCGTTTAACAAACCCAAGAACACCCATAGCTTTACCTACAGTAGTGGAGATATGAGATTTAAAGGTTAATTTATAGTCCATAAGGATGCCCAAATCGTTCATCTCATGAAAACGTTTTAGTGGGATGTCATTAAGAAAATAAGTTACCAACCGCGGAGTATTTCTGTGAAAAGTCATGACCTTGCATTTGGTTGGATTTAAACTTAACAAATTATTTTGACACCACGACTGAAAATTTTGAAGATCAGATTGTAACCGACAGGGAGAGATAATATCTTTGTAACTAAGACAAAGCTTAACATCATCTGCGTACATAAGGACATGAGAATGATTTATAACAGACGGAAGATCATTGATAAAAAGAGTAAAAAGCAATGGTCCCAGATGACTGCCCTGGGGCACTCCCGAAGTCACATTTATGGACCTAGAATATAAAGACTTGAAAAGAACCTTCTGCTTCATTGCACTTTCCAAAACAATTTTTTACCTTCGACTGGTATGATTTCTACTTTTATGTAGGATATCAACTCCTCTAGTTTATTGTCGCGCATAAGTATTATGCATTAAATATTTCTAAACTCTATCAAAACTTAATTTTACAAACGCATGCAATTATTCTGATTCGTATGACCTTTTTTGAATTCAATTCTTCAATTCCTTCTTTTTTTTTATTAAATTTTTAGCAAGCACTCTACTTACATACTTTTGCTGCTGTTATTTCTTCTTCCGATAACTAGCCCTGTGTTCCATTCGCTGATGCAGCACTATATTATCAGCCCAGAAGCAAGACAGTGCCCAACTATTTGCCTTTTTATTCTCCAACAGTGCTTGCGCCATCTGTGTTGACTTATTGCCGCTGTGTTAACTTTTATTTGGACGATATGCTTTAAAATTTTCGCCTTCTATGAATAGTTAAAAAACAAGATAGCTTCTTTTAACTTTTGTTTACATTGAGGATAGATCTTTTTTTAATGGACCTGACATTTTTAAAATAGATTTCACAGTTTGTTTCTATTCTTGTGTTACGTTTCTGAATGTTACGTTCACTCTAGGAGGCCCTTTTATAAAGCTTTGTTATGCGCTAAACAAGCTTTTCTGCTCTTTTCAGCTATTGCCTTTACAAAATACAAGGTCCTCCTTATTCAGCTTTCTGCATTTCGCTTGACAGCAATTTTTAAAATAAGGAGGATTGCAAGTTTGTCACATGTAAAATCAATAACATAAGATTTTGCGAATCATTTTATTCAATGGTATACATATTTAGAAAAGTATAAAAATGAACAATTTTCTTAAAAATGTTTTAGCATTTAGCCAGGGCTAATAGTGTGAATAGAAACACAGTATACATATTTAGAAAAGTATAAAAATGAACAATTTTCTTAAAAATGTTTTATCATTTAGCCAGGGCTAATAGTGTGAATAGAAACACCGCAAAACAGATTCGATGCTGTAGTAAGGACAGTTTATGTCAATCGACTTATTTTCACGCGAGCTCCTGTATCCGTCCCCTAATTATGTTACCTCTTGCAATCCAAGTTAAATTGCGGTTTGTATCTATCTGCTTAAATTTTGTTAAACCAAAAAGGAACAAACAATTCGTCCCCTCCGACTTTGTACCAAGTAGAGATACTTCATGAAGTCAAAAACTCTAAAATTCTTTTTAATATAAAAGTGAAGCAAGCAAGTCGTCCCTGCCGACATTGAGAATAGCAATCAACTTGGAAATACGTATATGGTTAAGTTAGTAGCATGGGACTTATTCCCTTTCTTATGCAGATGAATAATAAAAGATTAATTTGAAATAGACGAAAAAAAGACAGTTTTAACGGATTAAGTAAATAACTTCAGAATTGTAATAAACAAGTTTCTGCGCAAGAACTTGAATATACAACAGGTATATACAACAGGACTAAGTAAATAACTAAAGATATTACGCTAGCGGACTTTTGTCGATTACAGGATTAAAAATACAATTAGATCTCTTCAACTGATTATTAGACAATGACAATAAGTTAATAATATGAATCAATCCTCGGAGGAATAATCTGTATTGAAAAGGTCAGGAATATCGGCATATCGGCCATCATGGCCTGATCGGTGTGAACTTTACATTTTTCAAAAAATAAGTAAGATACACAGATGTCTTACATTTGATATTGGCAAAATTATAAAATTGCTAAGGCCCAGTGAATGTAGTTCTTGTAATAAAGTGATTGCAGGAAAAGAATAATTCGACGGTCAACTCGTTCTGTTATACTTTCTATAATACGTTAATTGTACAATTTTTAAATTAAAATCAAAATAATTTAAGTGCCAGTGTAAAGCAACTTAGCTTTAAAATGTAACATTATTTCAACCTTATTTTAAGGAAATTAATACAATATTTATGATCTTTATATTTATTTATGAATATAAATCAACTTTTAGTGATATGATCCAAGGGAAAATTTGCTAAAATTGGTAGAAGGCGGCTATATGATATATTCTGAACCAAACTTGTTCGTCGCAATAAGTTGAGAAAGCATGGAAAATATAGATGTATTTTACAGAGAAACTTAATTTTTTCCTTCCTTGAGAATTCACCATTATTCCAATAGATTATCCATAAATATAGTATACAAACAATTAAATTATCCGTTACATCATATTTTAGGTGGACTTGGGCTTGATTGAAAACCGATTGAATTTGTTTTATCACTTCTTTCTTTCCGATCATTTGTCGTTAATACTATTATTGTGAAAACATTAATAAATTTAATACTTATGTCTGTTTTGGTAAAGGAGGTTATCGTTAGTCTTTTGGTTATATTTATTTATTTTAAAGTATTGAGAACTTAAGGACTCGATATGATGTTAACGATTTTAATTAAATTTTTATTTTTTCAAGTTTTGCAGTATGATTCAATATGTTATTTCTCACTGTATCTCAGATTATCTTCGGAACCTCGCCAATATCCCCTATGTGTGATGTTGCAAAGGCTATATAAGACTCTGATTGGATGCTGCGATGACCAATTATAATTAACTACTACCACATTGCACTCTAGTCTTTGAATATGGTGAAACTTTATATAGCCAACTACTTCTGCTTTGTAACTCTATCTAATATAAACTTAAGGCCAGTTCTGACATTTATTCAAAATGGATTCGGTCATTAGATGATAGGAGTCTATGTCAAAGTTATAAACTAAATACTGGCTGTTTATCTTGTACCATTATAATCTGTTAATTATTAACCCTATATAATTATCAACTTCTTATCAGCAAAGATTCCCTTGGCTGTCAATAATGTAGATATGTCATTTAGCTGGTTGTCTGTTTTTTGTTCTGGTAGAATCTTCTTCAGAATCACTTCTTAACACCATCAAACAATCTTACTAATGAGCCTTTTAGTCGGCTTTCCCTGTAGTTTAACTTTCACTACCGTAACTTTACTGTCCGGTGGAATGACGATTCTCATCTTTTATAAAATAACATTTTATTTGTTCTTTTTCTAGAAGCATGTTTTGGGTGCAATTTTCGGGCACTTTGGGGTAAATTTTTATTAGAATTTCAATGTAGTCCTTGTGGTCCGTTGTAGAATCTATAAACGTCAGACTTCCCACTTTGTCCAACGCTGAACCGTTTTTCTCCACACAAGCGTCTAACCTTTTATTCCAAAAAGCTAGGAGTCTTTTATGCTTATTGGCGAAGTCCATACGCTTCTTCCTATTGAATTCTGATATATGCGGCTTCCTACGGGCATCTCGGTCATGGTACCCAGCATTTTTCCAGACTCGACGAACGGTATCTTCGGAAACAGTCTTTGAGAAACGTTCTTCAACTTCCAGACACCAATTGAACATCACGCTTCTTCTACCTTTCTGATAATAAGCTCGGTCTACCAGATCGGTGTTGCGACAATATGAAGCCAGTTGCCACATATTGTACACTCTCTGGGACGAGGAATGTGCCCTGCAGTCTATATTTCAGAATTAGGTTCCAAGTATAAGTAATGTTTATACTTTGAATACTTGATACTTTGAATGTAAATTTACTTACATATGTACATAGATGATGAAACCGTTTTGCGACAAAGAAACCTTCTTTCTCATATTTCCAAAACCTTTTTTGACCCCTTCCATAGATGTAGCCACACTAAATTGCTCCAATACATACAGCTCAGGTTGTAAAACTAAATCATATAAGTTGTTTATCTTAAAAAAACATTACACTTCTTTAAAATATATTTTTGTGTATTCATGTGACATTGACGGATTTTGGATAAGAATTGTTTAAAAGCTGAGTCATGAAGTGGACCATTTGTTTAAAACGCAACAATGAAATTATGTCATTTAAAAGTCATAAATAAATAACCGGGTCGATTTTGAAAATATGATATAACTATTAAATGTATTATATTTATGATTATATACTTTACATGTATAGTTTTGCTAATATTAAATGCTTTTATTAACAGGCTCGCAAGGAATGTGGAAAGAGGGGACGAAAGCCAGGAAGAAAAACGTCTACTGAAAGAATTGATGTCAAAGCAAAACTTGGTACACTATAAAAACTAAATACGAATTACTAAAAAGAAAGTAAACTTATGATTATTTGCAGAGCGAAGCAGACAAAGTGCTCGGGAGTGCCGTGCTCGAAAGAAATTACGGTATCAGTATCTTGAAGAGCTAGTTGCGGATCGTGAGAAGGCAGTGGTGGCATTACGCGTTGAATTGGAGCGTGTTGGTTAATATATTTAATTAGTTAACAAAGCAAAAATTTAATTTTCTTTTCAACAGTACATGCAATGGAGTAAAGATATGTGTGATAGTATCTCATCAAATAACATTGACCAATTGCTCAAGGATCTTGGAATTCTTAAACAGGAGAAAAACACTCATATATAAAAACTATCTATAATGTTCAGTGGGTGACCGTTTACCATTACATCCGTACATTATCTAAACCGGTACCAATGTTAAAAAATAAAAAAAAAATTATAATTTTTAGAGAAATTGCTTACATGGAAGCATGACTTTCAACTCGCCAAATCTTTCAACTATTGTATCGAGATTGCAATCTATGGTTTCCGTAGCGGTATTGGGTGCAATTTGCATCTCTGTCAAATTAGCTAAATACTTTCCGAAACTATCCATTCTAAAAGAGTTTTTTTAATGCATGGGAGATTTGCTTGTATTTTTTATTGACGCACGCATAAAAATTCTCAAAATGTTTCGGCAACAAGTAATAAGTCAACTTCAGCCGACGTAATCTGGATCTGCTAATTTAATGTTCGATGGTTGGCGCCAATGACTAGAAAGAACAACATGATCTAGTTGCTCTATTGTTTACAATGATAGAACATACGGCTACCCCTTCTGCAATGGCTACAATGTTGAGTGAGTTGGGTGACACAGTAATTTTTCAAAGTCTATTTGATTTTCAAAACGAGACTAGGTAGCAGATAGCCTTAGATAAAACAGGTGATGATGGCTGGATTTGATATACCATTATTGCTAAAACTATCAATAATTGATCTTAGACCTGATGTAAAAGGCTTCGTCATCCAGGGAATTTGCAATAACTGCGTCGAAGAATAACATTCCTTATCGTACACAGCTCTGAATTATCCATCGTTTTTGGATAATTGCAGTCAGTCAATGGTTAATGTTTAATGATTTCCTATGCTTTGTCAGCCTAACAATTTACTAAGTAATCGGCCTTCATTTGCAATTTAAATAAACTGTCAAATAAGCTAATAAAATTGTTGAATTATCAGTCGGTCACCTATAGTATGCCTAATTGCATTTCACTTCACATTATTATTGAAGGTACATCAAGCGATTAGATACTTTTTTTTGAAGTCCCTGCCAATACATACGATTGACTGCAAACAGCGAATAGAAGATTCAGTCTCTCAATTCACTATCCCAACTAACTTATGAATTAAGCTTGTGCCGAAATATACGAAATGAGGTGTACTTTGCTTAATTTGATCAAATTCAAGCTAAAACCGAAGTTCCTGATAGGGCTGTAATTCAAAATACTAAAGCTTTTTCCAGAACTTGGAGTAATTCCACCGGTAGCTAATTGTTGCCGATTGTGAGAACTACTCTCGTTGTGGACTTAACACCGGCTCGCAATATGTTAACCGATAGGTGTCTTCGGCTTGAATACTTATGAATATTTATAACACAACATTAAACATCATTTTATTTATAATTTGAGCAGCTGTCTTGGCCAATAATATGCAAACAGTAACTACTACCTTAGCAGCAGCGAGAGGTGATGCAAGAGGCTCAGTTTTAGTCACCTGAAGTTTCTAGTAATAATGCAGGGGTTTCATATACCTCAATGACAAAAAACAATCGTAGGGCTACCCCTTACAGTAATGGTCCGGATCAGCGTCGTCTGTATATTCAAGAAACACATCAAATATCTCAGCAGCGGAGGTTGCATAGCCAACGACAAAATACACATGATTTGGAGACTCTGTTACAACAGCAACAGCAGCTGTTTCTGCAGTGGCAAATGTAGTATCCGACTGTGCGAAAGTTTAATTGTATATTTTTTTTGGAAAGGTAATTTTTACTATCCCCATTGGATTAATGTGACACACACTTCTTTCTTCAGCGAGGGCTTGATCTTGCACTCTCAAAAGAATATCAGGGCAAAGTGAAGAGAGAAAAATTGGAATAGTCCCTTTTACTTCCATTCAGCGCCAGCTAGGTGTCAGTTCATTGCTATTGCGTAAATTTGCTCTGGTTACTTTTGAAGCGACAGCGGAGTAAAGCAGACGCATATGTATACATTGTAGTAGTACATAATGTAATAAGAAAATCAGAAACCTCATGGTTGGTGCATAACCCCTACCAAGATTAAACACGTGGTTGAACTAGAAGGAAATTGTTTCATATTAAAAGTTAGTCGTGTTTAAGTGTGAAAAGAGTGCATGTAAAACTCAAAGGTGATATAAATTATTATTATTAGGAAAACAATAATTAAATAAAATTAATATTCTTGCATAATTGTACGCTCTATGTTCTAAATTGGCAATTTTAAAACCAGAAGAGCGATCAACCACACATCACTAAATGAAGTTCTGATAAGTACTTTCAAAACACATATGCCTATTCTAAAATAATGTAGAGTACCAAAAGAACAGTCCCGTCTCACATGCTTAGAGCATCGAGTTTTATATAAGCTGGCGCACAGTCCTACGATCCCTAAATACTTTGAATCAATTTAAGCCGTTGAATATCTTTTTGTATAATTATTTAGATTAAGTGCTGACACAATGGAGTATTTCAACTTATATTATATATAATCAGCTATCGTAGGCCCATCAAACATCATGCTGTTGGTTCGTAAGTAACATCACCTGATGTAATTACATACACATATTATATCCACAGGAACCTGTCGATTTTGTAAGAGGAATTCCGCATTAGTGTCGCCAACGGTTATTCTTTTTTATGTCGAATTAGAACAACCGATGTATTATATATTTAACGTTATGTATGATCTTAGATTTTGTGTTTTTTTTTTAAACGAAGAGAATAATGGATTGTTAATGAATAGTTATGCCGGCACTAGTACATCATGTTGTTGAATCTATCAAGGAGATAAAGAAAGGTAAATTCTTTGGTTTAGGGGCAATTAACTAAAATCAAAATCTCCATGTGCCATGCTCGGGAGGGTAAAGGAGGAGATTATGGTATTTATTGATTTATTTGTTACACAATTTTTTTTCGCCGTCTGTGAACCTTGTGGTCCAGTAGTATAAAACAAATTATTTGATGATACACAGGCAGTCTAGTCAAATCATGATGGTGCAAACCACTGTAAAAATGGCAAACAAGTAAAACCATTACATAAAATGGTGACCGAAGGCCAAGAAAAATACCACCACGGTATATACCTCTATAAAATTCATCCACCTTCAATAATTTTGTTTGCCGGTTTGTAAGGGAAATCGAGTCATGGTCTGAACTACTAGAATCGACTCCACTACAATTGTATTTAAAATTGAGTAGTCACTAGAAATGCAGTTCAGAGTGTGGAAAATGTGATCGCAATTCGTACTTTCGGATTGGGAGAGAGAGACAGTATTGGCAGTTCCTTGATTGGTAGACAATATGTATGGTACTAATGCCCAGAATGCAGTACAGACTGATGAAATAATATTTTCAAGAAACCCAGAACGAAACATGGACTTGCCTAATTCGAGCGATAGATCAGGTCGGAATATACCCGACGAAAAGATTGGTAATAAAATCAAAAATTGGAATGTTCGTTTTCAAGGCACTAAAGAGGGTGTATCCGCGAACGAATTTATTTATCGAATTCACTCTTTAACCTAGCAGACGATAGGAAACGATCATCAGATCATATGTAATCACTTGCATTTATTATTAACAGGAAAAGCTTCAAACTGGTTTTGGCAGTAGAAGATTTAGTAAATCGGTTGTCGAGAGGCATTTCTGATCGTAAAATTATTATTAAATTACCGTAGAAATGTGTCAGAGATATACCAAGACGATGAGCAACGTTTAGATACCGAAGTATCAGAAATAAAAAGAAATTTGTTGGAACTGTGAGGGGCTGAGGCATCGATTTGATGACTGTGTAGAAGCACGGAGAATCTTTTGTTATTGGTGCGGAGTGAAAGATGTGTTCAAGCCCCAATGTAGAAAGTGTAATCCTTTGGAAAAACAGCCGAGGGATGCGCAGAAGACACACCAAGCGCATCCCAACCAGACATGTTAAAGGAAACTACTCAAACAGAACCAAACTCGAGTGCTACGTTAATATTATAATCATAAGCAAGTTTACCATTTCAGGAAGGATTGCTAAATTATAACAGGATTAGAGATCGAAGTTTTAGTAAAGTATATTCTTTTATTTGTACACAGGTACCAAAGCGATCTACGCTACGGTTGTCGGTTACGGTTACGGTTAGTCGCTTCGACCGTTCAAGGTATAGATAACAGACTTCAGACAAACATAACGATTGGTGACATGTCTTACTTAGCTTTACTTGATTCAGGAGCATCGATAAATTGTATTAGAAGCGATTTAGCGGAAAAATTTCTCCGGAGTCCTAGTGTTCAAAAAGTTCTGGTAGCGTTAAAACTGCCAATGGAACTAGAAGTTTAGTAAAAGGTATATTTTCTTGTGTTACGTTTCTGAATGTTACGTTCACTCTAGGAGGCCCTTTTATAAAGCTTTGTTATGCGCTAAACAAGCTTTTCTGCTCTTTTCAGTTATTGCCTTTACAAAATACAAGGTCCTCCTTATTCAGCTTTCTGCATTTCGCTTGACAGCAATTTTTAAAATAACGAGGATTGCAAGTTTGTCACATGTAAAATCAATAACATAAGATTTTGCGAATCATTTTATTCAATGGTATACATATTTAGAAAAGTATAAAAATGAACAATTTTCTTAAAAATGTTTTAGCATTTAGCCAGGGCTAATAGTGTGAATAGAAACACAGTATACATATTTAGAAAAGTATAAAAATGAACAATTTTCTTAAAAATGTTTTAGATGAGCCAGGGCTAATAGTGTGAATAGAAACACCGCAAAACAGATTCGATGCTGTAGTAAGGACAGTTTATGTCAATCGACTTATTTTCACGCGAGCTCCTGTATCCGTCCCCTAATTATGTTACCTCTTGCAATCCAAGTTAAATTGCGGTTTGTATCTATCTGCTTAAATTTTGTTAAACCAAAAAGGAACAAACAATTCGTCCCCTCCGACTTTGTACCAAGTAGAGATACTTCATGAAGTCAAAAACTCTCAAATTCGCCATCTTTTTAATATAAAAGTGAAGCAAGCAAGTCGTCCCTGCCGACATTGAGAATAGCAATCAACTTGGAAATACGTATATGGTTAAGTTAGTAGCATGGGATTTATTCCCTTTCTTATGCAGATGAATAATAAAAGATTAATTTGAAATAGACGAAAAAAAGACAGTTTTAACGGATTAAGTAAATAACTTAAGAATTGTAATAAACAAGTTTCTGCGCAAGAACTTGAATATACAACAGGTATATACAACAGGACTAAGTAAATAACTAAAGATATTACGCTAGCGGACTTTTGTCGATTACAGGATTAAAAATACAATTAGATCTCTTCAACTGATTATTAGACAATGACAATAAGTTAATAATATGAATCAATCCTCGGAGGAATAATCTGTATTGAAAAGGTCAGGAATATCGGCATATCGGCCATCATGGCCTGATCGGTGTGAACTTTACATTTTTCAAAAAATAAGTAAGATACACAGATGTCTTACGTTTGATATTGGCAAAATTATAAAATTGCTAAGGCCCAGCGAATGTAGTTCTTGTAATAAAGTGATTGCAGGAAAAGAATAATTCGACGGTCAACTCGTTCTTTTATACTTTCTATAATACGTTAATTGTACAATTTTTAAATTAAAATCAAAATCATTTAAGTTTTTAATAAAAAGCAACTTAGCTTTAAAATGTAACATTATTTCAACCTTATTTTAAGGAAATTAATACAATATTTATGATCTTTATATTTATTTATGAATATAAATCAACTTTTAGTGATATGATCCAAGGGAAAATTTGCTAAAATTGGTAGAAGGCGGCTATATGATATATTCTGAACCAAACTTGTTCGTCGCAATAAGTTGAGAAAGCATGGAAAATATAGATGTATTTTACAGAGAAACTTAATTTTTTCCTTCCTTGAGAATTCACCATTATTCCAATAGATTATCCATAAATATAGTATACAAACAATTAAATTATCCGTTACATCATATTTTAGGTGGACTTGGGCTTGATTGAAAACCGATTGAATTTGTTTTATCACTTCTTTCTTTCCGATCATTTGTCGTTAATACTATTATTGTGAAAACATTAATAAATTTAATACTTATGTCTGTTTCGGTAAAGGAGGTTATCGTTAGTCTTTTGGTTATATTTATTTATTTTAAAGTATTGAGAACTTAAGGACTCGATATGATGTTAACGATTTTAATTAAATTTTTATTTTTTCAAGTTTTGCAGTATGAAAATGTTATTTTATAAACTAAATACTGGCTGTTTATCTTGTACCATTATAATCTGTTAATTATTAACCCTATATAATTATCAACTTCTTATCAGCAAAGATTCCCTTGGCTGTCAATAATGTAGATATGTCATTTAGCTGGTTGTCTGTTTTTTGTTCTGGTAGAATCTTCTTCAGAATCACTTCTTAACACCATCAAACAATCTTACTAATGAGCCTTTTAGTCGACTTTTCCTGTAGTTTAACTTTCACTACCGTAACTTTACTGTCCGGTGGAATGACGATTCTCATCTTTTATAAAATAACATTTTATTTGTTCTTTTTCTAGAAGCATGTTTTGGGTTCAATTTTCGGGCACTTTGGGGTAAATTTTTATTAGAATTTCAATGTAGTCCTTGTGGTCCGTTGTAGAATCTATAAACGTCAGACTTCCCACTTTGTCCAACGCTGAACCGTTTTTCTCCACACAAGCGTCTAACCTTTTATTCCAAAAAGCTAGGAGTCTTTTATGCTTATTGGCGAAGTCCATACGCTTCTTCCTATTGAATTCTGATATATGCGGCTTCCTACGGGCATCTCGGTCATGGTACCCAGCATTTTTCCAGACTCGACGAACGGTATCTTCGGAAACAGTCTTTGAGAAACGTTCTTCAACTTCCAGATGTCCTTGGTTGCTGGTTGTTCTCGGATTTGGAGACACCAATTGAACATCACGCTTCTTCTACCTTTCTGATAATAAGCTCGGTCTACCAGATCGGTGTTGCGACAATATGAAGCCAGTTGCCACATATTGTACACTCTCTGGGACGAGGAATGTGCCCTGCAGTCTATATTTCAGAATTAGGTTCCAAGTATAAGTAATGTTTATACTTTGAATACTTGATACTTTGAATGTAAATTTACTTACATATGTACATAGATGATGAAACCGTTTTGCGACAAAGAAACCTTCTTTCTCATATTTCCAAAACCTTTTTTGACCCCTTCCATAGATGTAGCCACACTAAATTGCTCCAATACATACAGCTCAGGTTGTAAAACTAAATCATATAAGTTGTTTATCTTAAAAAAACATTACACTTCTTTAAAATATATTTTTGTGTATTCATGTGACATTGACGGATTTTGGATAAGAATTGTTTAAAAGCTGAGTCATGAAGTGGACCATTTGTTTAAAACGCAACAATGAAATTATGTCATTTAAAAGTCATAACTAAATAACCGGGTCGATTTTGAAAATATGATATAACTATTAAATGTATTATATTTATGATTATATACTTTACATGTATAGTTTTGCTAATATTAAATGCTTTTATTAACAGGCTCGCAAGGAATGTGGAAAGAGGGGACGAAAGCCAGGAAGAAAAACGTCTACTGAAAGAATTGATGTCAAAGCAAAACTTGGTACACTAAAAAAACTAAATACGAATTACTAAAAAGAAAGTAAACTTATGATTATTTGCAGAGCGAAGCAGACAAAGTGCTCGGGAGTGCCGTGCTCGAAAGAAATTACGGTATCAGTATCTTGAAGAGCTAGTTGCGGATCGTGAGAAGGCAGTGGTGGCATTACGCGTTGAATTGGAGCGTGTTGGTTAATATATTTAATTAGTTAACAAAGCAAAAATTTAATTTTCTTTTCAACAGTACATGCAATGGAGTAAAGATATGTGTGATAGTATCTCATCAAATAACATTGACCAATTGCTCAAGGATCTTGGAATTCTTAAACAGGAGAAAAACACTCATATATAAAAACTATCTATAATGTTCAGTGGGTGACCGTTTACCATTACATCCGTACATTATCTAAACCGGTACCAATGTTAAAAAATAAAAAAAAAATTATAATTTTTAGAGAGATTGCTTACATGGAAGCATGACTTTCAACTCGCCAAATCTTTCAACTATTGTCTCGAGATTGCAATCTATGGTTTCCGTAGCGGTATTGGGTGCAATCTGCATCTCTGTCAAATTAGCTAAATACTTTCCGAAACTATCCATTCTAAAAGAGTTTTTTTAATGCATGGGAGATTTGCTTGTATTTTTTATTGACGCACGCATAAAAATTCTCAAAATGTTTCGGCAACAAGTAATAAGTCAACTCCAGCCGACGTAATCTGGATCTGCTAATTTAATGTTCGATGGTTGGCGCCAATGACTAGAAAGAACAACATGATCTAGTTGCTCTATTGTTTACAATGATAGAACATACGGCTACCCCTTCTGCAATGGCTACAATGTTGAGTGAGTTGGGTGACACAGTAATTTTTCAAAGTCTATTTGATTTTCAAAACGAGACTAGGTAGCAGATAGCCTTAGATAAAACAGGTGATGATGGCTGGATTTGATATACCATTATTGCTAAAACTATCAATAATTGATCTTAGACCTGATGTAAAAGGCTTCGTCATCCAGGGAATTTGCAATAACTGCGTCGAAGAATAACATTCCTTATCGTACACAGCTCTGAATTATCCATCATTTTTGGATAATTGCAGTCAGTCAATGGTTAATGTTTAATGATTTCCTATGCTTTGTCAGCCTAACAATTTACTAAGTAATCGGCCTTCATTTGCAATTTAAATAAACTGTCAAATAAGCTAATAAAATTGTTGAATTATCAGTCGGTCACCTATAGTATGCCTAATTGCATTTCACTTCACATTATTATTGAAGGTACATCAAGCGATTAGATACTTTTTTTTGAAGTCCCTGCCAATACATACGATTGACTGCAAACAGCGAATAGAAGATTCAGTCTCTCAATTCACTATCCCAACTAACTTATGAATTAAGCTTGTGCCGAAATATACGAAATGAGGTGTACTTTGCTTAATTTGATCAAATTCAAGCTAAAACCGAAGTTCCTGATAGGGCTGTAATTCAAAATACTAAAGCTTTTTCCAGAACTTGGAGTAATTCCACCGGTAGCTAATTGTTGCCGATTGTGAGAACTACTCTCGTTGTGGACTTAACACCGGCTCGCAATATGTTAACCGATAGGTGTGTTCGGCTTGAATACTTATGAATATTTATAACACAACATTAAACATCATTTTATTTATAATTTGAGCAGCTGTCTTGGCCAATAATATGCAAACAGTAACTACTACCTTAGCAGCAGCGAGAGGTGATGCAAGAGGCTCAGTTTTAGTCACCTGAAGTTTCTAGTAATAATGCAGGGGTTTCATATACCTCAATGACAAAAAACAATCGTAGGGCTACCCCTTACAGTAATGGTCCGGATCAGCGTCGTCTGTATATTCAAGAAACACATCAAATATCTCAGCAGCGGAGGACTCTGTTACAACAGCAACAGCAGCTGTTTCTGCAGTGGCAAATGTAGTATCCGACTGTGCGAAAGTTTAATTGTATATTTTTTTTGGAAAGGTAATTTTTACTATCCCCATTGGATTAATGTGACACACACTTCTTTCTTCAGCGAGGGCTTGATCTTGCACTCTCAAAAGAACATCAGGGCAAAGTGAAGAGAGAAAAATTGGAATAGTCCCTTTTACTTCCATTCAGCGCCAGCTAGGTGTCAGTTCATTGCTATTGCGTAAATTTGCTCTGGTTACTTTTGAAGCGACAGCGGAGTAAAGCAGACGCATATGTATACATTGTAGTAGTACATAATGTAATAAGAAAATCAGAAACCTCATGGTTGGTGCATAACCCCTACCAAGATTAAACACGTGGTTGAACTAGAAGGAAATTGTTTCATATTAAAAGTTAGTCGTGTTTAAGTGTGAAAAGAGTGCATGTAAAACTCAAAGGTGATATAAATTATTATTATTAGGAAAACAATAATTAAATAAAATTAATATTCTTGCATAATTGTACGCTCTATGTTCTAAATTGGCAATTTTAAAACCAGAAGAGCGATCAACCACACATCACTAAATGAAGTTCTGATAAGTACTTTCAAAACACATATGCCTATTCTAAAATAATGTAGAGTACCAAAAGAACAGTCCCGTCTCACATGCTTAGAGCATCGAGTTTTATATAAGCTGGCGCACAGTCCTACGATCCCTAAATACTTTGAATCAATTTAAGCCGTTGAATATCTTTTTGTATAATTATTTAGATTAAGTGCTGACACAATGGAGTATTTCAACTTATATATAATCAGCTATCGTAGGCCCATCAAACATCATGCTGTTGGTTCGTAAGTAACATCACCTGATGTAATTACATACACATATTATATGCACAGGAACCTGTCGATTTTGTAAGAGGAATTCCGCATTAGTGTCGCCAACGGTTATTCTTTTTTATGTCGAATTAGAACAACCGATGTATTATATATTTAACGTTATGTATGATCTTAGATTTTGTGTTTTTTTTTTAAACGAAGAGAATAATGGATTGTTAATGAATAGTTATGCCGGCACTAGTACATCATGTTGTTGAATCTATCAAGGAGATAAAGAAAGGTAAATTCTTTGGTTTAGGGGCAATTAACTAAAATCAAAATCTCCATGTGCCATGCTCGGGAGGGTAAAGGAGGAGATTATGGTATTTATTGATTTATTTGTTACACAATTTTTTTTCGCCGTCTGTGAACCTTGTGGTCCAGTAGTATAAAACAAATTATTTGATGATACACAGGCAGTCTAGTCAAATCATGATGGTGCAAACCACTGTAAAAATGGCAAACAAGTAAAACCATTACATAAAATGGTGACCGAAGGCCAAGAAAAATACCACCACGGTATATACCTCTATAAAATTAATCCACCTTCAATAATTTTGTTTGCCGGTTTGTAAGGGAAATCGAGTCATGGTCTGAACTACTAGAATCGACTCCACTATAATTGTATTTAAAATTGAGTGACTACTCAATGAAATGCAGTTCAGAGTGTGGAAAATGTGATCGCAATTCGTACTTTCGGATTGGGAGAGAGAGACAGTATTGGCAGTTCCTTGATTGGTAGACAATATGTATGGTACTAATGCCCAGAATGCAGTACAGACTGATGAAATAATATTTTCAAGAAACCCAGAACGAAACATGGACTTGCCTAATTCGAGCGATAGATCAGGTCGGAATATACCCGACGAAAAGATTGGTAATAAAATCAAAAATTGGAATGTTCGTTTTCAAGGCACTAAAGAGGGTGTATCCGCGAACGAATTTATTTATCGAATTCACTCTTTAACCTAGCAGACGATAGGAAACGATCATCAGATCATATGTAATCACTTGCATTTATTATTAACAGGAAAAGCTTCAAACTGGTTTTGGCAGTAGAAGATTTAGTAAATCGGTTGTCGAGAGGCATTTCTGATCGTAAAATTATTATTAAATTACCGTAGAAATGTGTCAGAGATATACCAAGACGATGAGCAACGTTTAGATACCGAAGTATCAGAAATAAAAAGAAATTTGTTGGAACTGTGAGGGGCTGAGGCATCGATTTGATGACTGTGTAGAAGCACGGAGAATCTTTTGTTATTGGTGCGGAGTGAAAGATGTGTTCAAGCCCCAATGTAGAAAGTGTAATCCTTTGGAAAAACAGCCGAGGGATGCGCAGAAGAGCGCATCCCAACCAGACATGTTAAAGGAAACTACTCAAACAGAACCAAACTCGAGTGCTACGTTAATATTATAATCATAAGCAAGTTTACCATTTCAGGAAGGATTGCTAAATTATAACAGGATTAGAGATCGAAGTTTCAGTAAAGTATATTCTTTTATTTGTACACAGGTACCAAAACGATCTACACTGCGGTTGTCGGTTACGGTTACGGTTAGTCGCTTCGACCGTTCAAGGTATGACATGTCTTACTTAGCTTTACTTGATTCAGGAGCATCGATAAGTTGTATTAGAAGCGATTTAGCGGAAAAATTTCTCCGGAGTCCTAATGCTCAAAAAGTTCTGGTAGCGTTAAAACTGCCAATGGAACTAGAAGTTTAGTAAAAGGTATGTTTTCTTGTGTTACGTTTCTGAATGTTACGTTCACTCTAGGAGGCCCTTTTATAAAGCTTTGTTATGCGCTAAACAAGCTTTTCTGCTCTTTTCAGTTATTGCCTTTACAAAATACAAGGTCCTCCTTATTCAGCTTTCTGCATTTCGCTTGACAGCAATTTTTAAAATAACGAGGATTGCAAGTTTGTCACATGTAAAATCAATAACATAAGATTTTGCGAATCATTTTATTCAATGGTATACATATTTAGAAAAGTATAAAAATGAACAATTTTCTTAAAAATGTTTTAGCATTTAGCCAGGGCTAATAGTGTGAATAGAAACACAGTATACATATTTAGAAAAGTATAAAAATGAACAATTTTCTTAAAAATGTTTTAGCATTTAGCCAGGGCTAATAGTGTGAATAGAAACACCGCAAAACAGATTCGATGCTGTAGTAAGGACAGTTTATGTCAATCGACTTATTTTCACGCGAGCTCCTGTATCCGTCCCCTAATTATGTTACCTCTTGCAATCCAAGTTAAATTGCGGTTTGTATCTATCTGCTTAAATTTTGTTAAACCAAAAAGGAACAAACAATTCGTCCCCTCCGACTTTGTACCAAGTAGAGATACTTCATGAAGTTAAAAACTCTCAAATTCGCCATCTTTTTAATATAAAAGTGAAGCAAGCAAGTCGTGCCTGCCGACATTGAGAATAGCAATCAACTTGGAAATACGTATATGGTTAAGTTAGTAGCATGGGACTTATTCCCTTTCTTATGCAGATGAATAATAAAAGATTAATTTGAAATAGACGAAAAAAAGACAGTTTTAACGGATTAAGTAAATAACTTAAGAATTGTAATAAACAAGTTTCTGCGCAAGAACTTGAATATACAACAGGTATATACAACAGGACTAAGTAAATAACTAAAGATATTACGCTAGCGGACTTTTGTCGATTACAGGATTAAAAATACAATTAGATCTCTTCAACTGATTATTAGACAATGACAATAAGTTAATAATATGAATCAATCCTCGGAGGAATAATCTGTATTGAAAAGGTCAGGAATATCGGCATATCGGCCATCATGGCCTGATCGGTGTGAACTTTACATTTTTCAAAAAATAAGTAAGATACACAGATGTCTTACGTTTGATATTGGCAAAATTATAAAATTGCTAAGGCCCAGTGAATGTAGTTCTTGTAATAAAGTGATTGCAGGAAAAGAATAATTCGACGGTCAACTCGTTCTGTTATACTTTCTATAATACGTTAATTGTACAATTTTTAAATTAAAATCAAAATCATTTAAGTTTTTAATAAAAAGCAACTTAGCTTTAAAATGTAAGATTATTTCAACCTTATTTTAAGGAAATTAATACAATATTTATGATCTTTATATTTATTTATGAATATAAATCAACTTTTAGTGATATGATCCAAGGGAAATTTTGATAAAATTAGTAGAAGGCGGCTATATGATATATTCTGAACCAAACTTGTTCGTCGCAGTAAGTTGAGAAAGCATGGAAAATATAGATGTATTTTACAGAGAAACTTAATTTTTTCCTTCCTTGAGAATTCACCATTATTCCAATAGATTATCCATAAATATAGTATATAAACAATTAAATTATCCGTTACATCATATTTTAGGTGGACTTGGGCTTGATTGAAAACCGATTGAATTTGTTTTATCACTTCTTTCTTTCCGATCATTTGTCGTTAATACTATTATTGTGAAAACGTTAATAAATTTAATACTTATGTCTGTTTTGGTAAAGGAGGTTATCGTTAGTCTTTTGGTTATATTTATTTATTTTAAAGTATTGAGAACTTAAGGACTCGATATGATGTTAACGATTTTAATTAAATTTTTATTTTTTCAAGTTTTGCAGTATGATTATAAACTAAACCCTATATAATTATCAACTTCTTATCAGCAAAGATTCCCTTGGCTGTCAATAATGTAGATATGTCATTTAGCTGGTTGTCTGTTTTTTGTTCTGGTAGAATCTTCTTCCGAATCACTTCTTAACACCATCAAACAATCTTAGTAATGAGCCTTTTAGTCGGCTTTTCCTGTAGTTTAACTTTCACTACCGTAACTTTACTGTCCGGTGGAATGACGATTCTCATCTTTTATAAAATAACATTTTATTTGTTCTTTTTCTAGAAGCATGTTTTGGGTTCAATTTTCGGGCACTTTGGGGTAAATTTTTATTAGAATTTCAATGTAGTCCTTGTGGTCCGTTGTAGAATCTATAAACGTCAGACTTCCCACTTTGTCCAACGCTGAACCGTTTTTCTCCACACAAGCGTCTAACCTTTTATTCCAAAAAGCTAGGAGTCTTTTATGCTTATTGGCGAAGTCCATACGCTTCTTCCTATTGAATTCTGATATATGCGGCTACCTACGGGCATCTCGGTCATGGTACCCAGCATTTTTCCAGACTCGACGAACGGTATCTTCGGAAACAGTCTTTGAGAAACGTTCTTCAACTTCCAGACACCAATTGAACATCACGCTTCTTCTACCTTTCTGATAATAAGCTCGGTCTACCAGATCGGTGTTGCGACAATATGAAGCCAGTTGCCACATATTGTACACTCTCTGGGACGAGGAATGTGCCCTGCAGTCTATATTTCAGAATTAGGTTCCAAGTATAAGTAATGTTTATACTTTGAATACTTGATACTTTGAATGTAAATTTACTTACATATGTACATAGATGATGAAACCATTTTGCGACAAAGAAACCTTCTTTCTCATATTTCCAAAACCTTTTTTGACCCCTTCCATAGATGTAGCCACACTAAATTGCTCCAATACATACAGCTCAGGTTGTAAAACTAAATCATATAAGTTGTTTATCTTAAAAAACATTACACTTCTTTAAAATATATTTTTGTGTATTCATGTGACATTGACGGATTTTGGATAAGAATTGTTTAAAAGCTGAGTCATGAAGTGGACCATTTGTTTAAGACGCAACAATGAAATTATGTCATTTAAAAGTCATAACTAAATAACCGGGTCGATTTTGAAAATATGATATAACTATTAAATGTATTATATTTATGATTATATACTTTACATGTATAGTTTTGCTAATATTAAATGCTTTTATTAACAGGCTCGCAAGGAATGTGGAAAGAGGGGACGAAAGCCAGGAAGAAAAACGTCTACTGAAAGAATTGATGTCAAAGCAAAACTAGGTACACTATAAAAACTAAATACGAATTACTAAAAAGAAAGTAAACTTATGATTATTTGCAGAGCGAAGCAGACAAAGTGCTCGGGAGTGCCGTGCTCGAAAGAAATTACGGTATCAGTATCTTGCAGAGCTAGTTGCGGATCGTGAGAAGGCAGTGGTGGCATTACGCGTTGAATTGGAGCGTGTTGGTTAATATATTTAATTAGTTAACAAAGCAAAAATTTAATTTTCTTTTCAACAGTACATGCAATGGAGTAAAGATATGTGTGATAGTATCTCATCAAATAACATTGACCAATTGCTCAAGGATCTTGGAATTCTTAAACAGGAGAAAAACACTCATATATAAAAACTATCTATAATGTTCAGTGGGTGACCGTTTACCATTACATCCGTACATTATCTAAACCGGTACCAATGTTAAAAAATAAAAAAAAAATTATAATTTTTAGAGAGATTGCTTACATGGAAGCATGACTTTCAACTCGCCAAATCTTTCAACTATTGTCTCGAGATTGCAATCTATGGTTTCCGTAGCGGTATTGGGTGCAATCTGCATCTCTGTCAAATTAGCTAAATACTTTCCGAAACTATCCATTCTAAAAGAGTTTTTTTAATGCATGGGAGATTTGCTTGTATTTTTTATTGACGCACGCATAAAAATTCTCAAAATGTTTCGGCAACAAGTAATAAGTCAACTCCAGCCGACGTAATCTGGATCTGCTAATTTAATGTTCGATGGTTGGCGCCAATGACTAGAAAGAACAACATGATCTAGTTGCTCTATTGTTTACAATGATAGAACATACGGCTATCCCTTCTGCAATGGCTACAATGTTGAGTGAGTTGGGTGACACAGTAATTTTTCAAAGTCTATTTGATTTTCAAAACGAGACTAGGTAGCAGATAGCCTTAGATAAAACAGGTGATGATGGCTGGATTTGATATACCATTATTGCTAAAACTATCAATAATTGATCTTAGACCTGATGTAAAAGGCTTCGTCATCCAGGGAATTTGCAATAACTGCGTCGAAGAATAACATTCCTTATCGTACACAGCTCTGAATTATCCATCATTTTTGGATAATTGCAGTCAGTCAATGGTTAATGTTTAATGATTTCCTATGCTTTGTCAGCCTAACAATTTACTAAGTAATCGGCCTTCATTTGCAATTTAAATAAACTGTCAAATAAGCTAATAAAATTGTTGAATTATCAGTCGGTCACCTATAGTATGCCTAATTGCATTTCACTTCACATTATTATTGAAGGTACATCAAGCGATTAGATACTTTTTTTTGAAGTCCCTGCCAATACATACGATTGACTGCAAACAGCGAATAGAAGATTCAGTCTCTCAATTCACTATCCCAACTAACTTATGAATTAAGCTTGTGCCGAAATATACGAAATGAGGTGTACTTTGCTTAATTTGATCAAATTCAAGCTAAAACCGAAGTTCCTGATAGGGCTGTAATTCAAAATACTAAAGCTTTTTCCAGAACTTGGAGTAATTCCACCGGTAGCTAATTGTTGCCGATTGTGAGAACTACTCTCGTTGTGGACTTAACACCGGCTCGCAATATGTTAACCGATAGGTGTGTTCGGCTTGAATACTTATGAATATTTATAACACAACATTAAACATCATTTTATTTATAATTTGAGCAGCTGTCTTGGCCAATAATATGCAAACAGTAACTACTACCTTAGCAGCAGCGAGAGGTGATGCAAGAGGCTCAGTTTTAGTCACCTGAAGTTTCTAGTAATAATGCAGGGGTTTCATATACCCCAATGACAAAAAACAATCGTAGGGCTACCCCTTACAGTAATGGTCCGGATCAGCGTCGTCGGTATATTCAAGAAACGCATCAAGTATCTCAGCAGCGGAGGTTGCATAGCCAACGACAAAATACACATGATTTGCAGACTCTGTTACAACAGCAACAGCAGCTGTTTCTGCAGTGGCAAATGTAGTATCCGACTGTGCGAAAGTTTAATTGTATATTTTTTTTGGAAAGGTAATTTTTACTATTAGTCGTGTTTAAGTGTGAAAAGAGTGCATGTAAAACTCAAAGGTGATATAAATTATTATTATTAGGAAAACAATAATTAAATAAAATTAATATTCTTGCATAATTGTACGCTCTATGTTCTAAATTGGTAATTTTAAAACCAGAAGAGCGATCAACCACACATCACTAAATGAAGTTCTGATAAGTACTTTCAAAACACATATGCCTATTCTAAAATAATGTAGAGTACCAAAAGAACAGTTCCGTCTCATATGCTTAGAGCATCGAGTTTTATATAAGCTGGCGCACAGTCCTACGATCCCTAAATACTTTGAATCAATTTAAGCCGTTGAATATCTTTTTGTATAATTATTTAGATTAAGTGCTGACACAATGGAGTATTTCAACTTATATTATATATAATCAGCTATCGTAGGCCCATCAAACATCATGCTGTTGGTTCGTAAGTAACATCACCTGATGTAATTACATACACATATTATATCCACAGGAACCTGTCGATTTTGTAAGAGGAATTCCGCATTAGTGTCGCCAACGGTTATTCTTTTTTATGTCGAATTAGAACAACCGATGTATTATATATTTAACGTTATGTATGATCTTAGATTTTGTGTTTTTTTTTTAAACGAAGAGAATAATGGATTGTTAATGAATAGTTATGCCGGCACTAGTACATCATGTTGTTGAATCTATCAAGGAGATAAAGAAAGGTAAATTCTTTGGTTTAGGGGCAATTAACTAAAATCAAAATCTCCATGTGCCATGCTCGGGAGGGTAAAGGAGGAGATTATGGTATTTATTGATTTATTTGTTACACAATTTTTTTTCGCCGTCTGTGAACCTTGTGGTCCAGTAGTATAAAACAAATTATTTGATGATACACAGGCAGTCTAGTCAAATCATGATGGTGCAAACCACTGTAAAAATGGCAAACAAGTAAAACCATTACATAAAATGGTGACCGAAGGCCAAGAAAAATACCACCACGGTATATACCTCTATAAAATTCATCCACCTTCAATAATTTTGTTTGCCGGTTTGTAAGGGAAATCGAGTCATGGTCTGAACTACTAGAATCGACTCCACTACAATTGTATTTAAAATTGAGTAGTCACTAGAAATGCAGTTCAGAGTGTGGAAAATGTGATCGCAATTCGTACTTTCGGATTGGGAGAGAGAGACAGTATTGGCAGTTCCTTGATTGGTAGACAATATGTATGGTACTAATGCCCAGAATGCAGTACAGACTGATGAAATAATATTTTCAAGAAACCCAGAACGAAACATGGACTTGCCTAATTCGAGCGATAGATCAGGTCGGAATATACCCGACGAAAAGATTGGTAATAAAATCAAAAATTGGCAAATTTCAAGGCACTAAAGAGGGTGTACCCGCGAACGAATTTATTTATCGAATAGCAGACGATAGGAAACGATCATCAGATCATATGTAATCACTTGCATTTATTATTAACAGGAAAAACTTCAAACTGGTTTTGGCAGTAGAAGATTTAGTAAATCGGTTGTCGAGAGGCATTTCTGATCGTAAAATTATTATTAAATTACCGTAGAAATGTGTCAGAGATATACCAAGACGATGAGCAACGTTTAGATACCGAAGTATCAGAAATAAAAAGAAATTTGTTGGAACTGTGAGGGGCTGAGGCATCGATTTGATGACTGTGTAGAAGCACGGAGAATCATCCCAACCAGACATGTTAAAGGAAACTACTCAAACAGAACCAAACTCGAGTGCTACGTTAATATTATAATCATAAGCAAGTTTACCATTTCAGGAAGGATTGCTAAATTATAACAGGATTAGAGATCGAAGTTTCAGTAAAGTATATTCTTTTATTTGTACACAGGTACCAAAACGATCTACACTGCGGTTGTCGGTTACGGTTACGGTTAGTCGCTTCGACCGTTCAAGGTATGACATGTCTTACTTAGCTTTACTTGATTCAGGAGCATCGATAAGTTGTATTAGAAGCGATTTAGCGGAAAAATTTCTCCGGAGTCCTAATGCTCAAAAAGTTCTGGTAGCGTTAAAACTGCCAATGGAACTAGAAGTTTAGTAAAAGGTATATTTTCTTGTGTTACGTTTCTGAATGTTACGTTCACTCTAGGAGGCCCTTTTATAAAGCTTTCTTATGCGCTAAACAAGCTTTTCTGCTCTTTTCAGTTATTGCCTTTACAAAATACAAGGTCCTCCTTATTCAGCTTTCTGCATTTCGCTTGACAGCAATTTTTAAAATAACGAGGATTGCAAGTTTGTCACATGTAAAATCAATAACATAAGATTTTGCGAATCATTTTATTCAATGGTATACATATTTAGAAAAGTATAAAAATGAACAATTTTCTTAAAAATGTTTTAGCATTTAGCCAGGGCTAATAGTGTGAATAGAAACACCGCAAAACAGATTCGATGCTGTAGTAAGGACAGTTTATGTCAATCGACTTATTTTCACGCGAGCTCCTGTATCCGTCCCCTAATTATGTTACCTCTTGCAATTCAAGTTAAATTGCGGTTTGTATCTATCTGCTTAAATTTTGTTAAACCAAAAAGGAACAAACTACTTCATGAAGTCAAAAACTCTCAAATTCGCCATCTTTTTAATATAAAAGTGAAGCAAGCAAGTCGTGCCTGCCGACATTGAGAATAGCAATCAACTTGGAAATACGTATATGGTTAAGTTAGTAGCATGGGACTTATTCCCTTTCTTATGCAGATGAATAATAAAAGATTAATTTGAAATAGACGAAAAAAAGACAGTTTTAACGGATTAAGTAAATAACTTAAGAATTGTAATAAACAAGTTTCTGCGCAAGAACTTGAATATACAACAGGTATATACAACAGGACTAAGTAAATAACTAAAGATATTACGCTAGCGGACTTTTGTCGATTACAGGATTAAAAATACAATAAGATCTCTTCAACTGATTATTAGACAATGACAATAAGTTAATAATATGAATCAATCCTCGGAGGAATAATCTGTATTGAAAAGGTCAGGAATATCGGCATATCGGCCATCATGGCCTGATCGGTGTGAACTTTACATTTTTCAAAAAATAAGTAAGATACACAGATGTCTTACGTTTGATATTGGCAAAATTATAAAATTGCTAAGGCCCAGCGAATGTAGTTCTTGTAATAAAGTGATTGCAGGAAAAGAATAATTCGACGGTCAACTCGTTCTGTTATACTTTCTATAATACGTTAATTGTACAATTTTTAAATTAAAATCAAAATCATTTAAGTTTTTAATAAAAAGCAACTTAGCTTTAAAATGTAACATTATTTCAACCTTATTTTAAGGAAATTAATACAATATTTATGATCTTTATATTTATTTATGAATATAAATCAACTTTTAGTGATATGATCCAAGGGAAAATTTGCTAAAATTGGTAGAAGGCGGCTATATGATATATTCTGAACCAAACTTGTTCGTCGCAATAAGTTGGGAAAGCATGGAAAATATAGATGTATTTTACAGAGAAACTTAATTTTTTCCTTCCTTGAGAATTTACCATTATTCCAATAGATTATCCATAAATATAGTATACAAACAATTAAATTATCCGTTACATCATATTTTAGGTGGAATTGGGCTTGATTGAAAACCGATTGATTTTGTTTTATCACTTCTTTCTTTCCGATCATTTGTCGTTAATACTATTATTGTGAAAACATTAATAAATTTAATACTTATGTCTGTTTCGGTAAAGGAGGTTATCGTTAGTCTTTTGGTTATATTTATTTATTTTAAAGTATTGAGAACTTAAGGACTCGATATGATGTTAACGATTTTAATTAAATTTTTATTTTTTCAAGTTTTGCAGTATGATTATAAACTAAATACTGGCTGTTTATCTTGTACCATTATAATCTGTTAATTATTAACCCTATATAATTATCAACTTCTTATCAGCAAAGATTCCCTTGGCTGTCAATAATGTAGATATGTCATTTAGCTGGTTGTCTGTTTTTTGTTCTGGTAGAATCTTCTTCCGAATCACTTCTTAACACCATCAAATAATCTTACTAATGAGCCTTTTAGTCGACTTTTCCTGTAGTTTAACTTTCACTACCGTAACTTTACTGTCCGGTGGAATGACGATTCTCATCTTTTATAAAATAACATTTTATTTGTTCTTTTTCTAGAAGCATGTTTTGGGTGCAATTTTCGGGCACTTTGGGGTAAATTTTTATTAGAATTTCAATGTAGTCCTTGTGGTCCGTTGTAGAATCTATAAACGTCAGACTTCCCACTTTGTCCAACGCTGAACCGTTTTTCTCCACACAAGCGTCTAACCTTTTATTCCAAAAAGCTAGGAGTCTTTTATGCTTATTGGCGAAGTCCATACGCTGGTACCCAGCATTTTTCCAGACTCGACGAACGGTATCTTCGGAAACAGTCTTTGAGAAACGTTCTTCAACTTCCAGATGTCCTTGGTTGCTGGTTGTTCTCGGATTTGGAGACACCAATTGAACATCACGCTTCTTCTACCTTTCTGATAATAAGCTCGGTCTACCAGATCGGTGTTGCGACAATATGAAGCCAGTTGCCACATATTGTACACTCTCTGGGACGAGGAATGTGCCCTGCAGTCTATATTTCAGAATTAGGTTCCAAGTATAAGTAATGTTTATACTTTGAATACTTGATACTTTGAATGTAAATTTACTTACATATGTACATAGATGATGAAACCGGTTTGCGACAAAGAAACCTTCTTTCTCATATTTCCAAAACCTTTTTTGACCCCTTCCACAGATGTAGCCACACTAAATTGCTCCAATACATACAGCTCAGGTTGTAAAACTAAATCATATAAGTTGTTTATCTTAAAAAAACATTACACTTCTTTAAAATATATTTTTGTGTATTCATGTGACATTGACGGATTTTGGATAAGAATTGTTTAAAAGCTGAGTCATGAAGTGGACCATTTGTTTAAAACGCAACAATGAAATTATGTCATTTAAAAGTCATAACTAAATAACCGGGTCGATTTTGAAAATATGATATAACTATTAAATGTATTATATTTATGATTATATACTTTACATGTATAGTTTTGCTAATATTAAATGCTTTTATTAACAGGCTCGCAAGGAATGTGGAAAGAGGGGACGAAAGCCAGGAAGAAAAACGTCTACTGAAAGAATTGATGTCAAAGCAAAACTTGGTACACTAAAAAAACTAAATACGAATTACTAAAAAGAAAGTAAACTTATGATTATTTGCAGAGCGAAGCAGACAAAGTGCTCGGGAGTGCCGTGCTCGAAAGAAATTACGGTATCAGTATCTTGAAGAGCTAGTTGCGGATCGTGAGAAGGCAGTGGTGGCATTACGCTTTGAATTGGAGCGTGTTGGTTAATATATTTAATTAGTTAACAAAGCAAAAATTTAATTTTCTTTTCAACAGTACATGCAATGGAGTAAAGATATGTGTGATAGTATCTCATCAAATAACATTGACCAATTGCTCAAGGATCTTGGAATTCTTAAACAGGAGAAAAACACTCATATATAAAAACTATCTATAATGTTCAGTGGGTGACCGTTTACCATTACATCCGTACATTATCTAAACCGGTACCAATGTTAAAAAATAAAAAAAAAATTATAATTTTTAGAGAAATTGCTTACATGGAAGCATGACTTTCAACTCGCCAAATCTTTCAACTATTGTCTCGAGATTGCAATCTATGGTTTCCGTAGCGGTATTGGGTGCAATTTGCATCTCTGTCAAATTAGCTAAATACTTTCCGAAACTATCCATTCTAAAAGAGTTTTTTTAATGCATGGGAGATTTGCTTGTATTTTTATTGACGCACGCATAAAAATTCTCAAAATGTTTCGGCAACAAGTAATAAGTCAACTTCAGCCGACGTAATCTGGATCTGCTAATTTAATGTTCGATGATTGGCGCCAATGACTAGAAAGAACAACATGATCTAGTTGCTCTATTGTTTACAATGATAGAACATACGGCTACCCCTTCTGCAATGGCTACAATGTTGAGTGAGTTGGGTGACACAGTAATTTTTCAAAGTCTATTTGATTTTCAAAACGAGACTAGGTAGCAGATAGCCTTAGATAAAACAGGTGATGATGGCTGGATTTGATATACCATTATTGCTAAAACTATCAATAATTGATCTTAGACCTGATGTAAAAGGCTTCGTCATCCAGGGAATTTGCAATAACTGCGTCGAAGAATAACATTCCTTATCGTACACAGCTCTGAATTATCCATCGTTTTTGGATAATTGCAGTCAGTCAATGGTTAATGTTTAATGATTTTCTATGCTTTGTCAGACTAACAATTTACTAAGTAATCGGCCTTCATTTGCAATTTAAATAAACTGTCAAATAAGCTAATAAAATTGTTGAATTATCAGTCGGTCACCTATAGTATGCCTAATTGCATTTCACTTCACATTATTATTGAAGGTACATCAAGCGATTAGATACTTTTTTTTGAAGTCCCTGCCAATACATACGATTGACTGCAAACAGCGAATAGAAGATTCAGTCTCTCAATTCACTATCCCAACTAACTTATGAATTAAGCTTGTGCCGAAATATACGAAATGAGGTGTACTTTGCTTAATTTGATCAAATTCAAGCTAAAACCGAAGTTCCTGATAGGGCTGTAATTCAAAATACTAAAGCTTTTTCCAGAACTTGGAGTAATTCCACCGGTAGCTAATTGTTGCCGATTGTGAGAACTACTCTCGTTGTGGACTTAACACCGGCTCGCAATATGTTAACCGATAGGTGTGTTCGGCTTGAATACTTATGAATATTTATAACACAACATTAAACATCATTTTATTTATAATTTGAGCAGCTGTCTTGGCCAATAATATGCAAACAGTAACTACTACCTTAGCAGCAGCGAGAGGTGATGCAAGAGGCTCAGTTTTAGTCACCTGAAGTTTCTAGTAATAATGCAGGGGTTTCATATACCCCAATGACAAAAAACAATCGTAGGGCTACCCCTTACAGTAATGGTCCGGATCAGCGTCGTCTGTATATTCAAGAAACGCATCAAATATCTCAGCAGCGGAGGTTGCATAGCCAACGACAAAATACACATGATTTGCAGACTCTGTTACAACAGCAACAGCAGCTGTTTCTGCAGTGGCAAATGTAGTATCCGACTGTGCGAAAGTTTAATTGTATATTTTTTTTGGAAAGGTAATTTTTACTATTAGTCGTGTTTAAGTGTGAAAAGAGTGCATGTAAAACTCAAAGGTGATATAAATTATTATTATTAGGAAAACAATAATTAAATAAAATTAATATTCTTGCATAAGTGTACGCTCTATGTTCTAAATTGGTAATTTTAAAACCAGAAGAGCGATAAACCACACATCACTAAATGAAGTTCTGATAAGTACTTTCAAAACACATATGCCTATTCTAAAATAATGTAGAGTACCAAAAGAACAGTTCCGTCTCATATGCTTAGAGCATCGAGTTTTATATAAGCTGGCGCACAGTCCTACGATCCCTAAATACTTTGAATCAATTTAAGCCGTTGAATATCTTTTTGTATAATTATTTAGATTAAGTGCTGACACAATGGAGTATTTCAACTTATATTATATATAATCAGCTATCGTAGGCCCATCAAACATCATGCTGTTGGTTCGTAAGTAACATCACCTGATGTAATTACATACACATATTATATCCACAGGAACCTGTCGATTTTGTAAGAGGAATTCCGCATTAGTGTCGCCAACGGTTATTCTTTTTTATGTCGAATTAGAACAACCGATGTATTATATATTTAACGTTATGTATGATCTTAGATTTTGTGTTTTTTTTTTTAAACGAAGAGAATAATGGATTGTTAATGAATAGTTATGCCGGCACTAGTACATCATGTTGTTGAATCTATCAAGGAGATAAAGAAAGGTAAATTCTTTGGTTTAGGGGCAATTAACTAAAATCAAAATCTCCATGTGCCATGCTCGGGAGGGTAAAGGAGGAGATTATGGTATTTATTGATTTATTTGTTACACAATTTTTTTTCGCCGTCTGTGAACCTTGTGGTCCAGTAGTATAAAACAAATTATTTGATGATACACAGGCAGTCTAGTCAAATCATGATGGTGCAAACCACTGTAAAAATGGCAAACAAGTAAAACCATTACATAAAATGGTGACCGAAGGCCAAGAAAAATACCACCACGGTATATACCTCTATAAAATTCATCCACCTTCAATAATTTTGTTTGCCGGTTTGTAAGGGAAATCGAGTCATGGTCTGAACTACTAGAATCGACTCCACTACAATTGTATTTAAAATTGAGTAGTCACTAGAAATGCAGTTCAGAGTGTGGAAAATGTGATCGCAATTCGTACTTTCGGATTGGGAGAGAGAGACAGTATTGGCAGTTCCTTGATTGGTAGACAATATGTATGGTACTAATGCCCAGAATGCAGTACAGACTGATGAAATAATATTTTCAAGAAACCCAGAACGAAACATGGACTTGCCTAATTCGAGCGATAGATCAGGTCGGAATATACCCGACGAAAAGATTGGTAATAAAATCAAAAATTGGAATGTTCGTTTTCAAGGCACTAAAGAGGGTGTATCCGCGAACGAATTTATTTATCGAATTCACTCTTTAACCTAGCAGACGATAGGAAAGGATCATCAGATCATATGTAATCACTTGCATTTATTATTAACAGGAAAAGCTTCAAACTGGTTTTGGCAGTAGAAGATTTAGTAAATCGGTTGTCGAGAGGCATTTCTGATCGTAAAATTATTATTAAATTACCGTAGAAATGTGTCAGAGATATACCAAGACGATGAGCAACGTTTAGATACCGAAGTATCAGAAATAAAAAGAAATTTGTTGGAACTGTGAGGGGCTGAGGCATCGATTTGATGACTGTGTAGAAGCACGGAGAATCTTTTGTTATTGGTGCGGAGTGAAAGATGTGTTCAAGCCCCAATGTAGAAAGTGTAATCCTTTGGAAAAACAGCCGAGGGATGCGCAGAAGAGCGCATCCCAACCAGACATGTTAAAGGAAACTACTCAAACAGAACCAAACTCGAGTGCTACGTTAATATTATAATCATAAGCAAGTTTACCATTTCAGGAAGGATTGCTAAATTATAACAGGATTAGAGATCGAAGTTTTAGTAAAGTATATTCTTTTATTTGTACACAGGTACCAAAGCGATCTACGCTGCGGTTGTCGGTTACGGTTACGGTTAGTCGCTTCGACCGTTCAAGGTATGACATGTCTTACTTAGCTTTACTTGATTCAGGAGCATTGATAAATTGTATTAGAAGCGATTTAGCGGAAAAATTTCTCCGGAGTCCTAGTGTTCAAAAAGTTCTGGTAGCGTTAAAACTGCCAATGGAACTAGAAGTTTAGTAAAAGGTATATTTTCTTGTGTTACGTTTCTGAATGTTACGTTCACTCTAGGAGGCCCTTTTATAAAGCTTTGTTATGCGCTAAACAAGCTTTTCTGCTCTTTTCAGTTATTGCCTTTACAAAATACAAGGTCCTCCTTATTCAGCTTTCTGCATTTCGCTTGACAGCAATTTTTAAAATAACGAGGATTGCAAGTTTGTCACATGTAAAATCAATAACATAAGATTTTGCGAATCATTTTATTCAATGGTATACACATTTAGAAAAGTATAAAAATGAAAAATTTTCTTAAAAATGTTTTAGCATTTAGCCAGGGCTAATAGTGTGAATAGAAACACCGCAAAACAGATTCGATGCTGTAGTAAGGACAGTTTATGTCAATCGACTTATTTTCACGCGAGCTCCTGTATCCGTCCCCTAATTATGTTACCTCTTGCAATTCAAGTTAAATTGCGGTTTGTATCTATCTGCTTAAATTTTGTTAAACCAAAAAGGAACAAACTACTTTATGAAGTCAAAAACTCTCAAATTCGCCATCTTTTTAATATAAAAGTGAAGCAAGCAAGTCGTGCCTGCCGACATTGAGAATAGCAATCAACTTGGAAATACGTATATGGTTAAGTTAGTAGCATGGGACTTATTCCCTTTCTTATGCAGATGAATAATAAAAGATTAATTTGAAATAGACGAAAAAAAGACAGTTTTAACGGATTAAGTAAATAACTTAAGAATTGTAATAAACAAGTTTCTGCGCAAGAACTTGAATATACAACAGGTATATACAACAGGACTAAGTAAATAACTAAAGATATTACGCTAGCGGACTTTTGTCGATTACAGGATTAAAAATACAATTAGATCTCTTCAACTGATTATTAGACAATGACAATAAGTTAATAATATGAATCAATCCTCGGAGGAATAATCTGTATTGAAAAGGTCAGGAATATCGGCATATCGGCCATCATGACCTGATCGGTGTGAACTTTACATTTTTCAAAAAATAAGTAAGATACACAGATGTCTTACGTTTGATATTGGCAAAATTATAAAATTGCTAAGGCCCAGCGAATGTAGTTCTTGTAATAAAGTGATTGCAGGAAAAGAATAATTCGACGGTCAACTCGTTCTTTTATACTTTCTATAATACGTTAATTGTACAATTTTTAAATTAAAATCAAAATCATTTAAGTTTTTAATAAAAAGCAACTTAGCTTTAAAATGTAACATTATTTCAACCTTATTTTAAGGAAATTAATACAATATTTATGATCTTTATATTTATTTATGAATATAAATCAACTTTTAGTGATATGATCCAAGGGAAAATTTGCTAAAATTGGTAGAAGGCGGCTATATGATATATTCTGAACCAAACTTGTTCGTCGCAATAAGTTGAGAAAGCATGGAAAATATAGATGTATTTTACAGAGAAACTTAATTTTTTCCTTCCTTGAGAATTTACGATTATCCATAAATATGGTATACAAACAATTAAATTATCCGTTACATCATATTTTAGGTGGAATTGGGCTTGATTGAAAACCGATTGAATTTGTTTTATCACTTCTTTCTTTCCGATCATTTGTCGTTAATACTATTATTGTGAAAACATTAATAAATTTAATACTTATGTCTGTTTCGGTAAAGGAGGTTATCGTTAGTCTTTTGGTTATATTTATTTATTTTAAAGTATTGAGAACTTAAGGACTCGATATGATGTTAACGATTTTAATTAAATTTTATATTTTTCAAGTTTTGCAAAGTATGATTCAATATGTTATTTCTCATCTGTATCTCAGATTATCTTCGGAACCTCGCCAATATCCCCTATGTGTGATGTTGCAAAGGCTATATAAGACTCTGATTGGATGCTGCGATGACCAATTATAATTAACTACTACCACATTGCACTCTAGTCTTTGAATATGGTGAAACTTTATATATAATTACTCTTTGTATTCTATTTAATATAAACTAAGGCCAGTTCTGACATTTATTCAAAATGGATTCGGTCATTAGATGATAGGAGTCTATGTCAAAGTTATAAACTAAATACTGGCTGTTTATCTTGTACCATTATAATCTGTTAATTATTAACCCTATATAATTATCAACTTCTTTATCAGCAAAGATTCCCTTGGCTGTCAATAATGTAGATATGTCCTTTAGCTGGTTGTCTGTTTTTTGTTCTGGTAGAATCTTCTTCCGAATCACTTCTTAACACCATCAAACAATCTTACTAATGAGCCTTTTAGTCGACTTTTCCTGTAGTTTAACTTTCACTACCGTAACTTTACTGTCCGGCGGAATGACAATTCTCATCTTTTATAAAATAACATTTTATTTGTTCTTTTTCTAGAAGCATGTTTTGGGTTCAATTTTCGGGCACTTTGGGGTAAATTTTTGTTAGAATTTCAATGTAGTCCTTGTGGTCCGTTGTAGAATCTATAAACGTAAGACTTCCCACTTTGTCCAACGCTGAACCGTTTTTCTCCACACAAGCGTCTAACCTTTTATTCCAAAAAAGCTAGGAGTCTTTTATGCTCTATTGGCGAAGTCCATACGCTTCTTCCTATTGAATTCTGATATATGCGGCTTCCTACGGGCATCTCGGTCTGGTACCCAGCATTTTTCCAGACTCGACGAACGGTATCTTCGGAAACAGTCTTTGAGAAACGTTCTTCAACTTGCAGATGTCCTTGGTTGCTGGTTGTTCTCGGATTTGGAGACACTCAATTGAAACATCACGCTTCTTCTACCTTTCTGATAATAAGCTCGGTCTACCAGATCGGTGTTGCGACAATATGAAGCCAGTTGCCACATATTGTACACTCTCTCGGGACGAGGAATGTGCCCTGCAGTCTATATTTCAGAATTAGGTTCCAAGTATAAGTAATGTTTATACTTTGAATACTTGATACTTTGAATGTAAATTTACTTACATATGTACATAGATGATGAAACCGTTTTGCGACAAAGAAACCTTCTTTCTCATATTTCCAAAACCTTTTTTGACCCCTTCCACAGATGTAGCCACACTAAATTGCTCCAATACATACAGCTCAGGTTGTAAAACTAAATCATATAAGTTGTTTATCTTAAAAAAACATTACACTTCTTTAAAATATATTTTTGTGTATTCATGTGACATTGACGGATTTTGGATAAGAATTGTTTAAAAGCTGAGTCATGAAGTGGACCATTTGTTTAAAACGCAACAATGAAATTATGTCATTTAAAAGTCATAACTAAATAACCGGGTCGATTTTGAAAATATGATATAACTATTAAATGTATTATATTTATGATTATATACTTTACATGTATAGTTTTGCTAATATTAAATGCTTTTATTAACAGGCTCGCAAGGAATGTGGAAAGAGGGGACGAAAGCCAGGAATAAAAAGGTCTACTGAAAGAATTGATGTCAAAGCAAAACTTGGTACACTAAAAAAACTAAATACGAATTACTAAAAAGAAAGTAAACTTATGATTTTTTGCAGAGCGAAGCAGACAAAGTGCTCGGGAGTGCCGTGCTCGAAAGAAATTACGGTATCAGTATCTTGAAGAGCTAGTTGCGGATCGTGAGAAGGCAGTGGTGGCATTACGCGTTGAATTGGAGCGTGTTGGTTAATATATTTAATTAGTTAACAAAGCAAAAATTTAATTTTCTTTTCAACAGTACATGCAATGGAGTAAAGATATGTGTGATAGTATCTCATCAAATAACATTGACCAATTGCTCAAGGATCTTGGAATTCTTAAACAGGAGAAAAACACTCATATATAAAAACTATCTATAATGTTCAGTGGGTGACCGTTTACCATTACATCCGTACATTATCTAAACCGGTACCAATGTTAAAAAATAAAAAAAAAATTATAATTTTTAGAGAGATTGCTTACATGGAAGCATGACTTTCAACTCGCCAAATCTTTCAACTATTGTCTCGAGATTGCAATCTATGGTTTCCGTAGCGGTATTGGGTGCAATCTGCATCTCTGTCAAATTAGCTAAATACTTTCCGAAACTATCCATTCTAAAAGAGTTTTTTTAATGCATGGGAGATTTGCTTGTATTTTTTATTGACGCACGCATAAAAATTCTCAAAATGTTTCGGCAACAAGTAATAAGTCAACTCCAGCCGACGTAATCTGGATCTGCTAATTTAATGTTCGATGGTTGGCGCCAATGACTAGAAAGAACAACATGATCTAGTTGCTCTATTGTTTACAATGATAGAACATACGGCTACCCCTTCTGCAATGGCTACAATGTTGAGTGAGTTGGGTGACACAGTAATTTTTCAAAGTCTATTTGATTTTCAAAACGAGACTAGGTAGCAGATAGCTTTAGATAAAACAGGTGATGATGACTGCATTTGATATACCATTATTGCTAAAACTATATCAATAATTGATCTTAGACCTGATGTAAAAGGCTTCGTCATCCTGGGAATTTGCAATAACTGCGTCGAAGAATAACATTCCTTATCGTACACAGCTCTGAATTATCCATCATTTTTGGATAATTGCAGTCAGTCAATGGTTAATGTTTAATGATTTCCTATGCTTTGTCAGCCTAACAATTTACTAAGTAATCGGCCTTCATTTCCAATTTAAATAAACTGTCAAATAAGCTAATAAAATTGTTGAATTATCAGTCGGTCACCTATAGTATGCCTAATTGCATTTCACTTCACATTATTATTGAAGGTACATCAAGCGATTAGATACTTTTTTTGAAGTCCCTGCCAATACATACGATTGACTGCAAACAGCGAATAGAAGATTCAGTCTCTCAATTCACTACCCCAACTAACTTATGAATTAAGCATGGCCCGAAATATACGAAATGAGGTGTACTTTGCTTAATTTGATCAAATTCAAGCTAAAACCGAAGTTCCTGATAGGGCTGTAATTCAAAAATACTAAAGCTTTTTCCAGAACTTGGAGTAATTCCACCGGTAGCTAATTGT